>BRZM01000028.1:2569861-2749873 GCA_033238685.1 Lates japonicus | reverse complement strand
TGACTGAATGACTGATTCTGTTTGCAGTAGCTGTTGACTAATCAGTACTTTACAGACACAGTGACAGAAACACACAAACGTTTTGGAAAAGAAAAAATGTTGAGGAATTTTCTCAACCCACAGCCATACAGTCATCATTCTTCAACTTTTTCCACAACAAAAGAGATTTTTAAAAGTTCCAACACCTTTACACATCCAAAAATGTAGATGGCTAAATTTGTTTCCATTGCACTAACTGGTGTTTGTAGAGCTTTCAACCACATTTTGACTGTGATATGCAGCTGAACATTCTGGTAAATAACCAGTTGGTGGAACTTGAGTTGAGTGTTATTTGTTTGTTTGATTCTGTCAGAAGTATCCAGTGAACAGAGCAGAAAGCTGAAGCCAAAATGCTTTAAAGATGTATTATCTATGTTATCTTTGCAGACTGGTTGTGGCTCTACATCACTGTGGCTGTGGTTTTAACACTTTTGATAGCACTTGTAATGGCTGTTGGGATCAAGCGGCAGAGAGCTAAAGGTGAGAGCATTTACAGATGAAACCTTTATAAAACAACAAATTGGATTTTCTCTGTGGACGCTGAAGTCAACTCCCATTTTTGTCTTTTCAGAGAACAAAACACAGACGGATGACAATGTTGTGAGTTTAAAAAAACTGCTCCTCACTATAAATTTTGATTCTAAAGTCAAGGTAGTGCTTGTGGGGGAAGAAAAAATAGAACATAAACACTCTAGGCACACTGTACAACGTATGAGGGGTGATGATAAGTTTGTGGCCTAAGGTAGAAGGAGATGAGTTAAACAGCTCTTGTTACAGACACAAGCAGTTCAACTCAACTTCAACTTGATTCTGCAGAAAGTTTGAGGTTGAAAACTTCTGTTGTATTTCCGTTTCTGGTACTTGAAAATTGCAAGTCAGCTCTGTTTGGTTCACAGCAGCTATGACGTCATTATCAGTGTCAAAATGGGAATCACTGGGCTCCTCCTTCATCTTGGGAAAGAAGTAGTAGTTGGAGGAGCCAGATCGGGTGAATAGGGCGGATGGTGGATGAGTCCAAATCCACATTCAGCCCATGACTGCACTAATGCCATTTTCTCAGACAAAGATATGATGAGCTGTCTCATCTCCTTCTATCTTAGGACATGGTCTTATCAATCACTCCCCAAAACTGCTGAATACAATCACACCACTAAGGCTGGACGACCAGTCAGGCGAAACTCACAGCTGCCCCCCAGATGCCAAACCCTCAGAGTCTGGGAGGAAGGGGTGTGTGGCTCAATCAGTAGTGGCCCAAAAGCTGCTTCCTGCTTTGCATATTTGCTTAGAGTTTCACTGACTCAGCTCTGACACAGTGTCAGCAAAAACTGAATCTCTGGTGGGACTATTGCATTGGACTCTTTTCAAGCTGAATTTGTCCACTGAACTAAAGTCAGAAATTGTTTTGATCTGTTCTACTACCTGTACCTGAGAGCTGCACAGATATATTGCATAAACTGTAGAGGTGTTGTTTGTATTATGCCATACCAACACCTGCACTCTTTATTTGTGCAGGGGCTAACCCCTATCCCTGCTGTGGTTCAGTCTGCTCCAGAAACTGGACTCCAGAAAAAGGACTCGGTGAGACTGCACACTACACCCCAGTTCACAGCCTCACACTCTTGTGTGTGAGAATGTGTGATAAAGATAAAAAAGAGAAGTTTGATTATGTAACTGGACTAAACCAAAAAGGAACTGCGATGTTAATCTGAGGGTTGTAAAAAAAAACTACGCACAACATTATGAAATATGATAAATCATTAATGGATTAAAGTTAGAAGAATGAGTCAGTGTGAATGCACATGCTCTAAGAAGTCATTATATCCTCACTGTGTAGGCCGATCCTGAAGATGGTGTTTCCTACGCCTCTGTCAGCTACACCATGAAGACTGACAGCAAAGCCCAGGTGAGCTGTCTGCCTGGTTGTTCTGATGATGTTAGAATAGTTTCTATTTGAACAGTGTCATTTTCTGATTAAGGCTTGTGATGTCGGTCACTTTGATTTTGCACTGTATTTTATTTTGCTGCATTGTGTTGTTTTATGTGTTGTCATGTTTCATGATGTTCATGATGTGTATTGCTGTTAGCTGTAATGTTTGGTTCATTGCCCTGGTTAATGTTGTGTTTTGGATATGATTGGTACCTCTGCACTGTGTTCTCCTTCCTTCTGTTGCAGTGCGTTGTGGTGGGTAATGGATGCATTGTTGTGTAATTTGTGTGTGGTGCTGTTTCCTCCTAGGTTCGTAAACATGTTGGTGATGAAAATGATGCAGTAACCTACAGCACTGTGAAAGTTTCTTCCGCGGATCCCAACAACCTCTATGCGAGCATCAGCTAACCAGACAATCAAAACTCATGTCATCAGATCATTGGCTCTGTTCGTTGGTATTTTTTAAATAATAATTTTCATGATAAATTGGTGTAAAAAACCTCTTAATCTGAAGGGGGTGTTGTAGGGTATCAAGGTTAAGCAATTTTACTGACTTTGTTGTTCATATTCTTAATCATTATTTTCATATTTATCCTGTTTAGTATCATCTTTTATTGTTTGATATCAGAAATTTGACCATGTAAATCTTTCTAAAGCTCAGTTACCTTAGCTGGTTTCAGAGTATTCAAAGCATGAGGTGGAATGTGATATGAACTATTTTAACAACATAAATGACGTCACCCCTGGAAATTGAAAGAAGAAGAGTGAAAACTGTGAAGTCTAAATGTAACTATGACCCATATAACTATAGAGAATTTAGTTAGTAGGAAGTCCAGTCATTGTGAGGAAGTGACATCTTACTGACCAAAGGCTCTAGATCACCGGAGAACGTATTTTTCTTTAAGAAGCAACAAGTTTAGAGGCTATTACACATCTGAGAAAAATAAAGGGTAAACAGAAAAGCTGATATCTTTAGGCTGATGGCAGTCATGAGCTTTGGAGAATACTTAAATTCTATCCATGATTAATTGGGCCCTGGGACTAGAAAGAAATGTACAAATTGTTTGGCACATTGGATATGTTGCTATAGTGCCACCTGTGGGTGAAATGTTAGAATAAGTTTACATAGTTGGCCACAGTTGGTGGACACACCGTTCACTCGAATGTGGCAATAGTGGATGAGGTATTCAGGTCCTTTATTTGGGTAAAAGAAACAAATATAAAGAAACAATTATATAACTGATGCATTATAATGTAAATAGCTTTATAGCATTGTAGCTGGCTGTGGTGGAGCTAATTTTATTTATTTCATATGTTGTTGGTTATTTGTATTTTATATGCTCTCATAGGTGTAGTGCAATAAAAAAATTACAGTGTTCCCTGTATTGAGTAGCATTTAAAATGAAGTTAAGTACAAATACCTTAGAATTGTATTTACTGTAAGTACAGGTACTTTCCACCACTGAAATTTGATCTGAGTTGCACAATGTATTAAAGATTTATGACCTAAAGTCAAGTTGTGAATGTGCCTATGTCGTGAAGTAGTCAGTCATTTCTTAATGGATGAAAATAATGTTAAAATTTGTTTTTAAAAAGTTATTGTTTTAATTACTTTTTTATCGCCTCCTTGTGGACTTTTATTTTGAAAAGCTGTCCTCGAACCGGAAGTGTCTGCCCGTTGACCCAGAATCGGTTTCCGTTGGTTTCATGTTGGAAGAATTGTAAATTCGGTGCATAATTTTCATGCACAGTGGGGAAATAACCACGACTGTATGTTTTAAATCATCTTTTTTTGAACACAGGAGTGAATGGGAGCTGCTCGGTAAGTTTAAGACTGTGAAAATGGAAGATATCTGAGCTATTAGCTAACGTTTGTTCGGGTGTCAAATGTCCGCGACAACAGCGGCTGTAAACAACACGGCTCAGCTAGCTAGTTATCGACATCGTGTTTCGAGAATTTTTACCTATTAATTGAGTTGTTTTACTAAAACATTAACAGCAGACACTATGGGAAATACAGTAACTGAACGCTGGTCTAAACTTGTTTTCGTCCGCCGTTATATTTCATGGTGTTTTAGTTAGCATTTAGCATTAAGTAGCTGTGTTTTATGTGTCTCTGCTGGTGTTAGTCCAAGTCTGGTTTACTTTGGTTTTGACATATATATATATATCCCTGTGTCAGATGTGACTGTTGCACCCATCGACCATGAGTAACAGTCACCCTCTGCGTCCACTGGCCTCCGTGTCGGAGATCGACCACATCCACCTGCTGTCGGAGCAGCTGGGAGCCCTGGTGCTCGGCGAGGAGTACAGCGATGTTACCTTCATCGTAGAGGGGAAGCGCTTCCCGGCGCACCGGGTCATCCTGGCCGCTCGCTGTCACTATTTCAGGTAACTGTGAATGACTCAAACTCACGGCTCTTGTCGCTTATGTTACCTCTCAATCCTACGGATCCTCGAGACTCCCCTCAAACGTGCATACACTTCTGCTCTTTATTCCACGAGCTTGAAAAATAGTAAATCACCGCCGGTTGCCGATTGCACACATTAAGTTGAAGATGCATTCTTTCAAGTTGTGTTTTTCTTCCTGGGGGCCTCTTTTAACTATATTTTCTTACCAGTGCTTCCTCCATCTGTGACACACAGACTCCCACAAAGGAAATTACCCACATTTGGTGTTATTGTGTATCTGTAATTTGATGCCTTTCCAACCCCACAATTTGTTTTGTTCACACAAGGAGCACGTAACACCACATATACATGGGATTTTGTCAGTCTGGATACTGTGCCAGTTTTTGTTGTTCAGTATGTATGCCAGTCTAAAGCTTAACTTGAAGAGTGGGACTTTATGAATATTGCATGGAGAAAATTAATCAGGAAAGTTACAGCCACTCAAAAACATGTATGGCTCTTTCAGGGCCCTGCTGTATGGTGGAATGAAAGAGTCCCAGCCCCAGGCGGAGGTGTGTTTGGAGGAGACGCGGGCTGAAGCCTTTTCAATGCTGCTAAACTACCTGTACACAGGCCGGGCCAGCCTCAGCTCCGCCCGGGAAGAGGTGCTGCTGGACTTCCTTGGCCTGGCTCACCGCTACGGCCTGCAGCCACTGGAGGACTCCACCTCTGAGTTCCTCCGCACCATCCTGCACACCAACAACGTCTGCCTGGTGTTTGATGTAGCCAGTCTCTACTCTTTGAGCGCGCTCAGTGCAGCCTGCTGTGCCTACATGGACAGACACGCACCTGAAGTGTTGAATTCTGACGGCTTCCTCATGCTCTCCAAGGTATGAGATTTCAGGATGATGGAATGGTGTATGAAGAGTTTTAATCAAGATTGCACGTTCATTAATTTCTCCATACATTGTAACATATGGTTATGAATATTAGATATGGGCAATAAATATCTCATGTGGGCCTTTGGTGTAATGTAAACCTGAGATACAGTGCCCTCTAGTGGCAGGTATGTGATCTCTCTTAGACGGCACAGCAGCATTCAGCCTTAAATACAGGTGTGTATGAAACCACAGTCTTTTAGGACACAGCATTATGTCACTTGACATGATATGATCTAAGCTGATGACACAGGAACAGTCCCATAAATATTTCAAGCTCTGATAAAGATGTTTTTACAGCTTACTCAATCTTGTCCCATTACCTGTATGGCTACAACTCTCTCTTATTATAATATTAAAGTAATTTATGATTTTATTTTCAATTAATCACTTGGCTCATGAAAATAAAATATAATAATAAATTCTCATCTAAAATTTTCAGAGCCTCAAGTGAACTTCTTATTTGGCAAGTATTTGAATTACAGTGATATGAAATGCAGGAAAACAAGCAAACACTCCTTGGTGGGAAACTGGAAGTACTGCATATTTGGTGTTTTGACTTAAATTACTAATTGATTAAAATTGTTGTGTTTGCAGACCGCTCTTCTGACTGTGGTCAGCCGGGACTCATTTGCTGCCAGTGAGAAGGAGATCTTCCAGGCCTTGTGTCGTTGGTGTCGGCAGCACGGGGAGGGTGCTGAAACACAGGAAGTGATGTCAGCAGTGCGGCTGCCGCTCATGACCCTGACGGAGATGCTGAATGTGGTGAGACCGTCCGGCCTTCTGAGCCCAGATGACCTGCTGGACGCCATTAAGACTCGCTCTGAGAGCCGCAACATGGACCTTAACTATCGAGGAATGCTCAGTCAGTGGTGTTACTCTTCTGTCTATTTCAGTGCTTTTTGTGTATTTATGAATTTGTTTGCACTTTCATTCATGTCTTCTTTCTTGGATTTCAGTACCAGAGGAGAACATCGCCACCATGAAGTATGGAGCGCAGGTGGTGAAAGGGGAGCTGAAGTCGGCACTGCTGGATGGGGACACCCAGAACTACGACCTGGACCACGGCTTCTCCAGACATCCCATCGAGGAGGACGGAAGGGCTGGGATCCAGGTCAAACTGGGCCAACCGTTCATTATCAACCACATCCGCCTTCTTCTGTGGGACAGAGACAGCCGGTAAGACAAGCTGGTCTCACCCTGCTAACACACAAACTAGCCTAGTAGGATTTGAATTTTTTCTTTGGACATATGTAGTACTAAATTAAAACGTCATTTTTAATTCTTTAAGGTCGTACTCCTACTACATTGAGGTGTCTATGGATGAGCTGGACTGGGTGCGTGTCGTGGACCATTCCAAGTACCTCTGCCGCTCTTGGCAGAACCTGTACTTCACACCACAAGTTTGCAGGTAAATGAAAACATTTGGCTCCCAGTTCATTCACACCAACAGTTAGGGCTCCTAAATATACAACAAATGTAGTTTGGAATCTTTTTGGTGTTCTGTTATCCTGTCAGGCTGGAGAGTTTGGTAGCAGAACGAGTCAAAACAAATCTGACTCCATCTCTGTAATTTTTGCCAAGCACAAAAGCCTTGTCTGTGCTCTTTGCCATAACTTGCCTCAACCTGGCGTACATAGCAATTACAGTGTGTTGCCTGTAGTTGATTTGGATTATATTCTCTGTTTTTACAAACCACACTGATGTTTTCCTGGCACAGGACGGAGAAGAATGTTTTCAGGCATTCCTGTGCAGTAGTTTGGTGCTTCCTGAGTTCAGATAGCCTTGTCTCACCTTGTCAGATGAACTAAGGTAGAGTTGGAGACACTCCAGATTTGGAATAAATTGTTGTTGGCCTGCCTGGTCAGAGATAACGGTGAATAAACATCTAGACGCGTGTCAGAAGATATGACTCTAACTTGCCCTAAGGAATGCAGTAATGGTGCTGCTTCATCATTGTCACATCATTCCATTTGAAAATGGTGCTAAACGCTAATTTACATGGAATTTCACTAAAACAAACAATATAAAATACAGTATATTAATTATACACTTTTTGGAAATTGATATAATCACCATACTGAGGATTAAGGAGAGCCCTGCAACTAATGTTGTGCACTTTTTGTGGAAGATGTTGCTGCATTTTATTAAGTTAATGCAGGGAATGAAAAAAGTATGAAGTCATTAATGTGGAAGTAACAATAAATCAGACAAGGAATATTGAAAACAGAAACAACATAAAAGATTGAATCCCAAGGGAAAAATAATAAAGTATAAATCTCTTTAGTTTGAACTTCTACTCCATGTTGATGATGTGCAACTGCCTCAACGAGCCTCGTCAGTTTCCTCATTGTTAACATATTGGATCATGGTCAGCTGGTTTTATTCCTGCTCAGTCACATCTGATGTTTTTCTTTTTGTCTCAGGTACGTTCGCATTGTGGGAACACACAACACAGTCAACAAGGTCTTCCATCTTGTGGCTTTCGAATGCATGTTCACCAACCGCCTGTTTACCCTGGAGAATGGACTTGTGGGTAAGTTGAGTCTGAGTTGACTGTAATATTTGTAATTGAGGAATTCAAAGCCTCCTCTACATTTGCACTCACACATTTTATTCTGGCTAAGTGCAAAGCCATGCAAACAAATGCAAAGCAAGTGTCTAACCCTGTGCTTCCTGTCTGCAGTGCCCAGTGAGAATGTGGCAACCATCGCATCCTGTGCCAGTGTCATCGAGGGTGTGAGCCGAAGCAGAAATGCCTTGCTCAACGGCGACACACGCAACTATGACTGGGACTCTGGATACACCTGTCATCAGCTGGGTTCAGGAGCCATTGTCATCCAGCTGGCTCAGCCCTACTCTATTGGATCCCTAAGGTAGATTTGGCCACATTGTCAGCTCTGAGTATGATTCAAGAACTGAGCAAGTTTCATTCAGCTGTGGCACACACAATAAGTCCCTTTTTACCAGCTACAACTGACAATGATGACAATGTTGAGAGAGAATGCAGAAAGTGATATTTGTATTTTTGTTTGTAAGCCATTTTCTCAATACTGATCACAGCAATAATCAAAATGATCACCACCATCATTTCTAGACATAATTGTGGTCATTTTAATCTATAATGTGAAATGACATTAACACCTCATAGTGATTATTGATACATTTTAAAGCAGTGACGTACAAAACAAATCAATAGAGTTTATTGTTCTCTCTGTTCAGGCTGCTGCTCTGGGACTGTGACGAGCGCTCCTACAGTTACTACATTGAAGTTTCCACCAACCAGCAGCAGTGGACAAAGGTGGTTGACCGCACCAGGGTGGCATGTCGGTGAGGCTCCCATTTCCTCCTCTTTCACTTCCTTTACCGAACTTAAAAACATCAGAGGAACTGATTTACACATTCTCTTAAAACCCTGTCTCATTTCAGGCACCTTGAACCACTGTTTATACCACCACCTGTTTATAATCCAGCTACTATTAACTGAGTCTTCGTTTCTGATAAACGTGTGCTGAAATAGTTGTTACTCTTATAGGTAGACTTAATTTTTTGCCTAATGGAACAGAAAATTCCAGACTCACTACAAACACATTTTTCCTTTAATGTCATAATCAGGGACCTGCCAGGAAGACGTAACGATAACAGACATGAATGTTGTAAATAAAAACATACATGAACAGAGATTAACTCAGAATGTTTAATGTGTTTGTTTTGATGTTTTTACCACCGTCTCTCACAGATCATGGCAGACTTTGAAGTTTGATAAGCAGCCTGCTTCCTTCATCCGTATTGTTGGGACTCACAACACTGCTAATGAGGTGAAAACAATTTTCTATGGTTATCAGGCTTCTTTCTGTTTCTTTTTTAATGCTATAGGGAACACGCAGTCATTGATTCTGAAATATATCTGTTAATGTGTGTTGGTGGCCCCTTCTAGCTGTCAGTTTTATCTGTCTCAGAACGCATATTCTGAAACAGTGAATTATATGTGGTGGTAATTTCTCCTGTGAGTGTCTGACTGTGATCTCTCTGCAGGTGTTCCACTGTGTTCACTTTGAGTGTCCGGCCCAGCTTGACACAGAGGTCAATGAAGGCAGTCCGGGCTCGTCCGATTCTGAGCCAGCCTCCCAGCAGCTGCGACCCCAACGACCGTCACGCACGCACAGCCTGCTGCCCTCCCAGCCCTCTTCCACCTCATCATCGTCCTCACAGTCCCATCATTAAGAGCACCCTCGCCACCTCGTTGCAAGGTGATGAGAGGAAAGAAGACCTCAGAATGCCATTTTGCACAGCCTTCATCATCCAGACTGCACTGCTACAACGCTGCTAAAGGCGATCGTCTCATTGTCATAACCCATGGTCCTTCTGTCATAAGTGCAACATTAGAGACTGGTATATCTGTAGCAGCAGCACTTAGGGCTCCAGTCTTCCCAGTTTTGAAACTGAAAGTTAGGTATTACATCCACTGGCTCATACATTTTTGTGAAGGTACTTTTGTAGCTACTAAAACACAACTTTTATCCCTTCAAAATCAAGAGGAATCTTTACTTCTCCAAAGATGAGGCACACACTGAAATGTGGTTATACTGTACCGCCAAAGAGCAGTAAGACCAGGGTGGGTGGGGGTTGCTATCTGAATTTTACGAGTTAATACTTCCGAGAGAAATGGATTTTATCCTAAAACAAGCTATTTTTTTAAGAACTTGTCTTAAAAGGACTCTACTCACTTTTCGTACCATCAAGCTAAGAGTAGCAGTCAAGTATTTTTCAAACTTTTGAATTAAATTCTTGAAGGGTTTGCCAAAGCTGTGGAGCTAGTGCATTCTGTGGCATTTTGTATGCAAATAGCACTTAATCCAATTATGCATTTGCATATTAAGTAATAGCTGTTGAGTATTTGTTGACAGACTTTCACACCTGAAACCAAAATGTGTGGTCCTTATCTGGTGTGATTTTTTGATAGTTAAAATTCATACCTCAAGAAAAACCTCACTAAAACGGAAACTAGATTTGAAGTGTCTTAATTTAGTATTTTAAGCACTTGAATAGCTTAGCACAAATGATCGGGGAAATCAATTAGGTTGTTGAAAATGGGGGCTGAGAGGCTCGGACCAAATTATGTATGCACTAGGGCTACCTGGAAGAAAGTTTATATACAGTAGATACATGAGCAGCTGCTATTGGCACTTTACTTTACTCAAGTATACAGAAATAAAGGTTGCAGCTTGGTTCTTCTGACTGAAGTACAGTACTGGAGTGCTGGATTTGGTATCTTTCTGTATGTTAAATTAAGTTAAACACTTCCTCACTCTTGGATCTGTCAGGTTTGAGCTGTCTTTTGTGTGTTTTTGGAGGTTTGTTTTAAATTAAGCTATCAGTGCTGTGGTTCTCGTTTGTTTCCTTTGTGTCCTGATGTTGCACTTTTGAGTTGTCTTTAAAAAGCTCCTTTATTTGAAACCTTTTGTTTGATGTTCAATAATCTGAAGTACCTAACGACCCTGGGTGACACACTGATGTTTCTGTAAACCCTCTTTAGTCATCCCTATGTATATTTTAGGAGATTACCCGTTAGTTAGATGAAGTTTTCTTTAATAACTAACCAGAGAACTTAAATAGGGCTTTGTTCAGGTTACATTGTAATGTAGACAACACACTCCCCATCCCCCATCTAACTTTATGTATGTGTATAGTTTTACCTAATATATATTTGTTTTGACCATTGACGTGTGATTGCATTTCACTGCCTCTTGTTCAGTACATTGCCTGTCAAAAATGTGATTATGGAAACAACTGATATTGTTTGTTAATGTTCATTGCTGTGAGGGGTCACACCCGTCTGCTTGCCTGAATCGCTGCTGTTAAACACAGTGGAGGTCTTTGATACAAGCAATACAGTGATCTCTATCTTCTGTTTAGTCTTGAGAGCTTCTGTTACAGACCAACGGTGCTGTTTGATCAGTCAACATGCTGTTGTTCATCATGCTCCAGTCACTGATGCCCTGCTAGCTCTTTAGGCTATGTTGATGTGTAATGCCGTCCAAGGAGCTGTTTTTTTTGTCATGAAACATTTAAAAACTTCTCATTTTGAAGCTCAAATAACACATTAGTCTTGTCTCTGTTGCCCAAATAATTGGTTTGTGTGTCCAAGGCTGTGGGAACAGCAACCAAAAGGTATTAACCAGAACAGTGGGGCAGAAGAAAACATCAGAGGGATGTGATAGAGAGCAAACCTGTTTATTTAATCAGCAGAGTTCACCTGTTGAACTGATGTGGGAAAAAAGACTGTGGGATTTTTGTCTAATGTAAGAACTGATCAAAGTCATAATTGTTATTCAGCATTTTCAAAAAAAAGTGTCCTGAGGTCCCGAGACCCTCAGGGAGCTAAAGACTTTCAGGCTCACCATGTGTCTTTTGTGGTAATTTGAATAATTGCACCTAAGTTTGGTAATACACCATCAAAAGCATGAGGCCTTAAGGCATCATCTGATCTAAAGAATCTCTCTTGTAGAGATAAAATCCAGTTTTAAAGCCACCGTTGTTTATCTTGTGCTTACATGTAACATATTCCTAAATGCACTCATGCTTAAATATGCACTAGTCACTATTTCTATGTTAACAGACAAACCACTTCTCTGAACCTTTTTACATCTTTCAGCTCATTGTTATGGTTTTATAGCCTGCAACTTTACAGTCTTGGTTCACTCTCCGCAGCTGTTTTCAGAGGAAATACTCACTGTTTGCTACCTTTCCAGCACCAAAAAGCAGCCAGGCAAAGTTAAGGGCTAGCTGGTGAACATTTAACTTACAGTCATTAGGCCACCTGAAACACAACTACACGAATGCTAATGTAGCCTCTGTGTCTGCTTGATGTGTAAATAGGCAACTCAGAAGAATCAATCAACGTTGGTTTAATCAAACTAGAACAAACCAACCACAAACAAACTAATACATACAGTACACAGCGCAAAAAGACTGGTGAAAACAGGGAGGTTAATCAGTGGCTACAGCTTATTCTTGCATTAGGGCCATGTAGACAGTCAATCTAGCCCTCATTTACCAATGCAAAATCAGCGTTTGATGAACACAATGTTTTATTGTGAAATGCATACTGTTTCTCAAGAGGTTTCCTTCCAACTATTCAATGTCAGTCCCCTGTTTGATAAAACATGATAATGGTGTGATGTAATCCTATTCCAGATTGATTTTATTTTCCTTTGTTAATTACAAATGTCTTAGAGAGTTAAGGCTTCGCTGTAATCTGGTAAAACGGATTACAGTAAAGCCAATGATCAAAGCAAGTCAGACCCTTATACATTCTCGTTTCGTGCTCATTTTAAGTGAACAGAGCTGCCTGCGTTTATCACTTTGCAGTTTTTTAAGTTGGTATTTATTCGTGTAATGTTGCATTTACATGTCTGTTTATGGCACCTTCATTTCGTTGGGCAATATTGACATTTCTGGTTTGATGGACGCGTTTCCGGCCCAGCATACTTCGTGCCAGCGACGTGTGAATAGGGGTGGTCCTGAACTGTAAAGAGGGGAAGGCCTTAGTCAATCTATTTATTTTTTCTTTTCTCGTACCCTCCCACGTATTTAACATCGCTGTAATTGTATTCTATCTGTGCTGGCGGACAGCTGGCGATTTTTCTAAGCTTTTTGGTGTCGAGTGAAACACCGGGGCGCCCCCGTCTTTTCGTTTGTCGGTCGTAACGTCCGAACGTCCAGCTGATTGCTTTGAGTGCCGTTCAGTTATTCCAGTTCAAACTGAGCCGTTTTGTTTCAGTTAACGGAAGGCTTTTTTGTGGCCGAAACGGGCCGAGTTCGCCACCCCTTTTTTCGCCGACTTGTGGACTTTAACATAAAGAGGACATTTATCTTTTTTTCTGTCTAACTTGAGTGTCGGATCGTTTTTCTCACTGAACGACCAGGCCCCGGTCTCATCCCCAGCCTCGCGTTTCCATATCGGCTTTTTTTTGTTGGAAGTCATGGGAGACACCAGTGAACGAAGCAAACCTCCGAGTCTACCTCCCCGGTGTCCCTGTGGATTTTGGGGGTGAGTTTTAAACCTGATATAAACTGGATTAAACCCGCTATTTTAAAGCCGGATGAAATATGCTCAACGGGTTCAACTAGTCCAAACCCATTGTTGTTGTTCTGTTGTGCAGGCCGAGGGTGGGGGGTTGGGAAGTTAGCTAATAAATAAACCTCACAGCTTGAAAACTAGCTACATTTCCGCTGTTTTCTAAGTTTATAAACCTACTTTCGTCGTCTCAAACAGCGGCTGTTGTTTTTTAAGCGAGCGATATCGTGTTTTAAGGCAATTTGTAGACCCAGGAGATGACGTACCCGAGATAGAAAATGATTTATTGCCAGCAGGTTCCTTTTAAACCTGCCCTGTTTTCTTGAACCACCTCGAAGAAAAGCGGCAATAACACGATTAGCAGGTTACTTTGGTTAAACCCTCAAACCGAGCCGTGCTGGTAAACCCTGTGTCTTCTTTAAATAATTATTTTACACCCCTTTTACATTCGGTCTTGTCAAGTGGTGGATGTGTGTTGCATACCGGATGTGATTCACTGATGTCTCCTGTGTTACCCCATAGGAAAAATGACTACATCTAACCTTTAAACGATTTAACAGCGACACTTTAACATGACCGTCTGATTCTCCTTTTAGGGCTGTAACTAAGTCATTGCAAAAGGGGAAAAAACATACAATGTGATAAGATTACTGTTATCACATTACAGAGCACCATACACACACTATAAGCCTCTGTAATACCTGCATTACAGTGTATTAGTGAAAATTATATTGTGAAAAATACAACCAGAAAGATAACAGCAGTCCTGTTTTGATGTATTATCAATACATAGCATTGTCATATGACCTGTCATTTGATTACCAACCCCCAGCCCCCAATTGCCTTCATTTTGCGGTGTCCAGTAAAGCAAACTGGAACCAGTAACCCACCTGTCAATGTCAGGTGACACAAATGGCAGCGTTGTGTGTGTTTATGGCCCTGCCTGCCTCAGCTCAGAATAACACCTGGCCTGGGGCTGCTGGCTGGCCTGTCCCGCACAGGCTCTTTACACATGTCACTGAAACTCAAGGCCCCTTAAAAAGATCTTGAATAAGGTTAGGAACAGCATTTTGAAGGACCAAATCCAGTATTGAAGCTCTTTGCAGCCCCTTACCCTGGCGGCACGAGTCCCCTCAACACTAAATACAGTGTATTTTGTAGTTTAAGCAACATTACAGTGAATTTAATCAGTGTTTCCACTAAGATTCTACTATAAGAACATTCAAAAGCCTGAAATAAGATCAAACATATACAAGCATGTGCTAAAAGTTCTAGTACCAATCAAAGGCTTTACCAGTTGATTTCATTGACAGTTTTCACTTGGCATTGTGCTAATCAATGAAATCACCTAGCTGGAGTAGTAACCTGAGAACTATTAGTCGATGAAGAAGGCCATCAGTTTGGTTTGTTAGGGTAGGTTAGCAGTATAGCCCAGCCCATACATAAGGCCTGGCACCAATATAAGTTTTTAAGAAAATTAAAAAAAATCTAACAGCAGTATTGGCCAGTTTTTTTTATTTTAGTTTTTACAGAAACATAAGCATTTCTGATAGAAAATGCCTTTGATTTGGTTATTAAAGGAATGTGACCAAGATATGCACTGAGGAGCACACTTAACCTTCAAAAAATAGATTTGTCAGTGCTCTCTGGTTGGCAAAATATGAAGCAGTGATGCTGATTTTAAAATACGTCAAACATATCTTTGAAATTTGTGCACTGTATCAGCACTTCAATATTGATTGATACATACATCTGTGCTGATGCAGTTGGCTAATACTGGGCAATATGTCTGAGAGAATGAGAAAAATATTGATAATATTTACAGCCCCAGTCCAGTCCTACTCCAGGGTTCAAGGTTAATGGGTTTTTTCAGTCATTGTTTTTTCCACCCCTGCATGTTGGTGTCTGATGAACCGGATGTATTATAAGCACCTCAGCAGGATGTTTTACCTGGTTGAGCTACTTTTTCTGCAGACATTAATCAGATATTCCCAGATGAAGTATTACCTGTATGGGAGGATGGGGGCACTCTGTAGTGCCTCTTGGCTAAACATGTCTTGATTTCTCATTTACCTGGTGTAAAGTGCATAATTATAGGCACACAAAGGAGATTCTGTGTCTCCTTTTTTTTTTTTTTAGGTCACCCTATCTGGATAAATTCAGGCTATCAATTTGGCTCCTAGGAGTGTTTAAGCTTTATCAAACATGAAGTGAGGCCGAGATAAAGTGATTTTTCAAAATTGGTTTGCGCTGCATGTGGATATTGGGTTGGCTAGTCTCTGAAGACTTGGTCTGTCTACAAACAGATTTCATTTGATCTGAACTGTATTTGAAAATGTGACTGCACTCCTGTGAAAACTACAACAGTTTCATTGCATTGAGCTGTTTGCTTTTCATTGGTCAAGAGTTTCCAGTTTATAAGGTACATCTGTACAGTGTGAGAAATCCAACAGTCCTGTAGTAAATGCTATCTTTGAAGCCTCTCGTGTTCAGTTTTTGTTGACACTATGTCAGAGTTTGTTGATTCAACTTTGTCAGTTCTTGAGGCTGTGGTCGGTGGTGTTGCATTATAGTTTCTAACATTCAGACAGCCTCACATTTGTAAATAGGTTGGACGTAACAATAGAGGCACCTTTCTAAGTCTATATCCAGTAGTATAATTATAGCAAAAATATGATAATGACAGATCTGGGTCACCACCAAAGTCTAATCAGTTGTTCCATTGTCCAAGGCACATGTCTACCAAACTTCATCCGTTTGTAGATATTGAGTTATCTTGGTGACACACAGATGTACTGACTGTAAAAGGTGAAAAACATCACCTCCTTGGTGAGAGTGAAAACAGTCTGTGCAGGCTTGTCCTGCTGCATTAGTCAAATAGCTCCTGTAGAAACAATGATCTGAATACCCTATGGAGTTCCAGCGTCTATTGACTATTGACAGGACTCACAGCTGACATTGTGGTGAAATGAACATTAAAGAGAGGTCCAGAAAGTGAGGGAAAGACATGACATACCTGTAGGAAAGGTACCACCAACCACTAAGAAAAGCAGGAGGCAGAATGCTCAGTGTTTAAAGATTAAAAATACAATTAGACTGAAGTTGATAAAACTGTCCATCATTCAGTGGATGGTCTTAAATGAATTGTTGAATGTAACACACAATCACATGCAGTGTTGCAATCTGCTTAATCTTGTTATTAGTCATCATGATGGCATGTCATGGCAAAAAAGAAAGAAAGCAGGCTGGATTGGTGTGCAGCCATGACGGAAACAGGTGACTGACAGAGAACTCCTGAAAGCAAAACCTCCATCCATTACACATTCACCCCCTCGCCCCCAGGGCAGCCTGTAGCATTTTTAGTGTAGTAGAGCCAAACCCCAAAGGTACGGTGGCCATTTTAGGGCATTTCATACTCACCTCGACATACTCACCTGTATGTGTTCTGTCTTTAGGTGGTCTATGGCAGCCTCGGCTGTATTTTGAGCTACGATGACAAGTGCAGTCTGATGGAATGTGGGCTTATCATTTTCAAACATATGCATTGTTTGCATATTCAAAGGTGTGGTACATTGGCGTCAAATCATCATAACGGAAGATTGCCTAGTGCTGATTTAAGCTCAACCCTTCCTTGTTTGACTGCAAAAAGATCCACCATAATCTACACTTGAATGTGACAGGAGATGGACTTGGTTTTTCTTGCTCAAAACTATTAGTGCTGAAACAATTAGTCAGTAGACAGGTAATATATCAACAATAATAGGTTAATAGTAACATAATCAAAGTTATTACAACCTTATGCTCCTTCTATAACTGATTTTTGGGTCCCCATTGCAGCCATTGTGACTTCTGTTAATCCTGCCTGTAGTAATGCAGACCTCATTGCCAGCATGATTGTTTTTAAAGGGTTGCTGAGATGAAACCTGAGGCGAGATTATGAAATATGTCATGGTTGACACTCAGAATGTTGTATAATTTGAGAGAGTTAGTGTTTGTTGTGAAGGCTGTACCATACCGTCTTCCATGTTTATGTTACACAAGAGAGTAACTTTGTTTTGACAAACAATTATGCACCAGATAATTTCTTATAATAATGTGCACAGATTTGAATTTTGTTAAAATTCCAACATCTTCTCATAATTAATTTTTGTTTGATATTTCATGCCATGTCTTTAAAATTAAAACCATTTTACTTTGGGTTTGCATCAGAAAAGGTTGATCACTAACATTTACACTCTGTCCTGTTTCCTCAGGTCCAGTAAAACCATGAACCTCTGTTCCAAATGTTTTGCTGGTAAGTCTCAACACACAATTTCTCTAATTACAGCAATTAGAAGTTACAGAGTGAGATGAAATTACTTTCGAATCCCGGTCGACATCTGCATACCACTCAACAGCATTCCACAGCAAAGAGTTCAAAAGCAGTTCACAAGGTCATGAGCCAAAATCACCAAGTTTCATCTTGCAACTACATCATCCTGGGTAAATCTTGTCAAAACAAACAGTTTCCACTGATGGCAGAGTTATTCATTTATCACCATTTCTTCACAGCTATGCAGTTTGAGTCAGCGTTGTCATGCAATCATTTTACAACAGTGGGAGATAATCGCTGGCAAAATTGTCACTGTGTTTGGAGAATCACTCTGTTGTTCACTGGCTGGGGACCAGCTGTCATTTGTTGTCCCTTTCCTGTTCTAAAATTCAGTTTGTCTGCCAAAATTGTACAACACATAAATTTGAGATTCAGTAGTATGTAAACCAGAAAAAAAACACTTGGCTACTCAGATGTCATTATACCAACATGTTTGTGCAGCAGTTGTCTCAAGTGTTTTGCCTGGAAAATGCACAGTTGTTGCTCGACTTCAGGGTTAACGGATGTAAATGAACAAATGTATGCATGCTTTTGTGAATAATAAGAAGCTGACTTTGTTTTTGAGGGTTACTTCCAGCTGCTTACTTGTCACATATAAATGGGGGAAACAGTTCCACATTTGTTTTTTCTGTTAAGTTGCTTCTTGGCATGCAGAGTCGTTCTCTCTCTGACAGCCAGGGACAAAGCTAGCAGCGGCTTGAGGCTAGGTGTGCCAGCTGATTTCAGTTAGGAATGCTAACAATGCTAAGAAGTCACTTGAGGAAAATGGAAGGACAAGTTAAGAGTTTCGCTCCCAAAAATATATCCGCCTTTCAGAGGAAAGTGTTGGTTAAAGTTAAAAGGTATTTGCTTACATAAAGGAAAATGGGATTCCATTATATTAAACAATAATCTTAAATTACTTTCGATAGAGCAGCTGTGTTACAAGGGCAGAGTCAACGTTACATTTGGAAAACACACCAATGAAACTTAGACTAGTTACTGAATTCAACATTTTGCCATGAAATTCCCTTGAATGTAGAAAGTTTGTTTTTCTCCAACGTGCCCGACAAAGAAAAATGCACAATTTAAAGTTTGAAAATGTCAAGGTATGCATTAAGTTTTCTCAATGTCGCCTCCAGTCTGGCTCGGGATGATGGGTTGAGGGTGCACTGCAGCCCTGTCGGTGGCCATGGCAACCAGTGAGTATGGCAGACAGCAAGGACCTAAGGGCCCGGCTTTGAGTCTAGCACCACAGACAGCAGTAACGCTCAGAATAGACTCAATACACATGAGTACGGAGGCTGAGCAGAAGTGGGTTAGCCCACACGTGGAGGAGAAACTAAAATCTAGGCTGACCTCCCTCACCCTCCCTGGAGGGGGAAGAGTAAAGACAATATCCTCATGGATCGATAATGTCTGAGATCATTGTTATATAGAGAGGTTCATAGATCAGCTCAGCCTTCCAAGTTGATCATGTCTGCCCCTTACTAAATCATGTTTCAGCTGACAAAGTTAACTTACAGTATAATAGTCTAGTCTGCAATGTAATCCAATGGGCAATTGCCCACGTCAAAGTACATCCACTAAAGTGTTTGTTTTTGCCACGGACAGGACGACAATATGGATAGGATTCCTACAGAGATAGACCTTAATTAAAGAGTAAGATTCTTTTTGTTTAACCAGAAACATCCAGCCGACAGACTCCTCTCGAAACATCACTACCAGACTTTCTGGAATACCACTGCCTCGATCACTTAGTTTGTGTTATTGTGTGACTTTCAGTGGTGAAAAAAGGTATTCAGATGCTTTACCTAAGTAAAAGTACCACACAATAACACGTTACATTACAGCAGCTGTTGGCGGTTGCCAGGTGCACAATATGGTAACAGTTCCAATCATTTAGACCCCAAAACATGGGAAAATAAGGCCCATGTTAAGATATACCTCAGAAAACCAGCAAATATTCACAGTTGAAAAAATGGAGCCTGTGAATTTTTGTCATTATTACTTTTAAGAAATGTTCTGTCAACCAGTCAATCAATGAATTAACTAATTTCTAATGAGCATCAACACTCCAACCAACCAAAGCAGTCTGACCACTTTATATTACAGGTTGCGGTGGGATTATGCAGGCCACAGATCTAATGTATATGAGAGCCCTTGCTGTGGAAAGGGCACTAAAGTTTAAAAATCTAAATTGAATTTGTGTAAAAATGCAAAAGTAGTGATGGAAAATTATAAGAAAAGTTTTATTTTTACAAGACTGTCTTGCAGGACGCAGCATTATTATGTAAATATGTCAGTAATGCCAACCTTCCTGGTAACAAAAAACACTACCTTCAGCACACTTGCACTTGCTATGTAAAACCTGTCATTACAGACGCAGTGAAATGAGGTTTGGGGTTAGCAGCTGTACTTTTGTACTACACACCACTAACAGGTGCGTGAGTCCAGATTTTAGTGTTTTGACTGTTTCTGTGTCGTCTCTCTTCTCTTCCTCCCTCTCTGCCTGTATCTGTCTGTTTCCCCGTCCTATATTTACATTTCTCTCTACTCCCTCACTTACTGTCCTTGACCACAGACATCCAGAAGAAGCAGCCAGGGGAGGACTGCACCTCCAAGCCTATCCAAAGCACTGGGAGTAGCCAATCACCGGTTTTCAGTAGTGAGACGAGCAGTAGCAGTAGCCAATCCCTATTGTCGTCGCCGCCCTCCAGCTCCGAGCAGCCGTCAACCGAAGAGCCCTCGCCCACGTTTCCCAGCATGAGGGAAGGTAAGATGGGACAACCAACATTTTCACACCCAACACGTGCTCTTTTCTGTTCAGGAAAGGTGTTTTTTTATGGGAAACCCAAAACCTGCTAAAATGTTTTGAAACAGTGGGAAAATGATCACAGGGGGCAGTCTTTGCATTAATATCAAATGTCGGCCGATATAAATTCCACAGTTAAGTATTTATCACCTAATTGATAAACACAGCACTGGTTGTCTGTGGCAGGTAGCTGATAGTGTGACTGTTTATTCCTTTTGTCTTTAAATCCAGTGGGAAAGTAGAGAGAGAGCAGGACAAACAGGAGATTCAACTACTTGCATCAAGGAAGTATAATTTAATGTGAAATACATTACACAACTCAGGAAATCATGTCGTGCAGGAATTCCTCCAACAATTGCAGAACTCAAGACTGTATCAGCAGCGTTTTTATTATAGATATCAGTAATATGAATCTTTGAGGTTGGAGCCGTTCTGCAAGTTCTGCAGCCTTCTATCTTCAGATCGGCTCGATCGGCAAGAACTTTTTTTTTCAAGGAACTAATTGGTTCCTTCAGTCTGTGGGTCACCTGCATTTCCACCTCAGTCCACAGACCAGGGAAGATTAGACAAATTAGCGGTAAAGCAGACGACTGTCCAACAACGAAGACGCCATATAAAGGGGCAGACATGCAACATTTAACATGGAGGAGATTCAAATTGTGCTTGTAATTTACTGCTTTGCAAAAGTAACTATGACCACTCCATGTTGATGTGTTGAAGCATAATGAAAACTGTATATGCCACACCAGATTTTTAAAATGGTGCTTGACCAATCAGAAATGGTCACCACTGCACAGCCAACCTCAAATGCTCCTGTACTTTTGGAAACTACAAATCCTCAAGCAATGGGCTTTTTGGGGGTAAAAAAATTCCCCAGAACTTAATTTAGACCCTGGTCCCTGCGGTGGAAACGCACAGAGGTTCCTATTTCCTGGGGAAGGTTCCTGTGGTCGAAACACAGATATAACTGTGACTATTTTGGAGTTGTGAAACGGCTCTTAAAGCAAGTGCCAACAGGGAAAGAAACTTATTTCCACTACAAATAAATGTTCAAAGAATGTTGTAGAAAACGTTTATTGTGTTTATTCCATTCATTTAATGGGGTTTAAAAATGCTGGCATAGCTTTGGAAAGAAGAGAAACTATCTGCTGCCGCTAGTTATTTCCAATGACTAAATAATCATTTTTATTAAGTATTAATTTACATCTCCTACTGTGGAGTTGATTCTAATGAATTCACCTGTCTTCACTTAAAATTGGAACGAATTTAGAAAACTTCTATGTTCAATAAGATTCCTCACAACTTTGTAAAGAGATTTTGTGCTCTTTTAACACAAAATGAAAGTACGTTATGCTTTTTCTTCAAGGCTGGAACCTAACACTTTGAGTACATGTAGTATTTGGTCATTGTATAGTAGTTTTGGATGTATGGTGTGGGATTAAAACGTTTCATATCCTGTCTTACACGTCTCTTCATTTCCATCTGCAGGTGTGTCGTCCACAGAAACAGCCCAAGGCACACTCTGCACACCCACAAAACGTCCACGAGAATCAGGTACGCTCGGCGCCTTCCTCCTGCCAATAGCGCTGCATGAGCTGCCCCACTTTACGCGCTAACTCTTAACCCTGCCGTTTGTTTTCAGCCTCGGGCTCAGAGAGCGAGGCGACGCCAGAGAAACGGCCTCGGACAGACGAGAAAGAGGGGAGCAGCGAGGAGGCCCGCAGGACGCCCAAGCAGAAGAACCGTCGGCGCTGCTATCGCTGCCAAACCAAACTAGAGCTGGTGCAGCAGGAACTGGGCTCCTGCCGCTGTGGTCAGTACCAATGCTTCAGTGTGGCTTTCAGTCACATGTAGTCATGACCCAAAAGGGTGCACCCATTTCCACTTTAATACCACTTTTAATTTCACTGACTTGGTTTCCCCGCTGTGGTTGAAAATGTGTCAAGCCACACAGTCAGCTGCTGTGGTGTTTGACTGAAGACTGAAACTACATTAACCACTGATCTATAGCAGGTGCTGCCTGCCAGATAGTCGATAGTGTTTTACTTTGAAGGGCACAGTCTGTAGTCCAAATGTTAAAAAAGTGTGACTCTGCCAGTAAAAATAAAAGCACAAGATTTCAGCCTGCTGATACTGTTAAACACTCAACAAGCAAACCTGACACAGCAGCAAATGACAGGACGTTTATCTGTGATCACACCACTCTTTACCCGCACTGTGTGGCTCATTAGGGCTTTTGGACGACTTGTTTAATGTTAACTTTACCATTTTGCCAGTGATTGCTACATAAGTTGAGTTCCTTTTCTGCGTTTGTGTTTTGCTGTTAGCTTGGTGAAGTAAAAGCACTGATGTGATGTTTTCTCCCACACAAAGTGGGAACAGCAGAACATTTAACGGGGTCACTTCCTCCCTCACCACTTTGTCTCTGTTTCCCTCCCAGGCTATGTATTCTGCATGCTCCACCGTCTACCCGAGCAGCACGACTGTCTGTTCGACCATCTGGGCCGCGGGCGCGAGGAGGCCGTCCTCAAGATGGTGAAGCTGGACCGCAAGGTGGGCCGCTCGTGCCAACGCATCGGGGAGGAGTGCTCCTGATTGGCCACACCGTGACCAGCCATCCAGTTAGAGATGAGGCGCTTACAAAGAGGAGGAGGAGGAGGAGGAGGAGGAGGAGGTGGAAGGAGAGCAAGGAGGAATGACAAATGTGGTGATGGGTGGGAGGGGGAGGGAGGGAGGGGGGGGGAGGGAAGAAGAGGAGGGGAGGGAACACGGTCGTAACATCCTGCATCTGACCCAACGATTCTGGATCTGAGCTTGACGCCGCCCTGTTGCCGTCCTGATTGGAGCGTCTGTTTGGACTCGGCTCTGGACGAGGCAGCTCAGGGCCAACAGGGGGCCTGGTGGCTGTTCTGCGGAGCCACATTCAGTATCGCATGTTCACACACACAGCCTTAACCCCCCCCCCCCCCCCGTCTTCAGAGGAAGGACGCCACGGAGATGGATCCAGTCAGTCGTACATCATGCACAGCTCCGCTGTTTCTCGCCATGGTTTCCTCCTCTTTGCTCACGCTCCTTTTTTCAGTACAGGAAGTAACGGAAGTTGAACTGTTGTAGCGTTCGGCTGAACTGATTCGTTTGGATTCTCATTCAACAGAGTTATTGTTTGTTTTGTTTTTTTCCATTTCTTGGTCGCGGGAGAGGGGTCCAGCTCTATCCCATGACCAGTCCTCAGGTCGTCATCAAGGGGTTGGAGTATCAAACCTGTAACCCCGCCTTCCTCTTCTTCTTCTTCTTTTTTTCTTCCACCAACGTTAAGGTCCATGCGCAGCATCAACGGCCGTGTTTTGCTCGTGCATGGTACCAGCAACAGTGTATTTGTGCAGGTTTGAGTGTGTCATTTGGTAATGTGAGGCAGTCCAAGGATGCTGTCATGGTTTGATTATTATTTTTTTCTGGGGTTTTTTTTCGTGTGGCCGTCATGGTGATTAGCTCGTTTTTACTGCTTAACCACGGTGTCGTGGAGGACAATACAGCCAATCCCTGCCTCTGCTCACATGGACTGTTGACAACAAGAAAAATACAAATAAATATGAAAAACAAAAAAACAAAAATCACACTAATGGACAAGAGTAACTCAGATAAATCCTCTGTGTAGCAGATCCTCTTCTCCCTCTTTCCCTCCCCTCTTTTACTGAGTGGTACTGTTGTTCTTGATACATAAAGGGGAATACGACTGAATTTTTGTATTCAAATGAAGAGTTCTTCGCCAAAATGTTGTTAAGAAAAACAAATAATCCGAAGTTCATCACGGATTGTGCTAAACTGAATGCATAAATTACTTACCACCCTCTAAATAGTTCTGTAATTAATTTCTTATTTTGTATTTTGTGGGTAGGATTAGGTGTCATTTAATTTTCATAAACATAATTCTTTAATACAAATCAAAGAGAGACAGAGATGGTTTTGTCCCACAGTTTAAATCAGTGATGTCATTGAAACACACCACAGCTGAATGTTGGTTTTAAGGTTGAGAAATTAACCAAATGCTGGTAAACTTGGAGACATTATATGCCTGAGGAAAAAACTGAGACGTATTGGTAAGTTTTGAATATGGCTGGACTCTTAACTCACCACTTCAGCAAAGTAACTAATCATGATTGGTTCTCTTCACTTCAATTTAGCTATCAATGAACCTTATTCAGGTGGATTTAGGTGTAAGATCAAATGTGACCTTAAGACTTCCAGCGGTCCATTGTGCATGTTCTTCTTTTATTCTTATTTTTCCTGTCGGACCCAGTCGAGGTTGCACATCTGTTGACATCACAGATTCAAACTGTCGCTCTTCTCTCCGGCGTCTGATGATTCCTCAGCTGGTTTTGGCAGAAATAACATGTGAATCCTCAAATTGAGTGGTTTTCCCTTTCCTCATACGTTTTTGTTTCGTCATTGTTTGTCATTGTTTCTAAACTCCTCGCTCTCAGTCAGCCTACACAGTCTGACTGCTTGGACTCTGTGCTGTGCATATTGTTCAGTTACACACCTCTTCCCTCTTATCCTTAAAAAGGGCTATTCTACCAAAATCAACCTTTTTGTTTGTGACTTTGCAGAAGCTGACATTTTCTTCCTCAAATTAAAAGTTTTGTTAGTTTACTTTGGAATTTGGTTAACATGTTTGGTGCATTAAAAGTATAAACTGCAG
Organism: Lates japonicus; assembly: GCA_033238685.1. Taxonomy (NCBI): domain Eukaryota; kingdom Metazoa; phylum Chordata; class Actinopteri; family Centropomidae; genus Lates; species Lates japonicus. The sequence continues at coordinate 2,724,633 of BRZM01000028.1, read as the reverse complement.
TTTCTTTAATACAGGTGCGGGACTCTCCATTAAATGTACTTTGCAGCATTGCAGGAAGTGCAATATGATGATGTTGGATTGTGTATAACTGATTTTTCTTTATTTGGAGAACTCAGAAATATGAAGCAGTAGATTTCCTCGAATGGCAGGAAAATCAGAAAATGTCTTTCTTTTCTTTCTTTCTTTTTTTTTGTGCAAAATAACTATGAAAATGTTGATTCAGGTGGACAGCCCTTATAACCAGACACCACTTAACTATGCTAATCCTCATGCACAAGTTATTGTTTCTTCTCCCCCTCACCTCTCACCACCCCTTCCCGTCTTCTCCAATGAGAACACAGCGAAGGATAAAGGGAGTCTGGAGAAATGTCATGGCTGGTTCTTATTTTGATATTTGAATATTTGAAAAACTTGTTCCTTTTTTTTGAGTGCTAATGAGAAATGGAAGAAATGGAATATCTTTCTGTACCTTTTAAAGAAAAAAATTATTTAACCTTATATCAGTTTGAGTTACTTACACCCTAGCATAGAATGGCATATTTAGTTAAATGTATAAAAAAAAGCAAGAACATAATTCTGTCCTATTTTCTCCTTTAATTTTATCGTGTTCCATTTTCTGCTGAGGAAAATAAACTGGATTAGAGGATGTGGTGTGTGTTAACGTGTCTGTTTCTTTTTCCCATGTTAACATTTGTTTGAAAGTAAAAAATAAACCATGAACAGAATACCACAGAATCCATCACAGTTCATTATTAATAGATAAAATGTCAACCATATATTTTGTTTGTCCTGCAGTGATTGTGTTAGAGTTGTTCACATTTTGATATTGAAACGTAAATTATGTTAATATGTGTGATGTGTATCTAATGTATCTGCCTGTCCGGTGCCAGAAGGAGAAGACCTTCAGTTCATTCAGGATCAGTTTACTGGCCAGTTCCTAAGAAGGTAACAATCGTCTCAAACTGTGGTGACTGGGTGTGATGATTAGATTAAATCTAATCAGACAGAAAAAAGAGGTGATTGTTAAATTTGCAGCATTGCCCTTAAAATCATACATTTCCTGATAAACCTAATTTTCTAGCCACTGCAGTTCTAACAAATAAGCTTCAGTGTAATACTAATGAATCCATCGTCTAATATACAGTAATAGCTCATATAACGTAATAGATGTATTCTTATGATGTCTGTAGTGAAACATCTGGGAGAGCAGTAATTGGCCAATATATGACTTTCTGTTTTTGACAGTAGGATCTGCTGATGAGGACTGTGTGATACGGTTGAAAGCTCAAGAGCACGCAAGTAAGTGGACCTTGAGTTGATTGTTTGGTCGTCTGCTGCTTCTGAGGTTAAGAATGAGAAATGAAGCTCATTGAGTTAACAGTTACAGATGGGGCCAAAGAGCAAGTTTGATTCATATAATAATTAGCTAGATTAAGGCTGCAAGATAAAGAGTTCAAAAAGGTTCTGATAACAGACTCCACTGACGACCAGCAGAGAGCTAATGAGGTAGTACTGAAAAAAAAATCCCTCACAGTTGTCTATCTTGCTGAAGTCATCACAGCTGAATGTTTTCAGCCATTATTTTCAGCTGAAGTCAGCTGTTAGAGGTGCTTCAACTTAGCTAAATGGCTACGTTTAGCAGTCTACCAGCATTCAGAAAACAATCCGACAGCTAATGTTGCCCTTAAAATGTTAGATAGTCAGTGAGCTATTTCTTCAGTGAGTTATTAATACAGTGGGTAGAGTGTAAAGAGGTTCATAAAACCTTTTAAAGTTTTCAACAAGACAATTCAAAGTGCTTTACAAGACATAAAAGTGCATAACGACAATAAATAAAACACAAGGTAATGTACAAAGAGAAACAGGAGAAAGCAGAGGTGAATGAGCTCTAATCAGCTGCCAGTCACAAAATGTTTTTAAAGATGCCCTTCAGACACGTTCATTTAAAAATACTCTCATTTATTCATACATGTATTTCTCTGCTTTGTGTCCTGGGGTCTGGGGAATGATTAAATGTGGAGACTGTGTGATAAATGATAGAAAAATATAAGGAAAAAAATTCTAAATCCAAAAATCCATGTATATCCAAATGTTTTCTGTTTCATATATGTAATTGCTGGACACCTGCTGTCTCCCACGTCCCTGTGAAGCCCATTCTCAGTATAAATACACTGAAGGCTTCTTGTTTCCATTTCACACTTGTCTAAGCTGCATATTGAACCATAATTGGCTTTAAAACTAATTGCAATGTCACATCAAAACCACGCGACACGTCTTACACTCAGATTTAAGGCGAGCACAGAGAAACTTCCCACCCTCAGCAGATAAATGTGAAAACAGACTGGAGGACTCATCTGTCAGTGGTGACTTTAACTACACTGCAGAGTCACTAAAGAGGTGGTGAACAGAACGTGCAAACAAGGAACAGAGTCTGTTTGTTTTTACTTCTTATGGAATACTAGATCCCAGGATGGTTGAGGTGTTTCTCTGGTTAAGTAAAAGTGACAACACAGACTGAAATAATATGATTGTGGTACACGCTATCCTCTGTGTGAAAGCTGATGCAGCTCAGGCAGGTCTCATAACTCACCCGGTCATGAAGCTGCAGTCTGGCCATGATGTCCCTCTGAATCCCTCTGTTCACTCCACTGTATTATGCTGCATTTAATGCTGTGTTGGCAGATTGGAAAGAACATGGCAACCTCCTGTTATTCTGACTCGGGAGTGTTTATGCAGGATTCCAAGATGATAAAATGCTGCTTTAGTTGTCAGCAATATGAGCTTTGCAGCTATTTTACCACTGGTTTTGTTGAGGGGTTTGTAGTTCATTTTTATTAAGAGGGGGATATCGTCACTGTCAGAGGTTCCTGACGTCTCTGATTTGGAATTACAATTAGGAGCTGACCTGAATGTTTTTGTTCCAGCCTCAACATGACGTGAACGCTGTATAAACAGGTGAAGTTGCCCACAAGCTCAAGTGACTCACTGTGCATTAAAACTCGTGCTGGAGGTGTGGTATTAATGAAATTCAGTGTTTGTGTGCGCCTCACGTGTGTGTGTTCCCTCCAGTTTTAACCTGCAACAAAGAAGCGTGAACTCTCTGTGTTTGAAATTTCTAAAACTGACGTCAACAATCCCTCGAAAACAAGTACTGCAGAGAAAATGAGACACTTTTTATACCTTAACTGCAAATAGATTTTAATAAGGTAAGTACAGTTCTTGAACCTGACATAGCAGCATACACTGTTCTATTTGTACAATATTTTACTTTGAACTGCCTTTGAGGGGGAGTTTCTGTTTGTCCCTGTGCTGTGTGTTGGACACAGACAAACAACATTACTCTGAGTGAACACTAGATGGTGCTCTAAGACAGTAAAGAGTAATGAGTTCTCCTCAGGCTCTCACATTAGAAGGATCATTTTTTATTTTTGTTCCACATGTTTTATTAATAACACTGAGATGGAACCATGTGCTCAGCGCTGGAGCTGATAATTTATTGAAATAAAATGTGGTGGTTTTCCTTCTTGTCACCTTCGCAGTTCAAGTGACTGCATCAGAAAAATAAACTTTCCTCTCATCTCACCTCACCTCTTCCAGTTTTCCTCTCTCCTTTTCTCTATCTGGATATTGGTATTTTCTTCTCTCTGCTTTCTCTCTTTTCTTCTCACATCTTGACTTCTTTTCTCATCTTCTCTTCATCTGCCTTTTCTCTTCTGTCTAGGCATGAGTGATGAAACACAAGGCGCTTTAATAGATTCACTTTAATATCATATAAGATTATTTCCTTTAAAAACATATCAAACAGGCTAACTGAATGTAAAAATTGGCAGAGCTCTAATTGTGTCGTCTTCCTCTGTCTCTTCTTCTATTCGTTGTGTTGTACTTTACTGGAGTAGTTGCGGGTGTCGGCAGGTGGAGCTCCACGCTCTCCCATTCAAACCTTCAGGAGGGTCCAGGACTCCCTCAGCGAAACACACTGATTCACAGACACACGCACAGACACACGCGCACAAGCCCGCTCGCACGCGCACACGGCTGTCAGGCGTGTCAGAGAAGCGCTCGAGCTTCTGTGAGTTGAGAGAGAGAGAGAGAGAGAGAGCGTGAGAGGGAGCGCGCGCTCAGTGTAGTCAGTGTTTTACCGTCCGCGGGACCGGGCAGACTTGTGTGTTGTGTTAGTTAGTGTAGCTCGTCCGGTTAGTGCGGTTGTTTTATTTGTTTTCTCGCTTCTCTAAAATGCGGTTCTGACAGCAGCTGGGCTGCGGGCGCCGCCGGCTCCTCCTGACCGGAAAATGAAGCGTCTCTGTCGGAGGCTGGCGGTGGCCGTGGCGGTGCTGGTGTGGCTGGGAGCGCTGGTTTACCTGCTGGTGCTGAGCCGGAGGAAGCTGCCGGAGCTCGGTACCGGAGCAGGAGCAGGGGGTGGAGCAGCAGCAGGAGGCGGAGAGACCGCGGACAAACAGGTGAAGTACACACACTACTACCTCTGCTGCTGTTCGTGTGTGCGACATAAACTGAGTGTGTCTGAGGTAACCTCACTGAGGAGGCGTCCAGTGTGTCTGTCGCACTGTGCGCTCAGTTCCCACCCATCATTATACAAGTGGTTCGCTTCTGGTTGTTGATAAACACGTGTAGCCTGACTCTCATATTGTTAGTGACTCAGTGGAAAGTAAAAAGTTGAGTCTCTGCAGCAGTACCACCACGCTGTTCATACTGTTGCTGCAACTTGTTACTTGAGTATAAACAAATCAGCATAAAATGTAGCCACTTAATGAAGTTAATGTTAGAGTGTGCAGCTAATTGAGTCTGTGGAGCAGCTTTAAAGATGGCGCGTCTCCTGTTTTATGAGACTTTTTCACGGTTTTGAAGGTGAAATTCAGCCTCTGAAATTCTTCCAGTGAAACGTTAGTGTTATAATTCGCTTTGAATAAAAGCGTCTGCCAAATGAAAATGGATTGATTGATCTGCAACTTATCTTCGTTTCTTACTCATTCAGTGAAGTAAAAACCACAGAACGGCCTACGAAATGTAAGGCAGTGAAGGCAGTGAAGGTGGTTAGTCTCATAAAATCAAAATACTAAATATAACCAAAGAATTTCCGTCAGGTAAGTGAGTAAATGTTCTTCCTCCCTCTGGTGTTTCTGTCAGCTCCCAATTTAAACTAAAGGAAGTCTTGCTTAGTTGTAAATGTAAAAAATCAACCTCTGTAGTTTTACCTTTGGTATCACTGAGCCTACCTTTATTCCATCACAGGATATATCTATTTAATCTACAGTGTTTCTGCCAGAAGTATCTCTACAGACTGTGGTGTAATATGCAACTTGTTATTTGTAATTTCCTATGATAAAACTATAAGTGCAGTTCCCATAATACTGGAATAATTTAGTCATACATCCACTGTAGGGGCTCTTATCATTGTATAACTTCATTATCAGATTGCTGTGGCTCCTTTGAACATAATTAGGTTCATTTTTGACGAGGTTGGTGTGTGTGCATGTGTGTGTGCCCAGTGTGCACTGCAGGATGTCTGTTATGCAAAAGACCCACAGCATGTTAAGTGTTGCTGCTGGTCTAAATTGTATTGATCCTGCCTCTTTTACCTTGTTTTATTGAACCACAAGCTCACACACACACAAACTAGAAATACTAGAACTGCCTACATTTTTGAGAAACACTATAACGTATAAATCTATCCTAGCATTACAGACACTACATGCTGTTATCATTTCATTTTGTGTATGAATGTTGTTGTATGTATCTAACTAAGGTTAGCAGAGTGTCTGAGTAATGAAACTTTGCGACAATGAGAATTTATTGCTTTATTTATGAGTCACTCTATGGTGCACAGGACAAATCCACCCAGTCCAGTGCGCATCGCACGGCATGAATTTGATGAATATTTCCAACGATCAAGACAAAGCATTTTGAAATGAAAGACCACTGTATCGTGAGTGTGTGATGCATTTCTGTAAAAGGGACTGCTGCATATTCAGCTCCTCCATCATACCCTGAGACTCAGCAGTGTACATGTCAAAGTGACAAGTGTTTAGAGACAACAGAAATACATACAAGAAGATTGCAAAGATTGCATGTAAAATCTGATAGCTCTCCACTCAGCCTGCTAAAGGCCTCAGAATATATATGTGTTTTGAATCACAGATCATTTGTTCTGTTGATCTGCACGCTGCAGACCTCTGACCTCCCTGTTAATGGTTTGTAATGGCACGCATTCAGGAACAGAGGCTTAACCTGGTGTTTCTTCTCACTGCGAAGTCGCCTGACGGAGCATCAGTTAAATACGAAAAGTGAAATGCAAATGCGATCAGGTCGCTGAATGGAAGCTTTCAGAAAAGGTCTGAGAGTAAACACAATATTATCAAGACCACCTGTTGTCAAAAGCATGTGCATTTCTAAATAGTTTGACTTTATGTGTGATCTGTAACGTTGCTGTGATTTTAGAGCTACCGTTGTTTTAAAAGTTAATCGGAGAGTCCTCTGCACTTCATGTCGGATCAGTAACTCTTCACTACTAGACTTCTGAACAGCAGGCGCTCCTTTATCCTATGACAAATTTCAACATCTACTGAATGGATTGGCACAAATGTTGTCCAAACATTCACATGGTTCCCAGATGGTGAATTGCTCTGACCTGACTGTGGTAGTCTCACTTTTCCTTGTGCTGGTTTGAGTAAATGTCTTGACAGCTGTTGACTGATTGGATTGAACTTTGGCCTTCTTCTTCATCGAAAGCACCATTATCAGGTCGCGTCTTTGTCAAGTTTTTTGTTTATGACCAAATACCTGTCAAACTGAATGAATGAAACAAAATGTTAGCATGCTAACCTGTGAAATTAAGACAGTCAGGTCCGCTGGAACTCTAGATCAGATATTAAAAAGGCAGTGGTTTATGGTGGTAATATAGGCAGCCAGAACAGGAGCAAGGCTGAAACACTGGAGGTAACAGGATGATTGGGAAGAAACTGAAACATAATACAAGGTCTGAGGAGCACAAGGTGCAGGTGACCGGGTCCGTGGTGTGCAGAGGCTCTACTGGACAGAGGTGCTTTCTCTCAGTTACTATGAGAAGTGCTAATCCCTTCAGGTGGTGAGGGATACAGGCAGAGCTGAGGTTAAGGTTAACTAAAATGATCAAAATTATTAGCTGATACCTGTTTTCAAAATAAAAAAAATGCTACTTTTTATATATAACAGCTGAAAAACAGCATATAGAAAATTAAGGAAAAATAGAGTCAGTATCTGTGTAAAACTATGTGTCAACAAAGCTTTTAAGACATAAACAGTTCTTCGTTGAAGAAGATGCACTTGTCTTAATTTTGAGGCTCGCCATAATTTAGAAAAGGAGTAGGAGGTGTTTTTCAATGGTGGATAATTCAGGCATTGAGGCTTAATCTGCTGTTGCCATTGTAAGTTGACCTGGATAAGATCCTTAGCTAAATGCCCCAATATGAAATTTGAAAATGCACTAACCACTTGTTGTAGGGCTAGAAACAGCTGCAACCACTAGTCAAGAAGAAGAAAAGAAAAAGACTGTCTTGCTTTGTGTGGACTTGTTCTGTGAGATGTGTGAGCCACAAGCTAATGAGAATCTCTGTTCATTCAGCAGGGCAGTCTGCATGTGTGTGTGTGTGTGTGTATCATTTTCAAGACAGGACACACATGTTGTAACACACCTCGAAGCACACACCAAGGCCCACATACAGATTCTTGCCAACTAATCCTACAGTTTTTTCACACTCAGTGTAGAATCAGATCTGTCAGCAGGTACAGCCCTACCGATCATCATTACCAATTATACACATAGTCTGTTCCTTTATCATTAAAAAAGAACATAAATTGAGCTCTCTTTACACAGTGGTACATTATTCACAATAAGAAACAAGCAATATCAGGAAATGATAGAGTCTTAATTAAGGTAAAGACGCGTTTGGAGTCAAATCAGTTTTCACAAACATAGGGGTGTGTGTCTGCTTCTGCTGAGCTGAAATGTTCCAGGAAAAGGCAAAAGGGCCAAAACGTGTCAGTGTGGATCTTTATTCTTAATCATGATTTTACAGTAGCAGCTAAAAACTGTGGAGATGCAAGGTTTTCATCCAGGCACCAGCATATGTTCCTGTGATTATGCATACTTGCATGTAATCAGATGTTGTTTACATGGGCTCTCACTATATCCTTATTGGGCTCAATTACGTATAATCACATTATTACGTATGTAAATGTAGCCTGTGGTTAAAGGGGCAGCTTGCAGGTGAGAATGTTGAGGTTTCTGCTCCAGTGAATAACCAGTCAGTTTGTTAAAAACAATCAGCAGGTAGTTATTGTTCACATATAGGCCATGTGTGTGGCTGGTATAAAAACGCTTGCCTCCTTCAGAATATATGCAGCTTCTTTTGTGTGTGTGAGTGTGTTGTGACTGAGGATGTGTGTTAGTTTTGTCAGCAGTACTCGTGGCACTGTGCGCTATTCAAATGCTAATGCAGAATTCTCATTCCTCACAGGATTAGCCTGCACTCCTGTTTACCTTGCACGACTACTTCCCGTACAAGGAATAGTACTCCTGTGCGCACCTGCACACACACACACACACACACACACACACACACACAAATACACACACTTATATGCAGGATCACACCCTCATCTGCATGTGCACACATGAAAAAATGCTATTTCTTCCACAGAGGTGGGAACACTCACACACTGACACACAAACATTGAAGGGAGCTGCCGGAGATGTTTCTTTGAAGAAAGGCATGGAGTGTGCCTGTGTCCTCAGGCAGGCTGGCAGAGGTCTTTATGGAGTTTCTCATGCCTCAGAAGTCCAAACACGAGAGAGAGGAAACGATCTGTTGGTTCGTTGAATACTGAAGGACACTCTGCCTCTGTGTGTGTGGACTCTCTCTCTCTCTGTAGTGGATGAACTTGGCTGTCCCAGGGCAGGTGTTTGATCAGATTCAGAGGTAAAGGCATGATGGACCAGACAGAAATGATTAGACATCAGGTATTCAAGGACTTAGAGTTATTTTGGCGGCTCATTCTGCCTTTGGGAATGATAAGAACATTGTCACCAAACCATCCATATGTGTGTCAGCAGATCAACAGCTCTGTGTCAAGTGTTCATATCACACCTCCTGACACTGGGGATGAGAGTGGTAGGTGCTGCCTGACACACAACACAATCCACACCACCGTTTGAGTTTGTGGTGTTTTGTTGTGACTGATGATAATGTTGATGTCTCACCTTGCGGTCATATGCAACAGACAGAGTTACAGCAACTTGTCTGCTCATGTTAGCATTAACATATTTGGCTGTGTGTTTTTGAATGTGCATTTTGTGGTTGTTACATCAGGCAAATTGACCTTCTCAGGTTCTTTCTTAATGGTTATTGCCAGTTGATCCTGGGTTGTGGCAGCAGCGAGCTCAGACTTGATGAGTCAAACTGCCAAATTTCAGTTTAAAATGAAATGTCATGTTAAAATAGAGTCATTTATACTGGAGGCCGGTGGTTGACAGTCATGTAAAATGAAAATCTTCTCACTGCAGCATTCACTTTTCCTTCCTGATGAGTTTCAGTATGTGTCGGAGTGAATGGATGTTTGAAATTCACAAGTGACAAAGACGAATAAACGATCTCTGAGAGATCATACATGAGACAGAGTTACAGTTTCAATTGGCAAATAAAGCTCTGTTCTATTGTGTTCTATTTGTCCATTCTCTCATTTTTAAAACAGTAATCATTTTCAACTCATGTCTTTTTATCTCATCTTTTCTTTGCAACAGAATCTCTTTCCATTTCTACTTTCTGTCTCAGTTTCTCTTCCTTCTCGAGAAACAAGATCGATGCTCCAATCACTGTGCTCGCCTTTGTGTATCATTAACGCCCAATCGCCTCCACAATGGCACGAGGCAAATACACCCACACACCCCACACTACACTGCACACATTAGCACACACACACATACACACACACACGCCTGCACACACGCAGTTGAAATTATTCATTTTCCACATATGAAATGCAAAGGTTGTTCCTTCTCCTTCCCTCTCATCAGGAGGTAGTATTCACATGGACAAGAGGAGAGGGAAATGAGTTTAGAGCAGCTATAACCAGCCTCCCAGGGAGGAATAATAATAATAATGTTTTATATGAGGCTCTCTGAACAGCAGGTGACCCACAGGTTGGCTGTTAACCAGACTGGCCTCCTGGCACTGGGGACCATTTGTGAAACACCCTAACGCAGGGGGAAACCAACCTGACTGGTGGTTCAACAGCTACAGTGGCTGACATCACAAAGGCCACCTGCTGCTTAGCTCTTACCAGTCAAAGTACATTGTCTGAAACATGAATCACCTGCCTCATTCAACAACGTAACAGCTGAATTTAGGAGTCAAGTGTTTATTTATTTATTATTTATTTTGTCCTTAAAATTGGTGTTGATGGGAGAGCTGAAATGGCATCTGCCAGTCCATCTTTTTAAAAAACATTATCAAAGGTTGAATTAAGTTTAAATGGACTGTAGGGCTTCTAACAAATGTTCAACTCAAATAATTAATTAATTTGACAGAAATGAATTTATTTCGTACCATTTACCTACCAAGGAAATTACACATTGAGCCCCTGATGTTTCATATTTGTGTTAAATCATTACCATTTAGCACAAGATTTTTGGATTGTATTTGTATGTCACTTTACATCTCTGCAGAGAGAGACTATCACCCTTCTGTAGAACAGATAAACAGGCGCTGGTGCTGTAATTCAAGCTCACAGTTTGCAGAGTTAAACCTCAACATCCTGCAGCTGCTTCACAGTAAAATCCTTGCACTTCAGCCACATCAGTTTCCTAGTTCTATGTTTCCCACAGGTTGTTGGCTTATTTTCTGTAGCTAGAGCTATAGATGTCCCCAAATGCCTCACATGCAGCATATCAGACGCTAAGTCGGTGGTTGCAAGTGAAGTGCACACGCAAGTGCAGGTGTACGCGAACTCAGACAGGTGTGAGGACAAATTATTAGTTTGTTTGTAAAGAGTGAAATAAGGCGCTCTACTGTCAGATTTCCTGGGTGGTTGGAAACAGAGTGCACACTATTACAGATGCACCTGGCAATTTAAAGGCCAGGGGTCGTGCTGTTACCAGACGCAGGTGTGGAGGTAAATGTCGGGTGGAGAAGTGCTCATTGAGGAAATGACAGATAAGGTGAGGAGGAGTTTTAGACCAACTCCAGTGATTTTTGTTTTGCTCCTCTCCAGGCTTTCAGCTAAATGAACAGTTGCTCTGATATTACACAACAGACAGGCAATTAATCACTGGTGCCATATTCCTCCTGCATTAAGAAGCAACGCTTTCACAAAAGTACGTTATAAAGGTGTTTTGCATCCCCTCCCTCATCCCTTCCTCCTTTATAAATGATTCAGACGATTCAAAAACAAAAACAAAAAAAAACAGCAAGAATCAGCATAAATGGGATTTTTGTAGTTAGATGCGGCATAATCAAGCATCTTTGATCATGAATTATCTAAGTATAGTTGTAGGTATGTGTGTGTCTTACACTTACGTACACACACACACACACACACAGATAAACACAGGCGGAAAGGCTGAAAGCAGTTGATAATTCTAGCTTATGATGCTATTATCCAGGCTCAGCAGCACAGTGTCAATAAATCATAACTGTACGCGCACTGAAATTACATTCATATGTATGTAATTCATTATATTGATATGAGTATGTCATGTTTGTTGTTCAGCATGGGAATCAGACCACCCTGTGCCACACACACACACACACACATTGTGGTTGTAAGGTAAATGACAAGCATTCATTGGAAATTAACTGTCAGTGATGAGTAAGAAGGAACCACTCTGTCACGCCACACACGCCTGTGTGTGTGTGTGTGTGCGCTTGTTTGTTTGAGAGAGAGAGAGCTGCGTCTCAGCCTTCAAAGTGACCACGACGACACATAAACCAGGAAAGAACTCAGCTTCTTCACTCAAGAGAAAGTGGTTAACGCATTGCTGAAGGAACCTGATTGTGGGCAATGAAGACACGTAAAGAGGATTCTGACAGGGTTTTACAGAGCCCAGGTGCATGATAAAGACTTCAGACAGAGAAAGTATCACCATGACAGCAGCACAGAGATGAAAGATCATTACTTGTATCCAAAATTCCAAATAATATAAAAAGGGAAACTAAAATGAATAAATAAAGATAAACAGCTGAGGGCTGACAGCTTGTCAGAGCACTGCACCAAGAGAAGCTGTGTTCAAACAACTGTCCTCACCAGAAGAACAATATCATGATTGTTTGTTCAAATGTTAAACAAGCTGTGGTTTCATTTTTCTGGAAGAAACCTCTTGTGGTCGTGGTCAACAACGATCACTGCTCACTCTAGTTACAACAGTGGAAGTGAGTGACGCTCTTTAATGCTGCGACCTCTCCCACAGAGGAGGCCAGTGTGTGGATGGACGCCAGAAAGTGTGTTTGACACACAGCAGAGAACAAAGCTGACATTTTTCAAACCTCAACCAAATAGTTTAGTTACCTACTAACTTAACTAAACTTTCTTAACTGCAGATGGCATTGAGAAAATGCTCATCGCCGTGGCATGGAGCAGTGCTATTGTTACTATGGTTACCTGCAATTTAATAAACTTACTGGTCTTGAAAAGTCTAAAAGCACCTGAATTCAGTTCCTCAAAACCGCCTCAGAGGGTATTAAAAAAGTAATTTACAACATTTTGAATATCTTTCTTGCCTTGCTGGAGACAGATCTGTCAGAGTCAGTTTGTAGGAGGCTCATCAACATAATGTATGCGTTGATTTTAGCACAAAACTTCAATTAACACATTCATATTTTAATTGGTTGGACTTGACCGACACAGAGAGAGATGTTGTTGTTTTGTGGTCATTTTACATCTTTTTAACTGAGCTCTGTGACCATCATTTGTGGTAGTTTTACGTCTGTGGTCATTTTGTAAATTTAGAATGGTATCTAGTCAAGATCAATCAGTGGTTTCTTTGATTTTCATTTAGATTTTGAATCGAAGCTTCAGAAAATGTTTTCTGCCATGTAAACAGTCTGCTAGAGGATGAATTTAAAGTTTGCTGACTGGATTGTTTACCTCAGTTCTGGGGACAGTGTCAGCTTGAAACTGGTATTTTCAATCTTAAATAGCCCTGTAACCTGGAGTGACCTGGGCCTGTTGGAAGAAGCGTTAGCTGTGAGGTTTGCAGTCACTGAAAAATATACCTCTCTGTCCTGTACATGTAAACATCCTCTGATATGTTCCCATAAACCTGATTTCTGCCAGTAACCTGGCACTTTGCCAGTGTCAACACAGAGAAAGGATGGTGTGTGTGTGTGTGTGTGTGTGTGTGCGGGAGTAAAAGGGAGTGAGGCAATAGGGTTGTCACTGTCACTTCCATTTGTGTGTGAGTGTGCGGTGTTGGTGCGAAAATTGTACTCCTCACCTTGATGCATGTAGGATTGAGCCATCAATCTAGTTTATAGAGAGCTGAGGGCAAAACGATAAAGAGAGGGGGGAGAAAGATAATGAAAGAGAGAGAGAGGGAGACGGGTGAACTACAGAGGAAGTCAAAAACTAAGAGACGAAGCGAAAGAGCACAAAGGGAGAGAAAGCAGAGGCAACAGAAAAGGAGGACACAGGAAAGTGGAGGGAAGAAGAATATGAGATTGAGAGAATAGAGAAGAGGATGAAGAATAGAGAAGCGGCACAAAGGAGAACGTGATGCAAGATGAGAGAGGATGAAACGAGAAAGACATAAATGGATAAAAGACAAGGAAAAAGAGAAAATATAAAGAGGGGGGGTTGGAGGTGGGAGGGTAGGGCAACGCACACACACACACACACACACACACACACACACACAACAAGAACAACAGTGAGACGACAGGAGCAAATGAACTGGTTTAAAGACAGAGTACAAGCTGTTTTCGCTGTCGCCAGTCATTTGTGCTCACTGTGTCATTGCTCAGTGCCGTTACAGCCAGCTTCTCCTCCTGTCAATGCTCTGTATGAGCACACGATAGCACCAATACTACACGTGTTTGGTGATTTGTAGTATGGAAATTAAACATAGAAGGAAGCACTTATCAGGAACAACCCAACGGATTCTCAAACTTACACCTGCAAGCACTGTCATTTTTTTATTTTTTGGCCACTTGTTTTGGTAATTGTAACCAACCTCAGTCTTCTCACAACTGTTAGCTCTGTTTTGGTCTCTCCACCTCCTGATGGTGAAATATTCGGCCTTTAGCTGCCAAATGCTCACCGTGTTCACCAGCTAACTTAACCGTGTCTGTCTGCTGTTTGGTGCTGAGCAGGTGTACAGTGGAGCCTTTTCTCTGAAAATTAATGAGAGACTTTGAGAGGCTGATGAATGAGTAATCTATGATGTGTAGTAGTGCAATCCTGTTCAACTTTCAACGCCATTTTATTTTACTCAGTCAGAACTTGAGACTGATAAGACTGAAATACTATCAGTCTTTATAGTTAGTCAGGTCTTCTGCAGAGGTTCTTGTCATTCATCTACCTGAATGGATGAGCAGTTTAAGACAATGAATAATGCTGCTGCAATATAACAATATAAAGTCTAAAGTTTTATCTTTCACTTCTTTAAAAATTTCGTTACAATTTTAGTCCAGTGACGTAATTTAATTGAAGCCCACGTCAGGTCTCAACTACTCCTAGACTCAAATATGACAAAATCAGAATCAAATCGTGTTCATTTGCTTTGTCGCCTCAGACTGAAGCGACTTGTGTTATGTTCAGATATTCTAGAGCAGAGTCTGTCTCTGCTCGCTCTGTTGTTGCCGCTAGAAGGTTACTCGCCACCGCCGCGCTCTCCTTGCCGTCAGTGTTGTCATTGCTGTTGCTGTTGTTGGGGCTAATAGCAGATATAACTTCTCCATTAGCAAAGCACTCTGCCAAGAGAGTGAAGAAAGCAATATTACCAGGAGGATTAAACGAGCTTCCCCTCATCTTCTTCCTCCTCCACCTCCTCCTCCCCGTCCTCCTCTTCCTCCTCCCGCTCAACTCCCCTCTGAAAAGTCAAATCTCTCATTCTCCCTGTGCAACAAAGACACACACACACACACACACACACACACACACACACACACACACACACACACACACACACACACACACACACACACACACACACACACATTATTGTGTATTCCCTGACTGGCCCTGCTACTGGGGGCCAATAAAGAAAAGGATTAGATTGAAAGCTCTAAACTCTGCACACACCTCCCACACAAGACACACACACACACACACACACACACACAGCCAACATTTAATAAGGAGTCTGTGTGTCTGTTGTTGTGATTATGTCCTTGAGTGCGTATGTGAGTATGTTTCCACAGAGAGAGCAGACTTCTCTGTCATTATTAGTTTTTTATTACTTCTCCTGTTTGTTGTTTGATAACCATTAATTGTGTTTATGTGTGTGTGTCACTGCTGTTTCATATTTCATATTTATTTCATTTCATTCAGTTACTAAAATATATTTTCTTGAAAGAGGCTCGACCAAGCAAAGGTGAAAGAAAGAGAGTGTGTGTGAGAGAGGGAAAGAGGGGGTGAGAGAGAGGAGGAGACAGAGGAATAGAAGAAAAAAAACGAGCACATTTTGTATTTTGTCGCTTCTCTTAAGTTTGTTTTTATTCATGGCTTTTGCAGAGGGTGAATTATTGCTCTGCTTCCAGACTGCTTGCTCTGCAGTGTTTGCTACATCTCCCCCACACACACACACACACACACACACACACACACACACACACACACACACACACACACACACACACACAGTCCTGGGCATTTATATTCACCAGTGGAGGTAGGGTTTTGTGGGAGAAGGTGAGGAATTTTGAACAGTGGTGATTGGATAAATAGTTTTCCAGTCTGTTGTCCACTGGGATTATGTATGGATTAGAGAGAGAGAGAGAGAGAGAGAGAGGAGGGAGGGAGTTGTATTATCTAGGCAACAACAGCACCTGAATTGTTGATGGAGAGAGGGGAATCATCCCGGCTTGTAGGAGTGTCTGCAGGCACGTTTATATGATAACATAGAACAGGGAAGGTAGGGGAGGTGCATGGAGGATGAGGTGGTGATGGGTTCATGCCTGCTCTCCTCCTACTGTCTGTGCAGACAATGTGTTTGTAAAGCACCAAGGACTGTGAGTGAAAGCATCAAACTGTCTCAGTTTCAAAGAAGACACACCGTTTTGTTTCAAGGACAACTGTGATTGGCTAATTGCATCACCGCAGAACGACAGAGAGAAAAAAATGCAACACAATTCAGCTTAGCTGCAAAACTGCACAAGCATCTTTTTGTTTCAAAGTTTAAGGCAGTCACTGAGGATTGTCACATAAACTGTCCACACACAGTTTGCACACAGACACTTTTATGACTCAACTATAATACAGTTCCTCTCCAAATCATTACTGGAGTTATTCTGGGCTGTCTGTTTTTTGCAGTTAGTTTTCCAAATCAGCTCAATTTTGTGGATTATCTTCGCTTAAACATTGTCATTTGCCAGAATGGTCGGATTAAGCTGCTAGGAGACCGGGGCAAAATGAGTCAGGACATGAACATTACAGATGTTGAATATTTGGTAGACAAGTTTCAAAACATAATTTGTTTATACAAACCAACAATAACCAGAAAATATAGATATAAAAATATGTGTATATAAATGTATTTGATCATGGTGATCATAGTCTGTTGTAGCTGGTGACTACTGACAGTGTATCAGTAGTTTATGACAGTATATCTGTAGTTTATAGTTGTATTTCACTGTTGTTTCTTCAGTAGTATAGTTAACAGTATTGTTGTAGTTTGTAACTGCAGAGACTGACAGTGTATCGTGCAGTGTATCAGCAGTGTGTGTATCAGCAGATTTTCAGTGTGTGAATTTCTCTTGCATCACTTTTCGCCAGCATCCTCAAATATGTGTGTGAGCAAATGTGCATCTGTACACAAGGTACCCGCTAAATTACATCCCATCTGTCACCTCATACATATGCATGTAGAAACGCACACACACACACACACCTCATGAACACACACAAGAGATTGGCCTTGGTTGTTTTTCTCTACAGTTTTGAGCTCATTGAAAAGAGGCAGAAAGGTTGCAGAGCTTAATAAAAATACTTTAAATTAAGGAGACTTTTAGATGTAAACACCCAAAACATATTTTCTCCTGTTTATCTCTCCTCCTCTATCACTCTCCTCTTTCTCTGAATTTTATGGTGGATGCTTTTATCACTGCCTCTTTGCTGTACCATGAATATGCAATGTGATCGCCTCTTGATCCCTCGAGGGGAAATCCCCGCGTCTCTGCCTCGGGCTTTGCCGCCTCCACACAGGGAGAATAGGGGGTCAGAGTGTCAGGCTCAACTACAGAGCGCAGTCAACTGAGCTGGTCGAATATATCGCCTGTCTGTCCATCACCAGTTGCTTTTTGTATTGGGTTTTATTTTCACTTAATTGTTAATTTATATAAAATAAGTCTTCACCTGACGCCCATCAGACCTTTCAGATAGCGCCTTTACATCTTATTGCATAACAAAGATCTCATTTGTTTACCTGAAGAAGAGAAATAATGTTTCAGAACATACGTGAGAATATATTTTTGGACTGACGGTGTTCGGATGGAAAACTTTACCCTGAGTACAGATTCAGTGCCTTGCTTAAAGGCACTTCAGCTGGACTGTGAGTCTTAGTTGAGGAGGAGTCTAGTTTTGATTTGTTGTGTTTATTTGTAAGGGACATTTTTGAAAATTTAGGTTTGAATGAAGATGAATGTGTTTGGGTGTGTGTGTGTGTGTGTGTGTGTATGCCAGGCATGTACTGTTTTTTCCATGCTGAATGAAGATGGATGTGTGTGTTGTGTGTCTAAACACAACTCAGAGGACATATACAGATTTGACAAAAGTCCCCCATACAGTACACGACTGGGATCCACTATAAGACTCATATGTGACCACACTTAATGCATGTTGGATCAGTGTAGGAACCATTTCTGTGCTGTTAAGGGGAAGATGAGTGTTGTAGCTTTTCTTGTCTGCTGCCCCACATTTAGATATAGAGATAGAAAACACACACACATACACCACATACCACCCAACAGCTGTCAGACCAACTCCTCTCATGTCCCTGTGCTCCTGTGATTCATTGTCACCGCTGGTAGATTTCAGGTTCACTGGAGAGTTTTGTGTCTGTGTTATGAGATATGATGTGTATGTTCATATCTGTGTGTGTGTGTGTTGGTGAGGATGCTTATTTGAGACTGTGTGTGTGTTTTTAAACCATTCACAGGAACCTGTAAGCACCTGCCAACACGACACATTTGTAGTTTTTGATCTAAGACATCTCCAGAGCTGTGAAGATTAGGGTGAATCAGTCCAATTATAAATAAAAGCATCAGCTGGTTTGTAATTTTTGCACCTGAGACATAACAAAGAGGCAAATATGCGTCAGTCTTTAATTCTGTTTTGTGGCTCTGATTGAGCGGGAAAGGTTAGGAGAGACATGCAGATGAAAGATTAATATTGAAACAGGGCTCCGTAATGATTATTTTTGTTTGAGAAATCACTCAAATGACAAATAGTTTTCAAAATAATTTTCTATTCATCCTCTAAATGATTAATGACCAATCATTTCAGCTCTATGTTGAAAATGTATATCATGCAGTGTGCAGGGTAATATAGTCTGGTTTGAGACTGACAACACAGATTCATTGTTTGTCTGTGTGATGTTTGAAAGTGAGACACACAGAGGTGGAAGCTAGCAACAACATGCTACAGAGAATTTTCTGGCTGTTTTTTCTGCTTTAGTACATACAGTACACAGTACATACTAGGTTACGAACATATTGGCTATCAGCAAGTCCATATCGCTGATTGGAGCCTTCTTTTGGGAGTGATTTTTGTCATTTTAATTGTCAATTTGAGAATTTAATTAGAAAATATTTAACCTGCACTAGTAGTGGAACTGGCGTTGAGTTGAGCCATATTTTAGTTGCACTACTCTGCATCTTTCATAAACAAGGCAGTGACTTAATGACAATCAAAAGCTGCATCAATTCATATAAATCATATTTATGACTTCACCAAACCCCGATCATTTATCAACATGTTATCCCCACTTGTTTGTTCATTTGAAGCTGCAGGCGGAGACGCCCTTCATCTGCCTGCAGACTTTTGTGTGTTGGGCAGTTGTTCAATTGTTCACGGTGCACGCAGCACACAGGTGAATATATTGGCAATAAACGGTTGTTTGACTGATGGTGGCCTCCTTTATCATTGTTTTTAAACCAACCAGGAAGTCACATAATTTTGTTTAAATGTAATGTTACATTTTTTCCCCTCCCTCTTTTCCCAGTACTGCTACATCACACAACCAACAAGGTGTATTTGTAGGGGTACAGTGGTTATGCATGTGTATGTGAGTGTGTGTGTGTGAGTGTGTTAAGGTCATAGACAGAGATGTATGAGCTGGAACAGAAAACAATGTAGAAACCAAACAAGCAATCGCTTATTACAGGAGAGATCTATACACTAATTGATGACTGAGCAGTGTATGTGTGTGTGTGTGTGTGTGGGGACAACACTGAAGGAAGAGAGCGAGAAAAGAGAAGGTGCTCTGCCTGTGTGTGTGTGTGTGTGTGTGTGGTATTGACGTAGCTGTGCTCTCTCCAGACCTGAGCTCAATAAGCCCTGACTTCAAACAAACAGCAACCACTCCACACACAGGAGGAGAGAGGAGAAGGAAGTAGGAGGTAAAAAAATAAATGAAGGAAAAGGAGAAGAGAAAGAGGAGTCAGGCGGTGTAGAATAATCAGAGTAGGAGGATGATGGTGGGGAGGGACTGAAATAGACAGGAATGGAGAAAGAGGAGCAGATGAGGGAGGAGGAAGGACTAGATGAGAGGGGACGGATGAGAATGGAGGGAAGGTGGGAAGGGGAGAAAAAAGATGATGAGGAAAAGGAGGAAAACAGGAAACAAGTAAGAAGGATGAGCAATGAGAAGAATACTTACTCCATGCAGCTGATGTGAGCGTGGTGTGTGTTTTTAATCACATGAGCAACGTATGTGTTCAAGCATTGAACAAAGACTTATTTACAGTGTTCAGTTCATACTCATAAGTAACCACAGAGAAAATCAATTGATCAAAATCAGACCACCATAAACACAGTTCAGCCATCTGATTCAGGGCCCTGTAGGCTGTAGAACTGGTCAGTTAAAGGTTCCTTGTGGATTTTGACAGTAGTATACGGAACAATGTTTTCATGGAGAAGCCTAAGTACACCAAGTGAGTGCTTGTACAACAGTCATGGATGTGGTTCAGAGACACATGTAACACCGTTTTCTTTACTTTAACAGATTTGAGGTTCGACAAACCTGCCTCCGACAAGTAATATCACGCAGTCAGCTGCCCTTGTCACGTAGAGCCACAGGATGCATTGTTGAGATATGGGAAATTTGTGCAATGGCTCCTCTGCCATCAGTTACCCATAACACCCTTTCTAAGTTTCTGAATTTACAGAACTTGTACTTGAATTCCTGCAGAGATGGTTTCACGCTGTTCTGCTGATGGACTGTTAGTGAGGTAATATAACAATCGATGGACTGTAGCAAAGTCAGTTGCCAGCTGACGTAAACGGATGTAAACCTGCAAATATTCAAAATTGTCATCATAAACCCGTTTTGTGTGTATATTTTTATAAACAAACATTTTTCAGCCTGAAAAGGGCAGCATACACGGGAGCATCCTGATTGCCATGTGTAATAGATGATTTTAGAGTCAGGGTTCATATAACTATATGAGGATGGAGAGGAGACAGGATAGATGAGGTAATACGTTCGAGACAGGAAACAGACCAAGAAATTCCTTTTTAATTTTTTAGATTTACCCTAACACAAACTGTAAATGTGATGTAAATACAATCAGATTCGGCTAACAACACTAGTATCAAGAATTGTTTTAGAAGACATTAGAGGCATGTGCCAGACTCTCCCCATTAAATCTGAGGTCTGTAAACATTTGCTTTGACATGTCCGCCCAGAACTCACTGTCTCAAGTTTCTTGGTTTGTATTTGCATTCATTTTCACAAATTAATTACCATTACCAAACCTATTTTCAAGATCAAGGTTTAATAATCTCATTGTCTCCAAGATTTACAAAATATAAAATCCAGAAGTTCATGAACTTTGAATTTATCTGTGATAAAATGCACGGTGCAGTTTCTGCCTGTTCCACACTGATTAAAGCAGAATGAAGCGCGATCAATCGCCTCTGACTGTGTTCCACTGCTTTGGTTTCTCTCCAGAGTGAGACTATACACGCCCGAGCGCCGCCTGATGTCGATCTGAAGATCTTAAGTCACAATCTGACGTAACAGTTTTCAGCTTCATGGGGTAACAAGATAGTTAGTTGTGACCTTGAAGATAACAAAAAGTTTGATGCTTGGTTGTGGCACAAAACCAATTGGCATGCCTGAGAAAACAGTGATTGAAAAAAAGTTGATGTAATTAGATCTGTCTTTGCTGTGAGTCATTTAGAGAATCCTGCAGATTTATATTTTTTTAAACATGGATTTTTGTTTTGCAGCGCCTGACCCTGTCTGGCTGCAGCTAATCCCACCTTTTCGTTTTCTTTCTTTTTCTTTTACCATGTATAATCTGTCTTCAAGGCTTGTGTACTGTCTGCTTTTTGTTTGTCAGTCTTTACGCATTATGCTTAATCTGCAACTGAAAATACATATTCATGTTTGTCTTACTGATTTCTTTTTGCCTCATACATTACCAAGCTCTGAAAAAATCAGCGCCTCTCTTCATCCCAGTAGCTAGAAGGTGATATAAAACTCTTTGTTTTAGATAGCCTTGGCCAAAATTGCAGCAACATACAAAGTTACAGAGCCAATCTGTACTGAAAAAAAAGACGAGTAAGGAAAGGAAGAAAAGGAAACAAAAGAAAACTAAAGCCATAGTAGTAGAGAAAAAAATAATCCCTGACATAAATGATGCTTGGCGTTTCTTTTACCTCAATCCCACCTCTGTAACCTGAGAGAGATCATTTTGAATGAGATGGAGGAGGATAGACCTCATTACACAATAAAGCCACTGATAACTGTCAAGTCTCCAGATTTAATTTGCCAGTGAAAAGCAGAGTAATATCAAGAAGAAATCTAAAATAACGCAGGATTACATCTGTTTTGCTGCTTGTTACAGTTGTTACAGAGGGATACATCACAGTATAAGAGAGGTTGACGTGTGTGTGTTTGTGAAAAGAGAGGTCATTGTCTCATGGTGCACATGAACAGGGAATAATAAAGAGGACACATACACACATGCACACACTCCACACACTCCACACATGATTTATTCCTTGGATGTACGGATAATTCATCTGACTGGGACACATTTAGTGAAGAGACAGTAGAGAGAGAGAAAGGGAGAGCTTAGTGTGCTTTTGTATATCAGATGCAACTGCAACCAGCAAATTGAAAACTTGATTTGTAATGTCTGTTTTTATAAAACTACGCACTTTTCTTGTACTCTTCCTTTTGGTCATTGTGCTGGATACACACAAATATCTCTATTTCAAATATCTTTAAGAACCTCACCCATCGTAGCATCAGCTGTGCACTGTCTGTGTTAATCCTCACACACATTTGAGTTGGTTCTGTGTTGTGGTTTTTAAAGGAGACCTACTATGCTTTTCTTCTTCATATATATGTATATATAACGGATAATGTTTCAAATAACGAGGTAAACGTGATCCCTGGGAGACAAAAGCTCAGGCGCCAGACTCTCTGAACACTAGCTTTTCTCAATTTTGTCAATTTTTCTGTATTTCTTTATACGTCATGTGCTCCAAGCACAGATTGTTCTTCTGTAGTATTGTAGACATTTAATGTACTCCAGCAAACAAAGAACTGATGGCAGGATCAGATTTGGGCTTGAATGGATTTGAGTTGTCATTTCCAGTCAGTTACGTGGATACATTTAGTTGCTAGTTATTTAGTTTTGCTGAATGCCTTCTCAGAACTGGTGGTAAGAGGACGAGGGGTCAGCTTTGGACAATCAGAAGAAAAATGGGCTTTAAGTGAGGCCTGAGCTAATGTTGTCTATTTCCAGTCACAGGCTCAACTGAGGGTCTGTATAACAGGCAGTTTGAGATAAATACAGACCTTTTTTTGAACTGTGAATCATGTAAAGCTACTTAGTGGAGAGTCCCAGAGTAAAATATAGACCTGAAATGAGCATAATGGGTCCTCTCTTTAATCGCAGGGGTTGGCGGTTTTGATCCTTGGCCTCACTTGTCCTCACATGGACACTGTTCCTGATTGTCAGTGTGTCTTGCATGGAAACTTGTTGCCATTGGTGTGGGAATGGGTGAGGAGAGAAGCAATTGGAAGTACTTTTGGATAAAAGCAGATAAATGTCCTCAGTGACAGCAAGAACAAAGGCTTGATTGATGCTGAGGACTTAAGATGGTCCTCACAAATATAGTCAAACCTGACTCTCTCTCTCTCTCGCTCGCATAATGGCTGTCTTCAAAGAGCAGTATTCTCATTAGCAGCCGCCGTGGGTGTTCAGAAGCTGATGTCTCTTCTTTCATGTTTAAGTTTTCGCCTCCTGTGTGTGAATCCACCTGACAACCAGGTGACACACTGGAAATATTAATAATACTGTTGATAATTACACCGACACCGATAGTGAAACTGATACTGATTACTAATACAGGTACGACACTGAAACTGATCTAGATACTAGTACTGCACTGATTGAAGTCCCTACTGATAAACGTATCGACTGACATATAGTAGCTTCTGTCATTATTGACTACAAATCCGTAGTACTGTTACCACCAATTGACACAGTTTGAAGCTGAATTTAAGACTCAACATAAGAGGGGAATGAGTCCTGCAGCACATACCGTGCAGAGGTTTGACGTAGTTCAGTGTTACATTTCTCCCGCTGATCACCACCGTAGCACTACACAGATGCTTCTTGCTACCGCCATGAAGCCATATTGTGCTTTTTCATTTTCCAAAGTGACTGTGTTTACACTCTTCATTCACACAATGGTGGAATATTCCACCTTGTTTTATTACTGGATATGAAGCTATTCTGTCTTGGTCGCTGTATTTATGTTGCCTCATTCGCCTGGTAAGAGATCAGTTCACTGTAAACATAAGGTTTGCAGTGGCGGCATGACTTTCCTAGATGTTTGTTACTGTAATAGATGAGGTAACTGGAGCCTTTCTAATCGCCTCACTTTCAACAACATCGGCAACAGAGAAGTGAAGGAGAAAGCACGGAGCAGCTGATTAACCACAGTTTTTGCGGGAGCTGCGTGATATTCTTCATAGCTGCTGTAGCCCCTATGTGAGGTTCAATTTTTGAGGAATCACACCTAGACTGTGTGTAACCAGAACTTCACAGATGTGTTGAGACAGACGCAGAGCAGATTTTTTTCTTCAAGATTTCTGTGGAAATGCTGTTTTCTATTAGCTCTTAGCCAATCAAAAGGATTGATGTCAAACAGTTCAGTGATTTGCAACACCCAGCCTGTGACCTGGTGTCGGTCCATGCAGTGTTAGCTATTGTCCACAAAGATGTTATCAGACAAGATTGAGATATATACTGTCCACACTCACACTACTTCCTGCTAGTGTGAGAAATAAGTCACCTTACCATTAGACACATACACACACACACACACACACCCCTTGAAACAGTCAACAACTATGAAGCTATTTCACAGAATAGTTGTGTAGAAAAATGCTCAGATTTTTGGTGAGTTACATTTGTGTATTTCTTCCCCTTTACAGTAATACTTGGTAATAGGGGCAGTCACACGCCACAGTGTACTTGAAACAGTGCCTGCTCAAGGTCAGCGCTAAGGATGTGTCTTGTTCAAATTGTGAGGCAAATTTATTTGAATTGAATTCTAAAATTGTTTTGTTTGCTTGAACAGAGATTCTTAAAATAATTAATGAACAAACTACATTTTAGTTTAATTATGACAGTTGGCGTAGAAGAATATTCAATTACTGGTGAATTCCATACCACCAGCAAGCTGGTGGTATTAGTAAACAGCAGCTGTGTTTGTTCACTGTCTCGTCTGGACCTTCAGACCGGTCAGAGGGATTCAAACCAACAACCTTCCAGACTGAGATCTGCAGGTTTTAAAAGCACAGATTACCTTCTGTTCTGTATCCTGTCCTTCAAACCTCTCTCTCTCTCTCTCTCCCTCTCCCTTTACCTCCAATGTGAGCTGTCAAAAAGTACGCAATGGCCGTGACACCCGTGTGTGTGTGTGTGTGTGTGTGTGTGTGTGTGTGCAGGCTTCAGCTTTCTCATTATGATTCTAAATGTATCAGTCTGTCTCGTCTGGATGAATTAATAGGTTCCTTGGTGGCTTGGCTCAACACGCTCTCTCTCTCTCTCTCTCTCTCTCTCTCTCTTCTCTCTCTCTCTCTCACACACACACACACACACACACACATCACACACACCGTGTTTGTCCATACGGCGTTCGTGCCTCAGGTTTGAGCACTGAATGTCTGTGTTCATGTAAGCGGTCGCGAGAGGCACTGAGAGGATGCCACGGTGCATTAGGAAGACAAGCCGTGTGTGTGTGTGTGTGTGTTTTGTAAATAGGATAGAATCCAGAGGACCTTGAACGCAGCCTCTCCTGAGCTCCTAGCGAGACGAGACGCAAACAAATCTTACAGAGAGGTGAGAAGGCCGCAGGTGTGTCTGAGGTGTGTGTGTGTGTGTGTGTGTGTGTGTGAGACTCAGACAAGCTTAATCGCACCCCGCCCACTCTCTTTTTCTTCTCTCATCTCGTCTCTCTCTCTCCACTCCTCCTTTTCCTCCTGTCCTTCCCTCTTTTTTTCCTCTCCTCCTCTTGCTTGACCTCTCTCTCTCCCCTTCATTCCCTTATTTTATCAAATACCACTTCTTCTCTCTCCTTCCTCTGTTTTCCCTCTGTCTTTTCTCCTTCTGAAATGTTGTGTCCCCTCCTCTTCATGCATCTCCTCTCCTCTTTCCTCCCTCCTTTTTTCCTTCCTCATACCTTCCCTCTCCTCCTTTCTTCCCTCTCTCTTTTCTGTCTGACTGTCTTTTCTGATCTCTTCCTCATAACATCTACTTTTTCTCTGTTCTTCACCATTTTCCTCATTTCCTCCTCCTTTACTGCCCAACCCTCTTCAGCCCGCTTTCTCCTTTTTATGTTTTTATCCTCACTTTCTCCTTTACATTCTTCATCTTTTCCTTGTTGTCCTCTCATTCTTTTCTTTTGCTGTTTCTTGTTTCTTTCTCCCTTGCTTTTCTCTTAACTCTCTTCTCTCTCTCTCTCCTCCTCTTCCCTCTCCTCCTCCTCCATCTCTACCTGTAACCCTTATAGTTTTACGATCTACCTACAACCATCAGCCTTAATGTTAAGTGACAGAACAACATAAAGAGATAAAGAGAAAGAGGGCAGAATATGGGGACAACTTTTTTTCACTTCTTCCATCAATCTCTGTTGTTTCTTCCCTCTTATTTTTCTCTCCTTTCCCATTATTTGTCCTGCCCCTTCGTTTTTTGTCTTTATTGTTTTCTCCTCATCCATCTGTCCTTCTTAGTATTTTCTCTTCTTCCTCTCCCCTCTGCTTCCATCACTGTTTCCTTTCCTCCTCACTTTTACCCCTTTATTTCGTCACTTTTTTCCATCCCTCCTTAAGCCTTTTTTTCTCATCTCCTGTTTGGTCCCTTCTTACCACTTTGCTTTCTTCTCTCACTCTTGTCTCTTGTTTTTCTGCTCTCCTTCCCCATTCTCTTTTTCCACTCATCCATCTATTTTTGTCTTCCACCCTATTTCCACCCTTTCTTCCTTTTTCCCACGCCCATCCCTCCTTCACTTTCCTGTCTTTCAGTTCTCTGTACCTTTTTCATTCCCTCTGTATTTCACTCTTCCTTGCTTCCTTCTTTCATTCCCTCCCTCCTTCTGTCCCTCCCTCTTGTTCTTCATGCTTCTTTGTTACAGCCACCAGGGGAAGAACCAGCAACACACACACACACACACACACACACACACACACACACACACACACACACAAAGAGTCTGACCTCAGCCCCATCGGCCCCGCCCATTTAGACAATGTGTCGATCAGCAAATGATGGCTGAATAATGAGGAGAGAAGAAGAAGGAGGAGGAGGACCCACGAGTGAAGACGAAGATGAGGAGGGAGTGTCAGTCGTTTTCCGCATCCCCTCCATCCACCGCTGCTGCTGCCTCTTTCACCGTAAATGTTAATTCTGTTAGACACACCATCAGCTTGACCCTGTGTGTGTGTGCGCAGCGCGTCCATTCATCTCTACTACGTGCCAGTGTGTGTGTCGTTTGGGAGAAATATTGCCTCTGGGGGTTTTTGCTGAAGCTCCTGTGTTATGTTTATGATGGGCCAAAAGAGAGAGAGAGAATGATAATGTACATTGTTTATCTCTCTCTCCCTCTATGCATTACACAAACACACTAAACACACACACACACACACACACTCCCTCTCCATCAACTGAAACACACGCTCTCAAACAGCCTCTCAAATGATACCTACAAGCACACACACTCATAAATGATACACACATCCACTCCCTCAGTCGTTCAAACAACACACACACACACACTCTCACACTTCCTGCATGCAAACAGGCATCTGTACTGTCTCATAAATGATATACAGTCTCTTTTAAACGACACACACACTCACAGCAGAGCTCCAAGAGACAGAAAGTGCAGCTGTAGCTTTTTTTTTTCTTCTTTTTTTAAAAAATTCGTTGCCACCTTGTGTTTTTCTCCACCAGCTGTTAGGAGCTGAACGGGATTTATGTGCTACATTAACATTTTATATCTTATTTTATAACGTTTGTATTTTCCGGAGAAGTGGTGGTTTCTGCAGAGTTGGTTGTTTCTACTGTGCGACACTCGATTCTTTTTGGAATAACATGTAGGAGGACTGACTTTTACTCTGGCTGTGTGTGAACTTGGTCTCTGATTAGCATATTAAAGGGCCATGCTGCTGCTTTCGCATGCCTCAGGCCATTAACTACAAACTGCATATGTTTTACATCATTGCTGCCTATTTTCCAAAGCACACCATAAGTTCTATGGTTGATTTCCTACCTTCCAGGCAGTTGTATTGATTTCCATTTATTCACTGTGGCAAGACATTCAACCTACAGAGACTTCAAACTAGACTGAGCTCAGAAATTCATCACGGCGAACATTTAGTTACCTTTATTTTGTTGTCAGAGTTGTGTTTCTGTTGTGTGCTGCTGCAGCTGAGGAGTCTCTTTTGAAAACGAACCCTATTGATGTGTTCAAGGACAACCTGACATCCGAGAGGGAAAAAAACATCCTTTTAAATGCAAGTTAGTCTCAGTAAAAAGATAAAGATACAATTTGTGATCCAAATAAAAACAAAAGTATATTTCTCACACCAGCATAACTCAAAACACAGGTTTGCAACTAATTGATTGACATTATTATTAAGTTGTTAATGGTTTATTTACATCTGTTGTGTCTGTAAAGACAAGAGGTAAATGGGCCTATATAATTTCAATGAATGATCAACTCTCCTTCATTTATGTATGTGGTTATAGCTCACATTTCTGTAATATGGAAATAAAGTGTTGGGGCTTTAAAGCATGTCAAACCTCTGGCAAAGCAGAGATCAGTACAACAAAGGCTGCTGTGAGACAAAGTGCAGCGTTTAGTCACAAAACAAGGAGCGAACAAAGACGATGAGAAACTGAAGTCCAACATTCATCTTGTTAAATACCAAAGAACAGGAAGTTAAAAACCTCTCTGAATCTTCTTTAAGTAAAATGACCTCTAAAAGCTCTCCAGATGCTTTTAAAAAGCCCCTCGCCATGGACCGCAGAACACACACACACACACACTCACACATCCTTGGTAGATAATCACAGGTTAGAAGACTCAGACTGTGACATTTATGACTAAATCTTACATTCAGTTGTCATCCTCTCTGATGACTGATGCAAAGAAAATGTCATTCAACAAAACCTGAAACTGGTTTTCTTCAAACAAGGCAATATACTCATTGTTTTCATTTGTGGTTTTAATACAGGTTTGAATGACATTAGTGTTTAGAAAAGGGTCAGAATCTTTGGACCTTTTACTGATTGATTGATTCATTGGCTTGTTGACTGAGTGGCTGCCTGATACATCTCATTTACAGCAGCATGATAATCAGATCACGTAGAGTACGTGATGAATAAACAGGCCACCTGCTGATTTATTCATTGATGGAGTTACTTCTAATTTCTATAAGCAATCATGATTTCTACTTAAAGAAGTTGTGTGCCAGAAAAAGTCCTGGTGGTGATTGAGACTGATGTGGTTAGTTTACGTGACTTAACGAGGAAAGATACCAAAGACCCTCCAGATCTTTCTTCTTAAATATGAGAATTTGTTGCTTTTCTCTGTTTTTTAATCACTGTAAATTGAATATCTTTGCAACATGAAGTCAAATATCAAGAGATTAATCAATAACCGATGACTGATTGGTTGACAGATTTCGGATGCAGAGTGGGAGGACATGTTGGAGGGATTTGATGAGCGGAGTTACCTGAACGCTCGGCGCTGGAAACCCGGCGACGACCCGTACACCCTGTACGCCTTCAACCAGAGAGAGAGCGAACGCATCCCCAGCAACCGAGCCCTGAGAGACACAAGACACTACAGGTACGCACACACACACACACACACACACACACACACATATGCTGGTCAAAAAAACAAAACGTGACACTACACACACTTCTCTTTTTGCACATTTCTTAAATCAGTGTGTAAGATGCAGATGGTTTGAGAAAATATGAAACCTGTGTGGCTTTATCTGTACAATGCAGCAGTCTACTCGACCTCTGGAGGAATCTGTTCATCATACACACAGTCGACAGTGTGATGTATGGATCTGTCCACAGTGTACCGCATAGAAATAAAGCCTATCAGTACACACACTAACCCAAACTGCAGTAGCCTACAGGCATAAACAAACACATCAAAACACACACATGTGACACAGCTCGCAGTATTACAGGTATGTACACACACACACACACAGAGTCAAACAGTAACTCAGCAGCAGCTCTCTGCACTCGCGATTAATCCCCTATCTGTGCTAAAACAAATTTAGATTATAGAACCAAACACGTTTTCATAGAGAAACCACCAAATTACAATCCGTCTGTCCGCTAAGAAATTAAATTAAACACCAAACTAGAAATCCTCTTAGTGGAGCGCCGTCCTCGTCTGTTGGAAAGACGCTTCAGCAGGAAGATAAGGAGTACGCCGCTTTGACAACAGCTGCCTTCTTACACATTTCAGCAGATAAAAACTTCCAGGCACTTGTGGAAAGCGTGCAGAGGTCCACCGTAGCCGGGCTGAGATCACACACACACACAGACACACACTCACTCACTCACTCTCCATGATGTCAAGGCGCTTCAGCATACTTTGATCTTTTCTTACACATTTATTTATATCAGTCTTGACATCCATGTATGGTGATATGTCAAAAATGCTGTGAATATCAGTGCAGGGCAGTTTTACACAGGATTACATCAGAGTATTTCCTGTCCTGGTCTGATGAATGATTTAATAGGTTTATGAGTGTTTACAGGAGGATGTTCAGTTTATTTTCACTATGATGAACCTTATAGGCTCCCTTAATTTGCCTCAAGTTAGGAAACTTTTTTCTTCATTGTATTGCAAAATCATATGTGCTGTGCGCCTTAATTAAGTCTAGTTCGTGCCTTCACTGAGTTAAATATTCATGCCTAAGGTGCTTTGTTTTTACATCACATAGAAATATTATAGATGTCTGGTGCATGAATTAATTCACATTCCCCTCAAATTCAACCTGACACATTTGATATGTGTAGAAAGTTTGGGATCCTGAGCAGAATTGAAATTAAAATTTTGTGTAGTTCAGCAAAGATTGTCTGTCTAACTCAGTTAGTAACGATTAACCTGAGTCTCTCATGATATTCTGTATTCAAATGACTAACAATGGATCCCACCAACAAGTATTGTATGTGCAGCTAAAGCCTGATATAGCTCATCCCTCTGTGCCGTAGAGCTCCAAATTGTCGTCCATTAGTGAGTCACACTGTTGCACTGGGTGACACATTTTGACTCAATCCCCCACACGCCATCCTGCTGCCCCAAATACTCACTGTAGAGCACCAAACATGTATTAATCCACCACTGAAAATAGTCTCCAACAAATGCCTTATTAACTATGGTGTTTTAGGAAATTACATGTGAACTGGTTTTAAAGATCTTCAGCAGAGACCAGTGGGCTTGGAGCTGAGACACAGGCAGCGTAGGGAAGTCAGAAAGTATTTAAAGACAGATGAGAACACTATAGGTTGTGGTCTCCTCGTGGGATTTGTTGGTAATTTAAAAAATAGATATATTAGTGCCATTTTTATCCTTTACAGAGACTGATTTATTCTTTTTCCTAAAATCCACATACTTTAGTTCAGAGGTGGCACTGGCATCATTTTGTCTGTAATGATCTGGATTCGTCTGACAGTGTGACCTAGCTGTTTTATATCTGCTGAGGGATGTTTGTTTTCTGTATTTTATGGAGCTGCAAAAGTACAGAAGCAGTAGATTCATGCCTAAGACAAACAAATCCAGCTGGAATATCCATTTTCCTGTTGTGACGGCGTGGCGTTCAGCTGATCTTCACCGTGTGATTAAAGGTTATCAGACAGCTCATGGTGACCCAGCTCTTTAATAGGAAGCTGCATGTGGGCGTTAATTGGGTGGCTGTTTGTTCTGGCAGTTAGGGTGAACATGACTAAGTCCTGGATGGTTGCTGCTGCTGCTGCTGCAGCTGGTGGTGGTGGTGGTGGTGAGCACAGTGGGTTACGGCTCCACGACTCACGTAGGAAGCTGAAATCTGTTAACATAACTGGCACATACATCACTCTGCGTGTGTGGATGTGTACGACGTTTTGAAGATGTATCCCGCAGATGACGGGATGTATGATGTCTGACTCAATCAAAGCTTGTCTGCTGCTTCTAACACTTGTGTGTCTCAAACAGCGTGTGAGAGTGTCTCTGCACATCCATATGTGAATGCTGTGCTGTGCGTAAATGCGTGTTGTCGATCGCCTGCATCATCTGCTGTGTTTCCGGAGGAGGGAAATTCACTGTCAAGCTGACATAAGGCGGCTGGGAAGTGTGTGTGTGTGTGTTTGTGAGTGTGTGTTTGTCAAAGAAAGCGAGAAGTGTGTGTAGGAGGGGGGAAACCAGGGGATACGCTTACACACTAATCTGTTAGCAGTGAGGTAGGGGGCTGATAGTGCTCATTTATCTCGGATAGGACTGTGATGAAGGGTGTGTGCGTCTGTGTGTGTGTCTCTGTGTGTGTGTCTGTGAGGATGAGGGGGGTTTTGCTGTTATGTGATTATCAGTTAACTCAGTTACCATGTAGCTGTAGATCTCAGGAGTGCTTGGCAGGGAAAATGATAGCACCCCGTACTCTGTAAGGATGAAAAAAAAAAAAGAAAAACTGCAGTGAAATCCTCGACTGAAGACACATTCTTCTCTTCCACTGCAGACTCACTGAGGTGCTTCCTGCACTTTGGCTGTTTTCCCGATTGGGAGCATTTGGTGGAAATTCATGATGGTGTGACAGAAATTTGTAGAAAAAGAGCACAAAAAGTGAGAGAAAGTAATCATCAAAGGACTGGCCGGAGGAAGTTTGATAAGTCATGGAAATGGAGCAGCTGAAAATGATGGCGTGGTGGCCGAGTGTTTACCAAAGAGTTCTCTGACTGACATTTCCTGTAAATAAATACAGGTGTAAGGAAATGTCGAGTTTAGACAAAGATACAGAAACTATATTTGTTGTCATGTCACATTTAAGAATATAAACATGTTTTTGTGTGAGAATAATCTTTCAAATGCATCAGTGATATATTTAGTCTTAACACGTAGCTTTCATTTAAATGATGAAAAATCCATTCAAACAATAAGTAAATGCAGCTGTGTGTCTCGCCAAGTTTTTGTACTTGATGCTACAAGCACATTTCACAAGTCTAGTATCTAACCTCAGATGTTGCACAATATTTCTTGGTTGCAATGCAAGTATGCATTGTAGAGCTGAAAAATGGGCAGTCATGCAAATCTTATACATTGGCTTCCAAATATTGTGTGTTTGTGTTATTTCACCCCAGGATGAACTCTCTCTCTTTTTTTTTTTTGAGCCAAGCTGCATTTGCAGGCAAAATGTGAAGTACACATTTTTCAGCTGAAGTTGTTTTTCAGTCTCTGTCAATGGATGCGCTGGTGGAGTGACAGTGAGGCTCCTTCTTAGTACCCATTCTGTGTGACAGCTCAGACAGACTGGTTTCAAAACAGGCCGGTCTTCAGTGGTTTAACTTATTTTTCTTTCAGACTCTTTCCTTTCCCTCACATTCATGGAGTCATAGAAGTAATGTCAGCATAAAATTTAATTCAAGTGGTGTTTGAGATATTCTTCTCAAACAGATGTGTCGCTTGAAAATCCAAGGAAAGATTAACAAGTGATGAGTGGATGTTGTAGTACAGAACCACCTCAGCAATGAGCCTTAAAAACTGAACGTACAGACACAAAAACAGGAGACGCTGGAGGATTACCACTGTAAGGGGACGCTCCAGTAGAGAAAGCACAGCAGGTTTAGAGAACAGGCTCCAGGTCTGTTATTTTCCCAGTGGGGCAACGATAACCTAAAGATTAGGCAGGCAAGCTTTTGACCTGAAGATGCTGGGTTGGATTCCCTATAGCCTGCAGGTGAGAAGAAATCTGGAAATCCAACAGTACTCATAACTGCTGACAGTAAGAGACTACATCAGCCAGCCTCCACAGGGTTCAGTGAAATGCAGGTGTAATTTCTTTGAGACTGTGGCCACAGTTTCCATGTTAATAATCTTTACAGGAGATATTTTAGTCTGGACAAGAGTCCTATATTACATATATAAATTTAAGTGTTGCTTAATGGAAGTGTCTTCCTCCCATATTTAAATGTGAACATTTTTAGGAACTCAGGGACTTGGCCTGCAGCGAGACCACAGGAAACTAGTTCCAGTTTTGGTTCCTGGGCCACAGTTCCAAGTATAAATCAATGAGTGTGATACTTCTCCGTATATTCTAATTGTTTCATTGTGGCAAGGAATAAAAGAGAAAGACCATTTTACATTTTCTCTCTTTCCAACAAGTAACAAATTTATACATTGAACTTAAATGATTGAGTGTTTTTGTCTCGCTGCACACAAAATTAGACAATTGAAGAAAGCTTTCAGGTTTTATTCCATCATTGCTTTACTTTGCCTAATATTTGCATTTCTTGAGATACAAAAAATCATTTCTCATGAGCTACATTTACATGTGTGTGTGTTGGTGTCCGTTACTGTTGTTTCATTAAGCAGATATTAAGATTTAAAGACTGGTGTGCTCGACCTTTTTGTCACTGAAATTAAAAATCTTTGGCTCCAGTATCCAAAGTCAAAAGAAAGTAGCAAAGACAAACTCCAGGTTATGTAACATGTCCCTTCAAAAAACAACAAGAAAAAAAAGTCTTACCTTTCTGGCTGTCTGAATTTGACATTGATCTTCAAAGTGCCTGTTTACTCAAGCGTTTGGTTGTGTTGTATGTGTCTGTATGCTGCAGAACCACTGCATTAGAAACAACGGTGTCTTGGTTTGGAGAAGGGATCAGAGAGGTGTGCATAACTTTTTCTTCCAGTGCAGTGTGTTATATTTTTTGCTGTTTGGGGGAGGCAGATTGTCCAGGTTGTTACTGTGCATGTCACTATCTCAGGTTTGAAGAAGGAGCAGAAAGGGGGTGAGGAAAGAGATGAGAGGAGAGTTACAAAAGGCTTAGGGAAAGATGGGGAGATA
Organism: Lates japonicus; assembly: GCA_033238685.1. Lineage (NCBI taxonomy): Eukaryota > Metazoa > Chordata > Actinopteri > Centropomidae > Lates > Lates japonicus. Next base: position 2,689,610 of record BRZM01000028.1, on the reverse strand, counting down.
GAAGAGAGAGGGTGGTTGAAAGAGGAAGAGAGGCTGAGGGGTGAGGATGAGGAAAAGTCAAGAGGAGATTAGGAGGAGGAGGAGAGGAGAGGTGGAGGAGAAGAGCAGGAGAGAGAGGAGATGGGGGAGATGCCACAAGCTGCTGAGAGGAAAGATAATTGCCACATGCAGAGCTTGAGAGGCTGTTTGTGTGCGTGTATGTGTGTGTGTGTACAAACCACTCCACTCCAGTGCTCTGCCATTATCTCGGCGAACAGGGGAACCTCCCTCCGTCTGCTCTCCGACAGACAGACAGTCTATAAGCCCAACAGCCGCTCCACCGCAGGGATTAGATCCAAGCATGAAGACAATGGGCTGATACAGGACAGAGAGGAAACATGTCCTACAGTACCACACAATGGGTTGATATGGCAACCATCTAATTCTAATGCAAGACGTTAAGAAAGCAGAGAGCAAGTGCATTGTACAATAAAAGATAAATGGTATAAATGGCAAGAAAAAGGTGAATCAGGAACTTTTTTGAAAGTGCATTGATAAGAAAAACACCTTGGTGTCTTTTGTCTGTGTGAGTGTACTGTTTCACTATCTTTCAATTCAGGATATATGACAAGAATGCACATTTTAGAGGAACACTCCACTGAGAACGATCACATACTCACTGTCTGGGGATTTGAAAGGCGACTTTAAAAAGTTTGTAGTTTGCAGCCAGCGTGTAGCTCGCCAGATTTGGTTCACAACAGTTGCAACAGATTACAACACCGATTCAATTTCACTGTGGAAAAATGTCTTTAAGTGTTTAAATTCCTCCTGCAGCATCAACTTTTCCACAGTTCAACTGTATGATCAAAGCGTTACAGTCATATATTTGCTGTAATATGATTAAATACACATTTTCTGGTTGGTCTCAGTCAGTCAAGTAACCACACATTGATAATTAAGCAATTATCACCAGGGTGTGTGGGGGAGATGTACTTTTAATTAAACAATTACATAAAAAAAGACATAATTTATCACAAAATCATCCACAGGCCTGACTACCTGAATGGTTACGCCTCATGCTTCAACATCTAAGGTTTGATTCCAGCCTGGGACCCAAGAGACATTTTTTGGGGTGCTTCACATCAAGCCTCTGTAGTCTTGTAGTTTTTTAGTTTTCTGCTGTGCTGGCCTCACTTTTATACAGATGTCAGTTCGGCTCTGTGACTATACCTCCGCTGCTAGCTTAAAGGTGAGGCGAGGCGGAATAACAGCACAATATTCCTGCCTTGAAAAGGCTGTGTAAAAGAGGCTCAAGACTATCAGCATAGCTGCTATAGATATCAGTGGGGGTTAGTGAGAAAGGATGGTTTTCATAGGGATGTTTGAATAGAGGGCAATAGTGCAACACAGCAACACAACAGTTATAAGATTATAAAAACTCACTAATTGATATGTGGCATGAGGAAACTCTTTCTTTAGTTTTCCCACTAAAACAACAGTCTGTGATTCCAGAGGCGTCTTTTTCTGGTTCTGAGAGAAATGTCAGCAGTTTGAAGCTGTAACATTTAAAGGGTGTAAAATTATCATCCTCTCTCTCTGAAGCATAGCCGAACAACACACCACCCTGCACACATTTGTCATTTTCTTTGTTTTACCAGGGTGGGAGATGTGATAACGCTCCAGTGTTTTGTTGTCACCGCTCCAAAATGGAGGCATCCTCCTCGTAACTATCGGCAACCGGAGATAGGCCTGTGCTGTAGAGGGGATTAAAAAATCAACAGTCTGCTGAGTTGGTTACTAATTATTTCATTGCATTGTGACCCAGTGATCCTTGCACACTTATCACTAACTAGATCATGCAGTCATTCAGTAACCCTGTGTGTGTATGTGTGTGTGTGTTTGTATCTGCCAAGTGTGAATGTGTGTGTCGTGTGCACACTGGCGTCAGCGTCCTTTCACACTCAGTCAGCCACTTAGTCATGTTTCCATGAATCACAACATGCAGCTAAACATTAATCACTGTATTAGCTTAGGTGCCTCCTACACTGCTGCTCCTCATCCCTCTCAGATCACAACCCCTGAAAAAAAACACCAAACACAAAAGAAAAAAAAAACCTCTGAACTCCGACATGAATGATTTTTATTTTCCCTCGTCAAGCTCGTTTATCTGATTACCTGATCCACTGATGGATGATCACAGAGTCTGGTATCAAAAGCAGATGGAGGAAACATGAAACATCCTTGGGGCTCTGATTTGCTGTGAACCAACGCTCTGCAAAAAGACTGGGATTTGAAAACACACATTTGACCTCTAACAACTTTAAACATCATCCACTCCGTCGCTTTATTTGCCTTCTTCCAGTAAACACTGATTTGGTGATTTGCAGCTCAATAGATATCTAGACGTTTAGATTAGAAATGGGCTAAATTTTTAGATTTCTAGATGACATACAGTACAATACAGCTGTTGTTTCAACCCGTCTGGTTCTAACCACCCAGTGTGCTAAGTGACAACTGTTTCTCCTCTTGGAAAAACAATGAAGACAATCACAGCTTTGTATTTGGAATTAAGAATAGAGACATCTTCCTGGCTCTGGCACAGGATGATAGAAATGGACACTGGAAGACGGAAATAGCAACCCTCAACAAAATCAACATAGTTCTTCCAATCAACGATAACAGATAACAGCCAGGGCGACCCAACTCAGTGATTACTGGACTGAGTCACTGGCTCTTTATCTTTTCAGCTCAAAACTAGACTGAAATCCACGCATCCATTTGAACTGGTCCGACTTCATGTTGATGTGAGCCATGCCCATTACAGGAAGGAAACGCCCAGTGTGCCACAGTGTAGGCCGCACCCCGCCTCTCACCCACTGTCAGCTGGGTATTTGGCTCCAGCCCCTCTGAGATTCTTAGAGGATAAGCAGTATAGCAAATGAATGGATGGAGGGTTTCAAATGGCAAAATGTCTACACACTGTAAAGGCAGTGAAAAATTCCTGTCCACACCAGTGACAGTGGACTAAATCCGACTGATGCTTTCACTTCAATCTGTCTGAAACTGAACAAGGTCTTGATGCTTAAAAATATTCAGAAACCCTAAATTCTCGGTCTGATAGCACATGATGACTCCTGTCACGTTTTACGACTGTTTACACTGAATTTAACAAACAGCACAAACCTTGGCAGAAAGCTCTCTGTGAGGCGAAGAAATCCCCTTGGTGTATTGTGGGTAATCTGCTGATGTGGAACCTGAGCTCTGAAGCACCCCGGTGCTCTACAACAGCGCAGAGTGACAGTGACGCTAAGCGGCTTTACTGTAGCTAGCGCCTCAGCTAACCGTCCTGCTCTGTCTCTGAGACGACTGCATGTTGAAACAATCACAGAGCAGACGGCGTTACAACTGTATCTGCTCCGATACCTGATCAGATTTGTTTGGCTCTCATTTTGCCTCACTGCTTTTGGATTCTGTCCTTTTTTCTCCTCTTCACAGCAGTGGTTTTCTTCAAACTCCTACTTTTCTTTGTATTTTTTGCTTTGTTAATGAGTGCAGAGTGTTACAGGGAATTACATTGTGAGAAAACACACAAGTGTGTTTGAAACATGAGGCAGAGCTAGACTGAGACGGTGGATCTGAGTGAAGCTCTGATGTCTCATTGATTTCACCTCTTAAATCCACTTCAGTCGTGAAGGCGAGATGGAGAGGAAGGGGAGGAGGCAGATTAAAGACAGAGTTTTTAAGCCCTCATATATTTCAGGCATGGATAGTACAACTTAAAGAAACAGTCCAGCCTTAAACACTTCAACACAGAGCTATTGGTGTTGTGGTTGGCTCTGCTGGGTCCATTGTGTTGCGTGGTGCTTTATGTCTCTCAGTAGAAGCAGACAAAGCAGGCTGAAGAAAAGTAATGTTCAAATCGCATCAGGGCACCTCCAGTGAGCTGTAAGATAAATCTGAGAGGTTTCAAGATGATTAATAGAATAGGAGAGCAGAAAAAATATATGGGACAAGAAGTTTTGAAGAGAGATACTGAGCACTTATCTAGAAAATGCCATCAGTGTAAAAAAACCTAACCTTCATTCCTTTATTCATCAAGAGCTGTCTCCAGTGGTGGAAAGCAACGCCAGTGTTTTCCTTCTAGTTGTATCACTTTACTTCTGTTAGCATACTACCCAGCTAGCCCTGACCTGGCAGGCCTGTCTCATCACTTTCCGATAGCGACTCATTGTAATGTCCAGACTTTCCTGAAGAAGTAGCACTGCTCAGAGAGAGTTGTATTGTAAACACAACAATGGCCGAAGCTCTTCACAAGAGACCATCACCACAACCGACAGAACTGCAGCAACGCTACAGACACAATAACCTCTAAAGGTCAGGACAGCAACAACTTTTCTCCAAACAAGATTTAGTTTGGACATGGTCTTTAGAAAATATTTAGGTTCAGCATTTTGAAACCAATAATAATCTGTATTTTTTTGTAAGTAATAATCATTTTGGAATCATTACTCTTCATACTTTCACACTAGTCTGGTGATTGAACCTCTGATTAACTATTGAATGTAATTTGTGGACTTGTATTCCCTGATTGCCTGTTACAGAGTATTTTAATGCAGATTTGAATGAATTCAATTTTAAAATAATTTTTAATCAGTAACAAATCCATAGATTGTTCAGCCCTGGCTGATGTATGAGCTCTCTGAGTGCTTTTATTTAATTTAATTTTTTCTCAAATCTGTGGCTGATGAAAACTTTCAAGAGAAACTGCTTACAGCACGACATATGTGTGTATTAACCTGGATAGAGCTTGGGAATTAATGCATAGAATTAATGCATTACAATTTTTTTCTAACCTAAAGATAGTATAATGCCTATTGTAACATGTCAGGGCTGCAGTGACTTATAAAGTGTGTGAACATTGAAATAAGAAGCACGACAGTTTAAAGAACAACTGTGTCAGTTTGCAGGATCACAGTCAATACATGTCTGCTCACAGCCTGAAGGCTGCTGCAACATCAGTATTAAAAACACATAACTTCAATTACATGCTTTGAAACATGATCATTGTTGTCATATTGCACTTATTTCACTCTTCAATCTGAAATGTATGTACCGTCTACCTTTACATGGCTTTCAATAGGCGCTGCGTAATGGCTGTTCACATGAGTGTGTGTGTCAAAGAGGTTGTGGCAGCCATCGATTGGTCAAGTCACATATTGATCTGACTTCATTGATTGGCTGGTGTAAGTGCCTGTCAACTATCCTGTCACCACCAGAAAGATCGCTGTTACAACCACTTCTTCTTGTCTTCCTCTCCGCTGTGTGTGTGTGTGTGTGTGTGTGTGTGTGTGTGTTGTATTGAGCAGTACTGATCCTCTTCAGGCCTTGACAGTCTCAACCAGCCCTCCCCTCCACCTTCATTCCTCCTCTCTCTCCCTCCCTCTCTTCCAGCTGTTTTCCCCTTGCTTTACTCTTCACTTTTCTTCCTCCTTGCACTCCTCTTCCTCCTCCTCTCTTTTCTGTCCTTCTCTTTTTTCCTCTTTTCCATCTTCTCTCATGTCTGCTCCAGGCCATAATATTTAAATTGAGCTGGAGCCAGAGAACAGTCAATACTGCCTGTTCCCTGCAGGTGTGTGTTCTGAAAGTAAGAGGTGAATAGAAAAGAGAGAGAGAGAGAGAGAGAGAGAGACAGACAGATAGAGCAACACTGATTCCAATTAGTCAATATTATAAATCCAGTCCATTACATTTTAGACACAGATGTGTTTGTTGACAAGTGTATGAAGTAATCGATGACTTCTGTACGATGTAAGTGAGGAAGTAAATCTCAGGTGTGAAAATGTGACTGAAAGACTGTAAATTAGTTTGTTTAACAGTGGAGTGGGAGCAGGAGCAGCAGTTTTTATTGACTGCATTATGTTAATTTAATTTACATTAAGTTACATTAATTTGAGGGAGAGACTGAATCTGCACAGAAGTGATTGGGATGATTTTTATTGTGACTAATAGCAGAAACATTGAATATCATAATGACGCTGATGATGGAACTGTATTTAATGTGGACTGGACATATTTAACCGACGCTCAGTCTGCCTAATAATTTCTGCATCAGCCTGATCCGATCGGTGCATCTCTAATTCATTTAAAAGACGCTTTTGCCCAAAGCTACAATTAAGTGCATCCAAACTCCATCTGAACAAGAGCTGGAGCTTGTCAGAAATTGTAAGTGCAACTTGACCGCTCCGGTCCTCTGGTACTGGTCTTCGTGAAGTACCCAGTGTTTTGTTAAAATACATGGAAGGGGCTTTTAGTTATTCTTTCAACTTTCCATGGAACAGACCTCCTGAGGACTTGAGAACAAGTCACACTGAAAGAAACTTAAAACCTTTTATTTTCCCAGACTTATGGCTGAAGTGTTCTCTGTCTGTTCACTGATGTGTTGTAACCTGCAAACGCACAACTGTCATTATTTTTCTGTCGTTTGACTGATCGATTAATCAACTAATTGTTGCAGCTCTACTTTAAATAATTTGCCACAGTGTTTCTAAATCTGCCAGTTATTATAAAAATAAAGATTTTCCATAGCTCTCTCCAATCCTAAAATTTGTTGCAGTGCCGCCCAAATTTATTTTTAATGGCACCAATTTTGGTGCAGTGCTTAGAAATAGCCCACATTTGTCTTTTATTACAAGTCTTTAATGATTCATGGATTATTGATCGTTAACATTACCTGCAAAGATGGATTGAATACAGAATGAGGCGAATTCTTTAAAATCACCATGCTTAATCTTCAGCCTTTTGTCATTCCTCTGAGATGTTTTCAGTATGTAAATGAACATACACTGCTGCAGACCACTGTGGCAACTAGATGGCTGACAAACATTAGAGTTTATTGATAATCTCTTGTTTTATTCTAGTAAATGGCTGTTTTGTGACTTGAATCATTATCACTTCTTCTAATTATTATCTCAGTATGGCCATAAAGTTTCTTCAGTTGAAACAGACCCACATTCTGCTTGTCTGGACTTGTGCAGGGTTACTGTTGATGATTCTGCAAACAGCTGGATGTTACTTCATGCTGAAGCCCTCCAACGTCTTCTTCATGCACGGGCACACACACACACACACACACACACACACACACACACAAACAAACACACAGGCAGGCAGACAAACATGCACACGTACACAGTCCAAATCATGCACACAATCACACAAAGGCACCATCAGTCGCCCCTGCTGAGCTGTTGAGAATTACAAGTAAAACACTGCAGTAAACATCCACCTACACACACACACACACACAAAGTTGAGAAGGAGTTTTATTGCAGTTTGGAGCTGCTGGGCTTCTGTTCTCCAAGCAGCATGCAGAGTTCACTAATAACAACTTTCAGCTGAAGAAGCACAGAGGCAGGAGCTGTCGGATTAAACAGATCTATAAAAACTTGAAAAACATGTATAAACTAATTAACGAGTTAGAGATCGAATAAGTAAATAATTAAATGAACTGATTAACAGGATGAGATGAATAATTAACAAATGAACAAGAGAGCGAGGAAGTAAACAAAGGAGAAAATGAACACAGGTGACAGAGCAGACGCCCGAGTGCACGAAACAACAAACTAATCAGATTCTCGAAGCGGCAGAGAGATGAAGTCGACATCACAGACTGCCAAAACCTTTCAGCTCTCACAGACTTGAATCAAAGAAGCTTATTTTGATTTTATCTTTGTTATTATCAGCTGGCCGGCACAGCCCTGAAACAAAGGGAAACAGCTGTCAGTGAACACAACACCAGACCTTGGCTCATCTGAATAGATGAAGAAACAGGAGATGTGGGCAGAGATTCAGAGGTCTGGCAGGACGTTAGTGTCTGCCCCAAACATCTGTGCTTTACAGGAGCTCTTTGTTAGATTTGAAACCGCGCAAGAAACTATGTTTGGCAGCAGAGAAAACGTACAAATAGCCCCTTTAATACATCATTTGGATCGCTATCTAGACTCTAAATGTATAAACATCATGTGACCTCTGCAGCAGGAAACAGTCAGGTTGTCCTTTGTGAGTCAAGGTCAGTTGAACCGTTGCACTGAGCTGAGTAAATGATTGAAATGAAGAATGCTGAAACGAGCGACTCACACACTCATCTTACAAGCCATTTTCTCCTGTTGCTGTTTAACACACACTTCTATTTATGAATGGACAGACTCACAACCACTCAGACAGGTTTGTCTGGGCACACATGCAGTACCTACAGTGTATATAAAAGGCTGGGTGTTCACATGAAAAGACACACACAACACTGCCGGGCAGTTTCAGTTGGCTGGTCTGTAACGATTAGAGAATTTCAGCCTGAATTTGTTTCCTCCTTCCGGCTTTTGTCGAACAACTGCAATATGTTCCAGCTCAGCATGATGAAGTGCACAGAGAGCAGGCTGAACAGGCTCATATAGATCCTGGCTCATACCCACACACACACACACACAAGCCTTTTTTGGCGCCCTGAGCAGGATTACCATTAAATAACCCATTAAATTCACAACTTTTGTACAGTGCTCCAAAATGTATTTGTCATACTTGCTAAATTTTTCAGAGCTCTCGTAAAACCCCAAATTTGGTATGGTTCCCCTAAAATTTGTTGTTGTTTGGTTTGATTTGTTATTATCCTTTTTTTTTGCTATAATACCAAATCGTGGTATATTTGTTAAGATTTATAATCATTTCTGTTATAATCCCAATATTTCATATGATGTGTTTTTATTTGTTAAACTCTTCCTATTACATTTAGCACTTTCCTGGTGTGCCATGACATGAATCCAGTGCACACCTGTGGGACAGGTGTGTAGGAGAATTAAAAGGGTCTCCACATACTGTCAGTACATTTTTTTTTTTTAGTTTTTGACATCAGACTTTTATTGATAGATTGCTGGTGTCATAGTCATGTAACTCAAAATTATACATCTCCCATTTTTTCCATTCATACATTCTTACGGCCCTGAGCAGCTACTTAGTTTGCCTGTACCTAAATCCAGTTCAGTGTGAATATGTATGCACTCATACACATATACATTACATACACATTGCATATACTGTACCTACAGTAAGGAATGCATGCACATATGCAAATACATACAGAGACATAAAAACGTGCATAAGAGGTACAGACAAATCCACACATTTAAGTGCTTGAATAAACACACACAGATGCAGAAAGTGCAGAGAGGGACTGGGAGTGTTTTCCTTGTTTGAAATGATCAATAATGACAGCTGAGAAATACCCAGAATGCAGATGGATCGTCATGGCGGCTAACGGCGGAGGTCGACCGTTCATCAGCTCAAATCGAGCGTGGTGAAATATATAGATGTTATAGCCGAGTGAAACATCGCCTCACATTACATTACATTTAGCTGACTGGCTTTTAAGTGGCTCGCTCGGGCGTGAAGACTTTGTCAAACACAAGTTAACACCCACACAAGCCGAAACAAGTGCACACAGGCTCCCAGTTGTTTTGTTACATTTTAAACTTAAAGTGTTCAGTCAGTACTTAAAAAAAAACAACACTGTAACAGCAGAAAAAACTTCAGATCTCAGGTCAACCTCCTTATAAGAGAGTGAAAGTGAGGAGGTCAGAGGTCACAGAAAACAGATATATGCCTGTCTCCCATGAATTTAAAGAGAAAGTGCTTGGCAACAGTGAGAACTCACACGAAGGAGAAAGGCCAGATTTTTTAAGGTATTTTAGTGAATTAAGGAGCTTTCTAAAGCTGCTGTCTCTGTACAGTAACTCAAAAAATACATTTATTTAGATTCAGGATTCAAATTGAAAAATGTCTTAAAAACAGATGACTGTCTCGATTCATACTGCAGCCTAAAATCTTAGTAGAATATGAATATGATATCAGAGAGACTCTGTTTCTGCCTTTACAGTGAGGTGCTCAGCTAGAGAAGAGTCACAGCCTCCGGGTCACACGTGATCTTTGGTTGAGGACACGTTAACCAGTCAGCAGCAGTGTTTGTCATTTAAACTGGCCAAAGCCTTTGTGAGCTTAACGAATTTTGATATTCCAGCAGATCTAAATTGGAACTGGCTTCTCCAGATAATTTTGTATCATCCATACTGATTATCTTGTATCATTGTCTTTGAGCTGAAAAAAATGTATTTTGTATCAGGACTGGAATGAATCAGGCCAAGTGGAGCACAGGCTGAAATTTGAAGCCTGAGCCTTTACTCTAATCAGCTCTGAGGGGCTTTCAAATGACAAGTGGCACCCACTCAGACGCTGTTCGTTTTCAGTCAGAGGCAGGCAGGTCAGGGCAGCTTGGCAGGCAGAGAGGAGAACTGGCCCAGACTATCTTTGGCACATGTCGGTCCGCCTCCAATTTTGATCCATTCAGAACCTGTGAGATCATGATGCAGGGTTTAACCACAGTGATGACCAGACCACTATACAGCACTGTGTTCACCCTGATGTGTCAGCAGGCCTGCTGTATGTCTTGCTCGTGGGCCTGGGAGAAGTGACCCGGTGTTCCCCTGGCGAGGAGGATGAATTACATGCAACATGCCCCGGCAAAGGAGAGAAGGCTACGAACTAGACTCAAAGTTTTGTTTTGACAACTTGCAAATTAACGTTCAATAACGATCTGTGTCTCTTGGCCGGGTTCAGGTCCCAGCTTTCGCGTAATAGACGGGTCTTGTTCTGCTCTGGGTTTTACATTCCCAGGTCTTTTTGGGTTTGGGCACAAATTTTTGGACCCATGAAGTGAAATTGAAAAACAGTACATTATGAAATTGTGACTGTAACAAGAACCAATAGGAACACTGTATGCTGTAGTTTCACATGAATGACGTTGGTATTTCTCATTAAAATGACTGATGTGCTGCGTGCACAGTTACATTATTAATGTTGTTATGTAACACTAATCCCATCCAGACAGCACTGCAGCATCATTTAATCCCATTTGGTTCGACATGGTGATTAACACAATTACTGAAGTCCGTCTGGATTACAAGACCCAGAAAATTCAGCGGTGGGATAGAGCGGCATCAGTGTTGAGATTAGATGAAATCAGATCAGATTAGTCTTGATTTGATTGAACTTATTGGTCTCTGTGGGAAAATTAGGTTGTTGTAGCCACAGAAATAATACTGTACAACAGTGTGAGCACTCAATTAAATAAAAAACAGGAATAGAAATACAAAATTTGTGTCTGAATTACCACTTTTTTCCCCACAATGTTTACTTTTACTTTGAAATCACATTACCAGTGTGCACAGGCAAGATCAAACTCTTCTTCTACTTCTTATAATCTTCACAGACTTTATAGATCACTGTGATCAACTTGACCTTTGACCCCTGATTGATGAAGGGATTAGGTTTGACTCCCTACCACATGATTATCACTGATGAGCATGCAGACTGCACACTGGTTCCCAAATTTCCGTCTTGAAATAATAGTTATCAGTTTGCGAGGATGTGGAGGATCGATGTTCATCACTCAGAGAGGGATTAGAAGAAGAAGATGAGAAAGAAAAAAGCAAATGAGCCAGGATCACTGACCGGAGGTGATAATACCATTCCCACCACATTACATTCTTCTATAAATTCATGGATTGTAATTTTCTGAATTAGACTGAAAGGGAACTGAGTGCCTGGGAGAGACAGAAAGAGAGAGAAGGAGTAATAAAAGTTTAATGGAGGGAGGAGAGACAGAGAGAAAGACAGACAAAAAGAAAGGAGGAGAAAAAGAGATGGATCAGCCGATCTCCCAACATGACAGCCTCATCAGACAAGCATGTGTGTGAGGGAGAGAGAGATAGAAACAAGACAAAGAGAGAGAGGAAATTGTTCTGTCAGGATCTTCGGGTGTTGTATCATTATCTTGCAAGGCTGCCGCTGTCTGTCGTCTTCTCCTCTTTCTTCCTCTCTCTCTCTCTCCCTCTTTCTCTCTCTTGTCTCTGGTCTCATCTGCTGTGCTGTCCAGCCGTCTAATGGAACAGTCCATGCAAATAGCTCGGGTTAATAGAGCGAGGGACAGGAGAAAGGAGAGGAGGGGTGGAGGAGAGACGACACCAGCGGTCAGAGTCTCTCCTCAGCTCCTCCCAGCAGTGTTACACTGCTGCTGCTGCTTTCATGTCAGGTTGGATATATTGTAAATATTAGCTGACAACGATGAAAAAAACATCCTTCCTTCTACTAGTGGTCATTACAAGTGTAGGTATCATTTTCTGTCACAGATTTCAGAGTCCGGGCTGTTCAAGGGAATAAAAAGCAAACACCTTCCTTAGCCTCAGTGATATAGCCTGCTGTAGTTGGAGACTTACATTATATTATCTGCATTGCAAAATACTTCAGTTGGGGTCTTTTGTTTAACTTTATTTTGCAACATAAAGTGAAAGTTATGAACAAAAAATAAATTTTTTTTTTTACAAACTGATTTTTTGCTGTGTTGCTTTATCGATGGTAGTGTTGGTCCAGACTGAAATATCTTTACGACTGCAGGATGGATTGTGTTGAAATTTTGTACAGACATTCATGGTCCTCAGAGGATAGATTCTAGTGACTTTGGTGATCCCCTGACCCTTCCTTTTTTACTTTTATTGTAAAATCTGGACAACTGTTGGATGGACTGAACTCAGCAGTACTTTGTGTTTAATTGTAGTTAGCAAATGTTAGCATATGAATGCACTAAACTAATACGGTGACAGTAAACATCAGCGTGATGGCATTGTCTTTGTGGCCATGTTTACATTTGTTTCATCATATTTTTGGAGGTGTTTTATGTTTTTATTTGTTCATTTACTACTGAGCACTGTCAAGGTGCAACAACATTTATTCTCGCTCCAGCTATTCACATCTGAATTTACCTCACATCAGATCACATCTCTAAAATGAGGCTACTTTAGCTCAACTAATCAATCATACGGCTGGGAATCAAATCATTTGAGAAAGTAAACCAAAATTTGTTGAGAGAGAAAAATAGCTTTATTTTTGGCAGATTTAGGCTACCATACAGAGTTATCTGTCAAAAAAGAGACACACAGATGGAGCACTACGCCCTGTGCAAACTCATAATGTAGACATATATACAAGTGTTGATGGGGAGCTTATTCCTCTGAGGATGCAATTTACAACTGAAATGTAAATTGAGGCCCATAATAGGCATCGCTAACATTTTATTTCAGTAGCCTACTTTTGCTTATCTTCCCTGGCAGGAGATGAAGCCCTTCATTTGGTGCAGCTTAGGTAAAAGCCCGCTGTGTAGTTTAGTTCGATGTGTTTATACCTGCTACAAACTATTTCAGAATCAAACTTTTATTATTCTTAGATTAGTCATAAAGTGCCAGTTGTTGGTTTCAGGTGAATAACGATGATTCCCTATTTTAAAAAGAGGAATCAGCCAAATGAAATCAAATTGGAGAAGACTTTTACAGAGGCTGGATGAGATATAAAGAATTGTGTCTTGTTAACCACAGCTATAGCTACAAATTACCTCATGCCGAAAAAGCGTATAAAAAATTGAATAGAGAAATAGAAAAAAGAGAGAGCATGTAGTTAAGTGGAGACAGACTGGGTCACGTTCTGCTGGCAGAGAAAACTGCTTCTCGTCTTACCACAAGACGTGCTGTCACACCCCCAATATAGAGCCGGCACACACACAAACAGAGAGCATGATGCATCTTAAAATAGTGACGAGCCTGGTGGGTCCAGACAGCCGTGGACTGACTGACAGCTGCACCCAGGATTCAGCAGGTGCTTGGTGGAGCACTTTAAGCTTTAATTTATCTCTGCCAAATTATTCACAACACTTTTGTATAATTGTAATTGTAAATCAGACCCTTGTAAAGCATTACCAGTATTGATGTGGTAATCTGGCGTGCGTTTCCTCAGATACATTTCTCATTAATGCTTTGTGGTGCGCTACAGTACTGTAAATAAATGAGCCAGGCATTTTGGCCCGAGCACATTCGGGCCTGATTAAAAGTAAAATAATGTTCTTTGAGCTTCCAGGAACAGGCAGCCTCACCACCTCATCATTCAGTAGCATTTTATGAGCATCATTTGTGCTGATATGAAATAACATCAATACAGTAAATGCTCCTGGTGAACTTTGACTCAAGAGATCAAATGATTAACATGTTTATCTCCTTCCCTGAGAAAAGACCTCAGCAGCTCATTATTCATCAGCTATTGTGACTATATATTTTTTTCTTGATATGACATTTACACATTTACAGTAAATCCCTGGTCATGACATTTGACCTTTAGACCACACAACAGTGCAGGCCAGTATGCGTCTGTGTGGTAATGTAGAGGAGTTAACAAGCTGCGTTGACAGTAGCTAACTGAGCATCGATCTGCCCTCCAGTGACAGAGGCTTCAACCTCTGCTAGCTGAGGGCTGCAGATCACTAATTCCCTCTAATCAAGTCCACTGCTGTAATAAAGTGGATGTGATGGAGAAAGATAGAGAGTAGGACAGAGACAGGAATTAGCGGAGTAGAATATGAGTCCAACAATACTGGAAATTGGAGTATATGCAAGTCTCCTTCAGCCTTTGAGGAACATGTAAAACCTTCTTGTTTTCTGCCTGAATGCTATGAATAAAAAAAAATGATGAAACGGTTGTAGTAGTTTTTGAAAATGTTCCAAATCCACAGAGGAGCATGTAATGTTGATGAAATCCAAACATTCGCGCAAAATATCTCTTCCCCAGACCAGCACTGACATGTTAGAAAATCTTTTGAAACATTTAGACTGTCATGGGAAACCAAAACAAGATACTGAATATGTCATGATGTGTGTGTATATATATACAGAACATGTGTTTTAGTGTATCACACTGAATTTATCCTGTTTGGATTTGAAACCTTTAATTATACAGACACATTTTAGGGCACTCCAGGGATTTCTGCAGTGCAGTATTCGCTCTTAAAGCTAAAACATTTTTGTGTTTTGGCGGAGTTTCAGAAAATACAACCATTTTCACATTTGGCTGAAATATTTTGTTTTGCTGGTGGATGAACATAAATGAGAAATGAATTGTTGATTGAATGTATTTTTTTGTCAAATAAGTGAAAATTAAATTCCTATTTTGGTCTGTAACTATGTTGAACTCTGAAATGAAAAATGTCAGCACTTGAGAAAAGGTGTCATGTTAATGTGCTCATTGAGTTTTATTTGCAGTTTAGGGTTTGTTTTTTCTGCCCACTACAATCAGCTGTCTCTGCTGTTGCAGCACTGGGTCCCTGGAGAATTTCCCGTGCTGATCTATCTATCTATTTATCTATCTTGAGGACTAAATGCCTTGCTCAAAGGCATCTGAAACTGAACTGCTTGTAGGATGTAACCTATAATTTTAATAGGGATTAGTTCTGGTCAGCTTCATCATTAAAGTCAGCAGTAATAGTTTTTTCTGTGTTTTCTGGTGGCTGTTACAGAGGTATTGTTCTACCTGTGGTGACTTACTTGCATGATTAGATCAGCTGGAGGTTAAATGCCTTGCTTAAAGGCAATGTAAAGGACCCAGGCTCATTTGCTCCCCGTCACTGATACCTTTTCTCAGCACCAAACCACCGTCTGTTCACAGCCTCGAAGCACGCTGATGACATGTTTCTTGCTGATTGGTGCCTTCGGGCAGAAGCGCGGCATTTTCTTAAAAGTGTGGATGATACGAAGTGAGGCGAAGCAGACCTCTGCACGCTGTCAGAGCAGAGGAGACGGAGATTTTCCATGTTAATGATGCCCACTTCCTCTGCCCTCTGAAGCTGGTACAGGAAATGAGGAACGAGCCTCCGATTGTTCGCTTTGATTCCCGGCGACATTTGCTTTTCATCTTGCTGCTCTCCCATTCCCTTTATTGTTTTTCTCCCACATTCACCCTTTTACTTTTCATTTTGTATTCTCTCTCTCTCTCTCTTTGGCGCTCCCTGTGAACAGATAAAGGGATGTAAATGAAGAGAGAGCTGGTGTTGACTGTTGGGCAGATGGCCTGACAGACAAAGTGACTGGTGAAGCTCAGATAAGAGAGATGGTTTGATGCTGAAAAACTGAGCTTTCAGCTTTTTCTTTCTCCGTCTCTTTATCTCTGCCTCTTTCCTTGTGATCTAAACTACCACACTTGTGTTTAAGGTCATATGCTGCAACACTTTCAGGCCAAATAAACAAACTCATCTGGACCTCAAAATACTCTAAATGTAAATGCCCGTCTGATGCTCTGCTGTTACTGTACCGCGTGAATAAATAACCTTCTCTGGCATGAACAGCTCTGAATGCCCCTGCCGTTAATGTATGCGCACTACTTTAAAGAAAACGGTTCAGTCAGCACACATGCATCGGTGACTGCTGAATAAAAAACCTTAATACTCCTCAGGATGTCCTTTACTGTGATTATAAGCACTTTGGTGCTGCAGACCAGCCGCATCGCTGGACTTCTAATCACAGTGAGGGACGTCCTCAGTGGGGTCAGGACTTCAACCCAACGGCTTCACCGTCTCAGGTATTAGTTTTCTTACAGGCAATGCTGCAGGATTTATTATTGTTAAAGGTAGCTATTATCATCCAGCAGCTGGTATCATTATTTATCTATTTCTACTGTTCCTGAATATAAACTGGTAAAGTGACTGTTCATCATGTCTTCAAGTGTCTAACTGTAAAGGATAAATCCAGGTTTTTGAACTTGGGAAACTTGGGTTCAGATGTTTGTCCATATGAAATAGATCTGAATATTTTATCCAGCACTAAACTAATGAATCGAGGCAGTAGTAGAATATTTATATTGACTATGTAATGTCCAGTTACATATGTATATAAACTGAAAAAAAAAAACAGTCTAGAGGAAATGAGATTACATTTGAAACTAACAGGTGATAGATGCACAGTAAATGCATTTAGCATGTTCAGGGAGTTTCTCAGGGATCAAACATTGAAGATAAAATAAACAGGTGTTGACAAATTGACATCCACGGGGCTTTGACGGATTTAGACAAGTTATCATCCAGTTGACTCAAATCAAAAAACAGCCAAGACTGCAAAACAAATCTAAAGCAAACTGAATTATCACCAAAGTGTATCTGAGTATCTTTGTGCTGTTTTCAAAAGACAGTAGCAGCAAAGGTGACCCAGTGGTACAGCGAGGGTTGCTGGATCTATTGTAATGTGGCAGCAGAGTTCGTTTAATCCCCGTCCCTGTGCAGCCTAATCCAAATGGAGCGCTGAATAGTCCTGAAGCTAATAGCCTCCCAGGAGCTTCTCCATTGGCTCTGCCTGCAGATTAATACAAGGTCTGTTCCAAGCCTTTTCCAGTCTGTGATTCTGTCTCTCTGTGTATAAGTGTGAGTGAAATTTTCTTTTGGCCTGCTCAGCTATATCTCCCTCTGTCTCTGTTATGTTTTTAACCCTGAATTAACCAGGCAACCAGACCAAGTCTTTTTAAAAGTTGTTTCTGTCAACATCAGTAAAGCAGAATGGTTTACTGTTGGTATAAATACTGTCAGTGTGGCAGTTGAGGGGATACATTTGCATGTCATTTAAAAACAAAACACTGAATGTAACAATACATGTAATATAATCTTGCAGTAGAATGTAGTGACTACAGCATCATAACACACCCAGATGAGTCTTAACTGTAAATGTAAATACTTCTGATGCAACAACTTGTTTACAATTATGTGTTGTTTATTCTAGATCTGCTTTATGTAAAAAGACCTTTAACCTGCTGAGAGCGTTATCTCATTTGTTTGCAGCTAAGATACAGAGAATGTTTCAAATGTACACAAACCACTTTCAGCCTTTCTTGTTACAATGCACACTTTTTAATGGAACAGTGTACCTGTAAATCTAACCTTTGCTTCTATACCAAGCTGCACAACAGAAATCAAACAAGCATCAAATTCGTACAAGTGGCGCATCCTCCCACCTGGAATTAACTGGTGGATTTCCCATCCGCTATAGACTAAATACATCCATGAATTAAACATTTTGTTCAGCAAAATGCTGCACAGACATGCACCCAACTCCCGCCTCTACATCCACCTGAGCACCTAGAAAACGCTCATACATCTGTTTAATCACTGCAGCCGACTTAACACAGACTATAAGATCTCTCTCTGTCCCTCCCAAGTTTCCTTTTCCCAACTCGTCCTCTTTCCTTTTCCTCTGTCACTGCAACACTCCCAAAATCCCTGACTCACTCCTTCCCTTTCATCCCTCCTTCTAATCTGCCTTCTTTGTCATCTCATCCCAACAGCCCTTCTTCCTCTTCCACTCTTCCTCCCCTTTCTCCCTCAACACTTTTCTTCTAAGCATATTCCTCCTCAAACCACTTTCCCACTTCTTTGCTAATTCTTTTCGTCAATCCAGACCTCCTCCTCTCTCTTCTTCCCTGCTTTAGTATGAAATTGGTTTCTAAGTGATTTATGAACGATGAGAGGCTTATAAAGAGTTTATGCCGTAACTCTTCATTACTTTACTATTAACTGCCTTCTTCTGTTCTGTGTGTGTGTGTGTGTGTGTGTGTGTGTTGAAACCATTTAAAAAGCACCTTATAATGAATTCGGGCTTGATGGATGTCATTAAGGCAATCGTCCCGAGAATTCATTACTTAATTTTTTGTTGCTCAATTCTCAGCAGCAAGAAAGAGCATTAGTGAGAGAGACTTCTGATGGTCTTTAATAAGACATCTCACAACAAAAGTACAATCGTAAATAAAAACAACTCAACAGCTCACCAGCTCCCACACACACTCACCTGCAACGGCTGCACAGCTGAACAGGGAAAAACAAACAGCCCACACAAGTACAAATGACCCTTGTCTCCCACCTGCATATTGTATTCTGCAGCCTCCAAACAACTGTGAATGTGAGACAGACTGAGCAAAAACCAGATTTCTGCTCATAACCTGCGCTCAAGCAAACAAACACATCTCTCCTTTCTAATTATCTCTCCCTTTCCTTTCCCTCTGTTAGACTAAGCAAAGTGTTTAGTGGCTTATATTTCCTGTTGAGCCATTTATGCTGTAAGTTATGAGCGTTTTGCCGGGAACGACATGGCTGCCGTCAAACTCTAAATGAGTAAATTGAAACTCTGTGCTTGGCGCGCCACAATCAATATCTCGTCCTCAGGACAGGAAGATATTATTTCTCGGCTCAATGCATGTGTTTATGTGTATGTGTCTGTGTGTGTGTGTCTGTGTGTGCATCTGGATTCACATTATGCTACATGCTTGGGGGCACGTTGAATGCTGCAGGGATGACGTGAAAAAGAAAATCACTGTCATTTATTCCGGTGTGGGGATCAATTACAGAGATCGCTGTCGGCCACAGTTATGTTTCTGCTGCAGGTAGACAGAGAGCAGTGAGACGGTGGGAGGTGAACAGACAGACTGGAACACATACTCTACATACACATGGAAACAGTGCTGTAGCATGTATGCAGCGGTTAGCTTTTTGTTGTCTTCAGTATATCTATATAGCAGAGCTGAGGTTTTTGCTGTGCTTCATGTTACAGAGATAGTTTGGATTATTTGAAGTGGGATTGTATGAGATACTTATCCATAGTTTGCTCATTACCTGCAGTAGATTTGGGTTTGGAAGTTTGTTTTACATTTTCTCAACCATTGATCTTCCATATTCCAGAGCTGGTACTGACACTGATGAAGGACTGAAGCTGCTGCATTGTGCTGTTTTTGCACCACAGGCCTCGATCAGTTTGTTTGTTTGTGTTATTGTGTGACTTTCAGTGGTGGAAGAAATATTCAGATCCTTTATACAAGTAACAGTAACACACAATAACACAAACAAATTAACAGATTGAGGCAGTGGTATTTTCAGCAACTTCCATGTTCTGAGAGGTAAAATAGCTGTTTTTGTTAGTGAAAGCCATATATAGCAATTCTTCTGGTTAAAAGATGGTTGTTCCTGTCAATCATTTACACCCAAAAACATAGGAAGATTAGGCCCAGGTTGAATAATACCAGCTTTAGGGAGAGTTTTTGTTGAACAGCTGGTAAAGTGATATTTGAGTGAGTAGCTAAGTTTACAGTTAGCGCTGTTGTTAACTGCATTCTATTGTCACCTTGGTGTGCTCGCCTTAAAATACTTTAACACAACAGCACAGTGCAGCACAATAAACACAAAAACATATATTAACAAAACATTAATCTACACACTCTAACCCATAGCAAATGAATATTATACAGCTTTTTCTGACTGTGAGCTTTTCCTCCTCTTCGGTTTGCAGGAAAGCTCAGGTCTCCTAGTGAACCATGAGTTGCTGCTGCTGTATCTAATCAATTCACAAAAACACTCATACAGGACAGAACGGCTGGTGTCTGCTGCCTCTGCTGCAATCCATTTTATAACATCTCCTTGTCAACAACTCGCCAAGAAATGAATTTACCAAGCTACAGTGGAGTGAGAAAATCTCAAAGTGTAAAAGGAAAAACCAGATGTTGCGACAGTGCATGTTGAAGGCGTGACTCTGTGAAATGGAATTTCATTGGATCCCACTTTCAGTCTTGTTGACTTGATGTAGGGAAGTTGTGCAGTTGAGCTCTCCAGCAAGGTTGAGATACGATTGTGATCTCAAGGATAATCTGATTTATTAAGGCTCAGCCAAACTGTTCATATAGCCACCCACAGCATTATCACTGAACTGTTTTCTGTGTGACCTTGGAGGTCCTTTAGTAATTTCTAAGAACTCAGTGGTTGTTTATATTTTTAATGTTATACATACCATGGCCTTAATCTGATAAGATTCCACTACAAGTGCAGCCATATTTCCCCCAAACACAGCAGTCTTCTTATAATATATGGGTCCGATGTGAATCAGTATCTCAGCATCTGTTTAGTTTCTTTTCTTCCTCCTCTGGGTCAAGAATTGTGGGCTGCAGTGTAAATTATTAATGAACTCTGATGGTATTGCGATGCCGCAGTTTGAAGGCTCATCAGTTTTCACAGCATGGCGAGTCATTAATGTTTCAATTGTATCTAGAGATAAGTGTTGGAAATTGGGCGGTGAGTTTGGAGAACCACAGACTGTGGTTATTGTGTTTATCCGTCCATTTTTGTTCAGTAACACCTTGAAGAATATCTTCATATAAGCTCAAAATTCACTTGGACTCAGGATGAACTGATTCGTTTGGTGCTCAAGGTCAAAAGTCAAGGTCACTGTGACCACACAGAACATATTTATGTCCATAACTCAAAATTCATGCTAATTAACTGCAACTAGACTGTTTGGAGGCATACAACCTCAATTAGTAATTCTAGTTTTGTGTGAATGCTCCACATGAGTCAAGTTACTTTATGGCTAAAAGTCTGTGGGATTACATTCTGTGCTTTCTAGCGTACCATCAGGCTCAAATTCTTCAGAAAATGTTAGAAAGGTTAAAGCTGAAACTAATTTCTCTGTTCACAGGAAGGTTTCAATAAAATCTTAATCCTCCTAATCAAAATAGATCACCTCAACAAATGTGAAGTGGAGTTTGGATTGTCAGATGCTGGGCTTGTCGTTGGTCAGTTTTATTATAAGCGCACATCACACAGTATACTCCCACCTTAGAGACAGCTGGACTAAATGTCTATACAGTGTCTCTACATGTCAGTGTGACCACAAACACCTTATTCCCACCTGACAAACTACCAGCCTCCAGTCATGATAACATACATTCCCCTGTCTTACTGTAGTGGTCTTAAGGTGATTTTGTTTGTTTTGTTTCTCTCCGTTTACTCCCGATTACTTTTATTTAACCTTTACTTCACAAAGAGTCTCAGGAATGCCATTATTTTATAGACAGACCAAGGAGGACTGCAGTGTCATCGATAACACTAAGCAGCTGAGTTTACAGGAGAGAGGAGGTTTGTCACAGAATCAGAAACAATGACACCTACTTCTGCGAAAGTGACTCTAATACAGTTCTTAAGTCCTATGAACAGAGAGTAGTGTCTTGTTTAATTGAGCCTGTAGATGCTTTCTTCCATTGCCCAGGGTCCATTATAAGAAAAGCCAGTTTACTTACATCTGTGGAAACTTGGGAATATTAAGAAAAGCTACTAACGAACTCAGTCTGATGTATGTAGGTTTCATTAAAGAAACAGCACAGTTTTTCTCATGCTCACTTTCTAAATCTATCCGCCCCCCAGTTTCTCCCGCAGAACAGGTAAATCAGATTTTCTTATGCGTCATTTAACTCTGATTGAACACAGCACTCTTAGAAAAAAAATGTGATAAAAGTTTATTTTAAAGTGTTTCACACTTAATCAGGGCTATATTATTTGTTCACTTAATTATTAAAACAACAATACAATAAACCAACAATAAAAGAATAACAATATACAGTATTTACTGTTCTAATGTGTCTCTACCTCAGTATGGGTGCTTTGTTATCACTGTTTTCATGTTGTTTTCTTTTAAAAGGGCCATATAAGTCTTTGCTATACGCTACATAACCAATGTTAGCATTAAAAATGTTTACTTACCAGCCTAGAAACTTTGAGAGTTCAGCATCAATCTTCATTCCTTTATGCTTAAGATCTGTCTCAGTGGAAGGCAACAGCAATCTTTTCCTTATAGTTCTGTCACTTCGCTTTATTCTACTAGGTGTAGCATGCTAACCGTTGGCCCGTCCTGTCTCATTACTTTCCGATGGCAACTTGCTGTGTGTCAGGCTGCCCTGAGAGTAAGCGCTTCTCGAAGGCGTATTCTATCCTCTTATGTGTAAACTCAACAATGGCTGTAACTCCTCACAGGAGACCATCACGACCACATACACCACATGTGATGCCTAGCGCAGATGACAATATTTAAAAAATTTGAAAAATGTCAACCCACTTATAAATGTATGCATTAATAATTATCCTAGCAGGAAAAGTTCGTGTACATTCATCTCTTCTGTATTGCATAAATGGACATTATTACAATACATTTATTACATTGACTAGCCGAAAATTGTTATTATGTTAATGGGAAGTTACTGAATTAATGAAATTCTCCCTTATCTATCACGCGCAGTTTATTATACACCTGCATTGTATTATTATAGCCCTACACTTTTCACAGTACTTTCCAAACGTTCCATACATATGAATACATACAGTTCAAGATAGGCTGCTCACAGCCAGTGATACTTCTGCTCCATCAATAAGAGTAACAGCTATTCACAAAATCCATGTATGGAGTTGTCATGAGTTAAAAATAGGACATTGTGCAGAGAAGTCGTTATAGCGCTAATTAGGTGAATCAGAAGGAAATGACAGTCGGTGCTGCTGCTGCGAAGCTGAATCTGTGATCTTTAGACCACAGTGAGCCGAGGAATGAGATAATTTAAATGTTCAGAGCCCTAAGGAAACTGAAGCTGGTTTCATGTCATGTTAGGGGCGAGAGGAAGAAATGTGATCTCTTTGAGTGTGTGTGTGTGTGTGTGTGCGTGTGTGTTTGTGTGTGTGCAGGCAGAAGGATACTGTATTCACCCTCTCTGAGTCACAGACAGCCAATTATAAAAACCCAACGGCCACCTCTCCCTCTCTCTCTCTCTTTGCTTCACTCATTTCCTGCCTCTCTCGCCCTCCCTCTCTCATTCTCCATCTCTCTCTTATCTTTTCTCACTTGCTCTGTTTTTTATCTATCTCACTGCCTCCCTCTTTCTCACTCTATATATAAATCTCTACTTCATTAATAAACCCTGTTGAGGTAAAGAAATAAAATAGGGGAGGCAATGATGAAGGAGAGGAAAGGAAAGTAAAAGGAAAGGAAAGAAATAGGGAAGAGTGGAGGGAGATGAAAGAAGAGGAGAGAGGTGAAGAGTTGAGAGCAGATAAAAGGAGAGGAGAGGAGGATATGAAGGATGGAGAGGAGCTGAGGAGACAGCAGTGGCAATGAGAAGAGACGGCGGGGGAAATGAGAGGAGAGGGCAGATTAAATTAGATTAGTTTTGACTCCATTCATGTCTAAATGGAAATTAAATTTTTCAAATGAGAGTGCATTAGAACAATATTTCACCCCAGTTCTTGTTTCCTATTTTCCACTTATTTCTGGAATACTGCTCCTGTTAAGTGCATCAGTTTAAGTCTGTTTGCTACATGTTGGAATAAACGTCCTGCTATTGTTTAACTCTGAGCAAAGACATGTTAATGAGGAATATGGAAGAATCCCTCTGCTCCAGCTAAATACAGATTCTCTATCTGAGAAAACACCTCATTTTGCAGGTATCTCAGTGTTATGAGGTGAGCTATAGACATCTGTGTTTCATTTGCTGTGTTATACACATGCAAACACAGTTAACAGTTAATTATTTATTTAACGTGTGAGATGTACTTTAGTAACTCTGAGATCTAATACTTAAGGGTTCATGATTACCGATACATAATTAAATCATCAACAGATACAAAGAGACAGTGCATTACAATGATTTCAAAATATAAAAATGAAAATGCAAGTCAGAACATTTATGAACCCAGTATTTATAAAGACACGTTTTCTTCATTCAGACCCAGAGTCTAAAGCATCAAATTTATACTTCAGAATAACTAAAACTAAAACTTCAGCTGGACAGTCTTTGGGAACAGCAACAAAGCCATGACGGCACTTAAATTGCTCTTTACAATCTAGATCGGCCAGGTGGATGGCAGCTGTTAAAAGAGCAGGACAGTGGGATAGCAAACACTCCCACACAACACCAGTTTAATAGGTAAAAACAAAATAAATTGTAAAAAAAAAAAGGTGGAGCAGGTGGGCACTGAATGAACTAATACAGCCTCATATTATTAATATAATCACTAGTTATTCCAGCTGGTTCTCCCTCTCTCCCACTCTCCTCTGTGTGGAAGCAGGGCTGTTGGATTGTTTAATATCTTGTGATGTGTTATTTTTCATGTCGGTGTGGGGCGTTTAATGTGTTATTGACGTGTCAGTAGGCGTTCTCCCTCTTGCCTGTTCAGCGATTCACAGAGATTCACGCTGCAAGTAAATAATCCAGCTTAATAGTGTTAGCGCATTATGCCTCACTTCATCAGATGAATTCAGTCACTGTCGGCTGCTGTATCTGTGTTAACTATCAGCCACACTTCTGATGTATTGCTGTGTGTGTGTCTGTGTGTGTTTATGCAGCCACAAACCCCTGTACCCAGTCACAGCTATCAGGGCATAATTTCCCACTGCGGGTGATGGGAACATGTCACTCTCATTTCAAATTATGTTATAGTTTCAGGTTGATTTTCAAACTAAAACCTCTCTGAACTCTGCTACCTCCAGCTGTGGGAAGATCTGAGCTGTTAAAAATGTTGATACACTCATCCGTTATTTCCATATTCCTCGCTCAGAGCCGTGAGCTTAATAACCAGTGCTTTGTGGACATTTTGCCTAGTTTGGGCTCTCCAGGCTATACAGGCTGCCCTACCATGTTGAAGGTCATTGGGGCTGTATGAAACCTGAGAGGAACACTTGAACAATACAAATAATGTAGTACATATTTGTCTGGATATCAAAATCAGCTACAAACAAGCTGAAGGCACATTAACATCAGTTTGATGTGAATGACAGGAGATGTAGTCGATTTAATGTTTACTGAAACAAAATTTGGGAATAAAAGTTTAAACTACACTGTGTCACATGGTAGAAAAAGTTTAAAAATCACTGTGTTTCATTACTTCTCTGAACCACATGTATGTTTTATAACGCCCTTTTTGAGCTGTTTGATAAAATGATGCCTGGTTAAACCACAGCAAAGCTGATTCTAGCTGATCTTGTGAATTAGGTGGTACTGGTAAGCAGTGACGGCAACTACTTACAACTATTTGTAGAAATGTGGTAACATGCTGTGGATTATATAAAACTGACTGATGTTAAGCAATTACGCTCTCTTGCTCTCTCTCTCTCTTAAGGTTTGCTGTTGTTGAAAGCGTTTGTGTTAAAGTTTAACTCTGCATAAAACATGGATGACATGTCTACAGGGGTTTTTTTTTTTTTGTTTGTTTGTCTTTGGGTGAAACCTCCCTAAAATGTGATGATTGAAAAGCTTTAGTATGTTCATTCCCTGTGTGAGTTCATTGCATGTGAGTGTGTGTGTGTGTTTTGTGTGTAGCTGTTGTTGAACTTGATGAAGAGGTGTGTGTCCAGGCTGTATTGCCTCGGACAGCTGTGCTGCTGGGAGCAATACAGTCGTCACGCACCATCTGCTGCACACAAACACACACACACAACACAAACTCACTACACACACATCAACATGTTGTGATTTAAGCAAACAGGCACATCCACCACCTGGCATTGCCCTCAGCTACCTACTGCTGTCTCTCTTGGTTTACCTCACACACACACACACACACACACACACACACACACACACACACACCACTACAAGCAGTGTCAGTCTTTCTCCTTTGTGTTTCTTTCACACTCTCCAGCTCCTCTCCCTTTCTCCCTCTCAGACCCTGATTTTAGTGTGTGTTGGCATGGTGTGTGTGTGTGTGTGTGTGTGTGTGTGTGTGTGTGTGTGGAGACTTGTCGAGGAAGCAGTGTGTTTTAATTAGCCTGTATGCCTCTGTAACGGCTGCTCCTAAACACCAATATAGCTCCCTGGAGGCACTAACAGGTGCCGCAGTGTTTTCTACGTGTGTGTGTGTGTGTGTGTGTGTGTGTGTGTGTTGAGGAGGCGGATTTGCATAGTTGTATCTCAGCAAAATGTGTGTATATTATTATGGTGTGTCACAAACAATAGAAACTTAAGCACAGATAGATGACATGAGGATGCACTAATGGGTCCACAAGACACAGCTTCTTTTTGTGAGTGTGTCTGTGTGTGTGTGTGTCTGTGTGTGTGTTTATGCCTAATGAGCATGCTCCTTAACAACAGAGCATCAGGCCATCAGTGACTGACTGTCTAATGAACTGATTCACTGACTACAGGTGGGTGAGCTGACTTAATAACTAACCTTATTGGCTGACAGGTTGCTCATTTTTTAAATTAGTATAAGTAGGGCTGTGGAAAAAACTGGCCTGTTTTGATTTGACATATTTGGGTATTTGATGGTAGCATCATGCTTTTGACTGGACTAGACAACATCTGCAGGAAAATGGCCCAATCCAACAGCCGCTGGGCATCAGAAACCAGAGTGGAGGAGAATCAATTCTGCATCTTTATCTTAAATGTCTCCTTGAAGCCACAGTGGAAAGATTCTCTCTTTGCTTCATCCGTTGTTCTGCAGTCCTCCACACCACACCATAAGATATAAAATTATCTGTATTGATGTATCACACAGCCTAATCCCAGATATCTCTCCTCCCTTTATCCCCAAAAACTTTTAAAAATCATGCAGGGTCTCAGTGTCTCATTAACATTGTTTGTGCACATCTGCTGCTGCCTTTGGATGTCTAGAAACCTGTTCAATATCTGACAAAATGCTGTATCGAAAATATAATCAATAGAACAAGCGAATGTTAAAACAGAAGAGGGATGGAGCTGTGTAGGTATTCTCTGCATCATAACATAAAAACTTACCAGCTTTATTTAACATTAGTAACCTTTAATTTTACCACTGACAACAGAAGTCTCACATTTATCTAGTTATAGAGACTCTGATGGAGGCTGCTGGCTCCTTCTCCTTTATCAACTCTTTTCTTAATCCAACGGGTTACAGATTGGATTTCCTAACACCACAACAGTCAAGCTTTTAACTAACAGACTTTTTGAACACAAGGAAAGCAGAACTAAGCGCCTTTAGCATATTTGTGTTTTGTTTCCTCTCTGTCTCCGCTGCATCATGATGAATTTTAAGCAAATTAGACTGAAGGTGGATTCAGAAGCTTAGCTCTGTTTCTGTGCATGACAACAGTAACAGTATGTAAACAATAGACAAGGTTGAAGTTGTGTGTTAAGGACTGTGAAAAGGACTCTGGGTTGTTTAAGGTGGACTGAATGACTGGCTGTTTAACTGGTGGCTCCATGAAACATAGACTGAAACCAAACACTGCTGCTTTTTTTTCTTTTAGAGTCAAATAATAAAAAGAGCGGGCCTAGAGCTGCAAATTTATTATTTCTCAGGAAAGGGCATTTATCACCAAAGATTAACAACATTCTTGAGACATTTGCATGTATTAGAAATGTATGTTTTTTGGTTCAATAAATCATTGCAGCCCAGGTTGAAACTGCTGGTCTATTGGACTGCAAAAAATGTACTTTTAAGTTTTCCAACCTCTACTTATACAATGACTCAACAACACAATACATACTGTACATACATATATACTGTGTTCATATGTTTTATGTTTCACAAGATCATTTTGGGCGATGTGTGACTCTGGATCTCAAAAGTGAAGGTGGTCTGGAGGAGGCGGCTGGCTGTGTCCTGCGCGGCTGCTAATTTTCCCTTTCAGTATCGTGGAAGCGTTGCTCAGTATTATATTGTGTTTGACATGTTTTGTATTATATGGCAGTTATTATGAGCTCAGTGAAAGCCTTGATGGATAAATATTGTTTTGGGAACATGACAGCCTTTTGTAGCAGAGTGTGTCTGTGTGTGTGTGTGTGTGTGTTAGTAGCCACTGTGGACCCTGGTGGCTGTTGTGTTTCATGTGTTTGTCTTTGTTTATTCATGTGCTTCTGCTGAAGTGTGTCAACAGTTCAGTGTGTGATTTTGTGTGTGTGTGTCTGTGTGTGAGTGTAAGTGTTTAGGGAGTGATGGGGCATGTAGTATATTAGGCCGAGGATAGTTTTTTTTTTCCTTCTTCCACTGTCCTCTCTGTGGGTGTCGTATATTGTGTGTGTGTGAATGAGTGTCTGAGGAAGCTCTCCAAAATAGGATGTACCTCAATCGCAGCTGTTTACACCTCAGATAGCTGCCACTAAATTTGGAGGACCACACACACACCCCACATACAGCAATACACATGCACACACATTATTAACACACACACACACAACCACTGTCCTCACTTTCTCTCCCATCAGATTTGATTAGGCAGTCTTTGGATGACACTAAAATTGGACTCGTAGGCGTGAGATTGGCTGTATGTGTGTGTTTATGCGTTCGTGAAGGTGTGTGTGTGTGTGTGTGTGTGTGTGTGACTCCTCCAGGTGACGTGCCAATTGAGACTAAGCACAGAGCTTGACCGACTACCCTGACTGACCTTCAACCAACTGTGTGTATGTGTGAGTGTGTGTGTGTTTGGTCTAGCCTCATACTGCTCTATAAAATGGCAGCCAGATGGTCATGTGCTCACTGAAATCATCCTGAACCTTGAGGTGACAGGTTCAACAGCCCCTCACGCTGCTGAAGTGCCCGTGAGCAGAGCCCTGCTCCCTGTAATGATGGTGAGAAGGCGTGGTCAGATTCAGTGTTCAGTTCAATCCAGTGTGAATGGACATTTATGGTGCAGTTTTGCTCAAAGTTGAACCCCACGAACTCTGTGATTCTTAGCCCCCGATATTAATTTAATCCCTCATGAGTACATGTATTTTTAAATCTAGATCCATGTTAACCTTTAACACTGAAGTATGTCTTACACTTGCATACACTAACTACTTGATGTGAATGTTAGGCTTCAGAAACAGCTTTAATCTTTGTTTCCAAAACATCAGGGACTCTGGTTCTCCTGAGTTTTTCAAATTATACCCAGCACCATTTTGTACTCACTGAAAAGTTAGCAGTAATATTTGGTCTATCCACAGTCCCCTGATGGTCAATATTGGCCATATTTGCAGATGTCAGTAAGAAATTTAATTGTAAACATAAAAACATAAATACTAACCATTATAAAAAACAAGCTTTGCATAATTCTGTGTTAAGATTTTTCTGCTGGTGATGATTCTTTTGATTTACAACACCACTATTTTACTGTATCTTCAGAGAGGGAAGGGCAGCGTATTTCCCCGACAATTTCCATTTGTCTCATAGCAGCTTAACTTAGAACAGCAATGACTCCTCTGCAGAAATCATGACTACAGTGTTGAGGGTTTGGAGGAAACTGGACATCAGCACTTTGAAGAGAAGGTCATCTGCCTGCTGGCTGCTGCAAAGAGACTGAGGACCTGTGTGTGTGTGTGTCTGTGTGTGTGTGCTGTCTGTGTGAAGAAGCACCATGACCACAATAGTATTAGACTAGATAACACACACTCTCTTTCTCTTGAATGCCTGCAAAACAATGCAAAATACAAACAACACACATACATGCACTGATAAACACAAGCACTGTACATACAACACACACACACACAGACTTTTAGAAGACAAGTAGAGGTTGGTATAAAATACATGAACACATACAACACGCTCTCAGACAAAAAACACAATTACCAGTATGAACTGCATTCTGATTCTAAATGCTTTCGCCATTCAAATGATTGTGTCAATTGTGGTGAAAACTCTTTGAAAAACCTGCAGGGTTCAGCCGTAAGTGGACCAAAGTGGTGTTCCTCTTTTACAAGCACAAGAGGCAGTTATTCACAAATGGTGGCACCATGGTGTGCAATACACTTCATGTCCATTTTGTTTTGATCCATTTATCTTTAAAGAAAAAATGAAGCTAAATCTATATTAACTATATTTTTTTTCAGGCATGAAGCTTCAGCTGTAGGCTCAAAGCTATTCACGGTTAAACCCAATATAGCATAAACGCTTACAGTTTTACATGCTATATTAGCATTAGCTCCAAAGTACAGCTGGGCCCGACCATAACTTATAAGCATGCTAAGATGATTATAACATTTCATGTTTGAGATGGAAAACAGAGCCAGAAAATGAGTGTTGATAGCCTGAAATCCCACAGCAACTGTGAAGTAATCATTGAGTGATTCATAACGGTAACAATAAGTCGACCATGACAGATGCATTATAAAATGGGGATTTTATTGATTCAGAGGAGGAATTCAATTGATACTTATTAATAATGTAATATCATACCAAAAAACTTTTGTTGTGTTATTTTGGGTTAACTTTTGTAGGTTGGTAGTGGGTTGGCCGCCGTCACGGGTTACGGTTGGTGGTTGATCATCAGCTCTCCTGTCCATGTGTTGAAGGTCATGAGAAAACACTGAACTCAAACTTCTTTAAGACAAAACTGCTAATTATTAAAGGAAAAACAATATGAAGAAGCACTTCTGTCTAGGTGTCAGTAAATATGAAGGTTTAAGGCTGAAAATATCATTAACTTTCATTAATTCGAGATTCAGTCATGAATCAATGTCAGTGATACACTTGCAGCTCTGTGGCCTGGTCAGACTGCATTCTCATCAAAACACACCACCTCAGCTCTCAATATCAGCTAACTCTCTGTGTGTGTGTGTGTGTGTGTGTGTGTGTGTGTGTGTGTGTGTGTGTGTGTGTGTGTGTATGCCTAAATCCATGTATATGTAGTTTCTGTCTTTATTTCCTTTAACAATATTGATGATGTAGGGTAAACTAAACTCCTTGGAAATTCAATCTAATTTTCATGGACTTCATTAAGTATGTCCTTGTGTGTGTGTGTGTATCTGTGTGTGTGTGCGTTATGTATACTATATATCAAAGTGAGGACTCACCTGCCACCTGAAGTACGCAAAAATGTGGCTGCAATCAATACACTGTCCTCACTGGTGTAGCAGTGGAGGTCTATATGTGTGTAATAATGTGTATGTGTGTGTGTGTGTGTGTGTATAAAAGAGCAGATGAGGGGAGGAAGGCCAGAGGAGAAACACAACTCTTTTCAGCATCCTTCCTGCAACATTCAGCCTGGAGGCATCACTAGACGAGACCTGAATCACAGATGGGAGATCCAATAAATATTAGAAGTGCTGTTTACACTGCACTGTGTGCGTAATGTGGAGGTGTGTGCATATTGATGATGAGGGACCCCACGGCTCTGAAATGCAGCTGAAAATGATATTTAACTGAAATAGTGTTTAAATCCCAGGGATGATGTTTTCAACAGTTTAGCTAATGTTCTATAGCTCTGAGCTTTACACACCTGGATTTTACAGTTTTATACCATCCCACTCTGCCAGATCCTCTCAAGCCATCTGGGTCTTTCTGGATGTTCTATAGGTTAAAGTCTGGGCTGGCTCGGCCACTCGAGGACAGTCTAAAGAGACTTGTCCTGGAAGCAACCTCAGTGTTATTGTTGTGCTGGAGGTGAACCTCGCCTCAGTCTCAGGTCCCTGCCACCACCACATGCTTCACCCATACAGGGATGGTACCAGCCAGGTAGTGAGCTGGTGGTGTTCACCGAACATAAAATGTTTGTGGTTTGGTTTTAATGTCCTGACATGGTGTGAATTGTGGAACAAATTTTCACAGGTGTGTGGCTTATAAACTAAAGAGAGATTTCAGTTTTTGATGTAATAAATTGAGATGTTAGAACATGTTCTCCTTTGTCATCATGGATTACTGGTGTGAACTGATGAGCAAAAATAGCAGAATTTTAACGATTAAATGAAATCTATAACACAATAAAGTGTGCAAAAAGTAAAGGGGTCTGAATACTATGACTCAGTTAACCAGGGGACTTGAAACTATAAAATCACCTGCAGAAAAGAGTAAAAACACTCTATTAAATTCTAAGTTTTTTTCTGTCAAATTTTCTGTTTTCTTTCAAACACCTCTGCAGGAGTGCCTTGTAGAGCAACACTTTAGCCAGCCTCTGCAGCTCAGCGGGGTATAAATGTTGACGGTGCTGCAGCACTCAGGGTAAAAATGTGAGCTGAGTGAGAATGAATTACAGCTTTTTATGATAAAGATACGGCTCAGTGAGCGTTCCTGTGCAAATTAAAGCTAAATATTATTTCTAACATTATTACAATGTGACACTCATGAGCATTTGAAATGAAAATTGGTTTTATTTCATGTTTTAATTGGTTTCACAAGGTATCATCACTCTTTGTATGCTTCAAACCAAACTGGGTCAAGATTAACTTCGTGTGTCGGTGGTAAATTAGTTTGACTTCAAACATATGGTAACTTGTGGAATTTTTTTCCGTGTATCATCAGCAGTGCCACTCAGGTAACTCAGACCCCCTGAGAACCGTTCCTCCTACGCTCCTACTCAAAAATAACTCCACAACTCTGTATATATTTGTATTTTTCTGAGATTATTTGCAAGGCATCTCCTGCTTTATTGGATATGACATTCTGGGAAGGAAAATGAGCAGCAGTCACGTTCCTCTCCTGCAGTAACCTTGAGCAAGGCACTCAACCAACATCATTAATGGACTGGTTGTACTCCTGAGTTCGATGTGCAAAACTGTGTGAATGTCAAGTAGTGTAATGTTGATAGGCGTCTAAGTTCAGTGACTAAATCAACAGCAAAAAAAAAAAAAAAAAATTAGTATGAAAAATTATTACAATGTGATGACACTAAAATAGGTCTGGACAAGTTTTAAGGAGAAACAATGAGAGAATTGTTTGGCATGTTTCAATTACAGTTTGTCCCTGAAATGGTTGACAACTTCAAGGCTAAACTGAAACTTAAAACACTAAACCCAGAGGTCATAGGCGACCCTGAGTTGTCATTTTTGATTTTCTTCCTCAAACTCAACTGTCAGTTTAATTTTAATTTTCAAAACAGAGCAGCTGAAATCCCCTTATTTGGAGGAGCAAATGTCCTCTATTACTTTGATGAATACCACAGAGGTATTCTCCAGCAGAACGCTACAGTAGCGTGGAGGAGACTGTGAGTGAGTGGGAAGAACAGAGTAGACAGCGTTGAGTGGCTTCTTGGAAAGTGTGGTGAGTTGAATACCCACTCTGACTTTAAATATTAGGTATTTATTAAACCATAACATGATCGTTACAGATTCTGCGTTTTCCATTAAATAAACTTCGTGTTTGTGTGTCTGTGTTCCCTTACTCCCCCTGTCGGTAGGTATTAGCTTCTGTGACACCCACATTTACATCTGTAAATGTGCCAGTCCTCAGTATTATTTAATATCTTAATGATCTACTGTACTTGAGCCTCAGAGGTGTCTGGGACAGTGCAGCTTGTGTGGACGCTCCTGCCACTTCATCATTAAAGAAACTACTA
This sequence comes from Lates japonicus, assembly GCA_033238685.1. NCBI lineage: Eukaryota > Metazoa > Chordata > Actinopteri > Centropomidae > Lates > Lates japonicus. Next base: position 2,655,648 of record BRZM01000028.1, on the reverse strand, counting down.
CTGAAAAGTGACAACGTTACCACCACACTACTGACAAATGTAGTTCATTTAAATTATCACTGCTACTAGCAATAAGTGTAGAAATATCAGACCTATGAAACAAGTGATGTTGAACATATTTATGTATATTACACATACTTTCTTAGGCTACAAAAATATCAGAAGGTACGTCCTCACCACCAGGACAGAAAACTTCATCTTTGATCAGCAGCTCCTTTCAGATTTACCAGTTGACTGTGTTTTTAACTTCAAAATGATACTTTGAGACAAACTCCACATTTCTCAGGGGCGTAGCAGTAGCCTAGAGCTCAGTTCCTACAAAATGTTCTCAGTGTTTGCTTGCACTCAACTTTGCTTTGCTTCAACATTTCCCCACCAGTCCAATTAATAGTTTCTGAATCCCACTTACAGCTTTCAGTATTCCAGCGGAAAAAGTGATCAAACAGAGAGCAGCCCGAGTTGTTCCTGCAATGAACGCAAATTTAAATATTTGTATGGTGTTTTCACCTTGCCTACAGAAACTGGCCAGTAAATACCAGAACAGGACCAAATGACACATAAACAATGTCTCGGACAAGCTTTTATACTGTCACAGCCGTTATTTGCTGTAAATATGGTTTGTAACGTCGTGCGTCTCTGCTGGAAAGATAGATGAAAGAAAGTGTATCATGTACAAACAGTGCCAGATGAGGACAAAAAGCCTCCCAAGGGTTTCATGGAGCATATCCTGCGAGAGATCAAAATAGAAAGACACAAATGACATAAGAAGCTCATCTAGTAGGAAAATGGTACAGCAACAAATATATAAATAAGGGAGGAAAATGTGTTGTGAAATGATTTTCTAAGAAGAAAAATTACTGCAGTGACACCAGACTGGGAGTAGCAGGTTGTAAAAACGCAACACAACTGAATTGTATTTCTTCATAATGACAGATCTTATGTTTTACTTTGGTAGCATTTATGGGTCCTCCTAGGTAACTCATTTCTAAGAGTTTGTAACAACGAGAAAGATTTAAAACAAATTCAAAGTTTAAAGGACTTTATTCCTCAGCAGTTGTTAAGGAAAGTCCATTTACTACAACCTGGCTCTTATTTTTTAGCATTTCTTTCTGTAATGAAAACATAACTCTTACTGTAATTATTGCTGAGTCTGAGCACAATTAGCCGGTGACGTTTTGATTCAAAAGGGCTACCAGTGGCCACCAAACCAGTCAGCAGATTAACTGAACTTCTGTTTCCCACAGGACCACAGAGCATTTGCTCCTGGGCTCTTGAGGAAACAATGAATATCAATGATATAACCTTCTGGGATATTTTGCAGTAATTAATTGAACTTACCACCCTCTGTCTATGCATTACCTTTCCTCATCAATCCCTGTCAGTCCCCAACAACAATATGCTGGTTTAAACTAATGTACATGTTCAGTGAGAGTGACAATGTCCATATTAAAACAATGAGATTCCTAGTCTAAACACCTTATTACCAGAAATTCAAACCTAACAATTACCCTGGCAACAGATGGTCTGAGTAATCATTTTATTGTTCGACCTGATTGTCTGACTCTTTCGTCTTTCTTAACATGTCTTCCTTCTGTGATATCACCTTATTCCTAAAGCTCATTAATTAATTAATTTGGTGAGTACACTAATTGAACAGATGGCCAAGACTACAAAATAAGACTCAGGTTGTAATTAACGGTTTATCCCTTTAAATGTGATATTTGTTAATAAGATTCACCCTTTTGGTTCAGGCTCAGTTATACTGCTGTTTTGTGTTTTCTTCAGGTCTTTCCTGGATAAACAAACTGTGAAGCAGTGGTGATGTGCAGTTCCTGCCCAGTGCTGCTTTAGTGCCAATGATCATGTCTCATGTCTATTTCTGTATTCTCCTTCATCAGAAAGATCCAAGGTTAGAGATGAGATTCTGGACTCTGTGTGTGAGGATTGATGTCTCACTCCAGGAGGTTCGATAGTGGTTTGTTGGCATTAATATAGTGTGTGTCACTGAAAGAAAATTGAGATCTATTCACAAAAATATTTGATGGAACATCCTGATGATGTTGGAAATAGCTGTCTGTGTTTTTCAGCGTGTGTGTTTCTGTGTGTGTGAGGGGTTTGGATAGAAACAACTACTGGGACAGCAGAGGCCCTTGGTACCAGACCTGCAGGCATCACACAAACTGCTAAACCAACAGTGTGTGTCTGTGTCTGTGTGTATGAACATGTTGTGAATGTGTGGTTGTAGGTGTTGGTTAATGTCTTTATATACATTTTTGTGTATGTGTAAATGTAAAGGGGTGTATATCTGATCCTGCTTGTCTGTGTTTTGGCCCATATGCCTGTGTTTATCCAGTGTTAAAAGGTGTGTGTGTGTGTGTGTGGTGTGGTGCTGCTAATGCCTGCCTGGCGCAAGTTCTTGCCCTCGAGCTACTCTTGTGCGAAACAACACAACACTCTATAAATTCATAGTGTGTCTGCCTGTGTGTGTGTGTGTGTGTGTGTGTGTGTGTGTGTGTGTTTGTATCATCGTGTTTTCTGTGTGTGTGTGTTTTGCATATAGATGTGCATTAAAGTGTCTTTACACCATACATTGGTGTGTGTGTAATAAGACAGGTGATTCCTCTGTGCTGCAGACCCTGTATACTCTGACAGATTGAGTTTCACAGGATAGTGTGTGTGTGTGTGTGTGTGTGTGTGTGTGTGTGTGTGCGTGTGTTGGTGTGTAATGTATAAGCATTTCTCTATACCCACATCTGTGGATTTAGACCTGCTTTTGAACTGAAATATTGCTTCATTCATCCTTGTTAGAACCCACACACAATTTCTGTCGATATACTCAGTGTGTGTGTGTGTGTGTGTGTGTGTGTGTGTGTGTGTGTGTGTGTGTGTGTGTGTGTGTCTTCATGCATTTCTGTGTGTGTGTTAGTGATGTAGAGTGACCACAGATCCATTGTACAAAATCCTCATGGAAAACACCTCTCCCCTCTGCCTCCAAACATTCATCTACTACCTGCGTACTGTGTGTGTGTGTGTGTGCGTGTGTGTGTACCTGACCTGGGGCTGGGTGGTGATGGTTTCCTGCATGTGTGAAACGAACTGACTTGGAGTTGCTGCCATGTCAGGACGACACTGAAACACACACACACCAATAGAATATATGGATGCTGAGGTCTCTCTCCCTCACGCTGTAGCCAGGAGTGTAGAGTGAGAGAAATTCTGACAGGCTGCCATACTATCTGTCCTGGAGGGTGGTGACTATGAACTCATCATCTGTTGTCTGGTGAAGACTATCACGTGACACAACTATAACCCGACTCACTTGGGTTTTCCTCAGTGAGTTTCTTTTATCCAGTTTTTCTGAGGTCTGAAACATGTTGCAAGAAGGTTTGTGTCTGTTCTCTGAGCTGAACAGGAGGATGCACAAACTAGTATCATAAACATTGTTATTGGATGGGATGCTGCTTCTCTTCATTGATCTGTCTGTTCTCTGCCGGTGATGAGAATTGAGACCTTCCTTTATCGTTTCTCTCTCCGTAGCTCCTGTAGTTTCCATGGTCAAGTTGAAAAAGTTGAAGCTGAGCGGTATGGTTGGCACTGTGTTTCCATTGAAAACAATGGAGACAATTGTGTTTTAGCTCCTCACTGTGACATGATGACAACGCAGCTGTTGACTGCTTAACAGATGATTCAGTCCGGGTTACGTTTCTGCTGCAAGACATTGGGGAACATTTTGGACTTGCATTCGTCAGGAATTTACCTCTATTAAAAGACACGACTATAAACAGACGAATGAACTGTCTATAGCAACGATAAAAAGGAAAACTATGGTATTTTTTAAAACCTGAGATCACTGTAGTAAACACATAAATGACCAGTTATTGAATATACATAATGTGACCCTACTTGTTTAATGTAATATCAGAAAAAGCATATTTAGACACATATGTCAGATAATATGGTAAAACAGTTACATCATTAGCATTTAACAACATGCAGTAAAAACTAAAGATATCACTTTAAGATTAGAATGGACGAAAACTGTAGGAACATCTCAGTATTTTAGTTTTACAAAGAACAATGGCAAGAGTGGCAGAATGTTCATGCTTTGCACCATGCTGGAAGATTCTTCATCATATTAGTCCCGCTAAGTGGTGTTGACTATATGTACATATTGAAGAATCCATATAGTGGACAGAAGCTGGTTTCATTTCAGGACCAGTTCTTAACTCAGGTCACTGTCTTCAGCAGGGTGAAGTTAAGTATGAGTCATCCTGTCAGGTGCACCTGGAAAGCCCATGTTGACACAGCAACAGCAGCCAGAAGTCAGTCAGACAGCTGTCAGAAGCTGACTGCAGTACGGACAAGAAACAATAAGGATTTAACCAGGTAGTTACACTGAACATTTTAACCCAAGGCTGTTATGGTTTTCAACATTTTTCTCCTATGAACAGAAAACACAGTTTTATCAGTGGCTGATAATATGGGCAAACCTCCTGCTTCTGACACTGAGGAAGAGTCACCTCAGTTTGACTGAATCCTGACGCATCTTTACTCTTAAATCTGCTCAGCTCAGCACTAACAGCTAGAACAGGAGGCTGACTTGATGACAGATGCGATCACTTTGAGTCCTCTGCTGTAGCAGAATGTGTGCATCACCATGTGTAGCTGGGTAATAAACAACATAAAGTAGCCTCTCTGGTCTTAACAGGTGGAGCTTTAAAGTTTCTCCAGCTCTCTGCGAAACTCTTTCCAGCTCCTCTCTCCAAATTCACTTTCTGGCACTTTTCTTTTCGCTCCTCTGCATAAAGGGTGCACAGGCAACAAAAATGGCAGGCTGCTGCTGCGTCAAGCTGCATCTGTGTGAAATCACCTGAAAACTGTCACCTTTTTGCATGTGTCGACTGCTGGTGCATGGCCTGTCTGAACTGCAGGGTTTTATCAGCACTGCTGAGACAAGAAACTAAACATTAGATGTTGTTTAACAAGAGCAGTGCAGAGATTTGGGTTTGGACAGTTGTACAGGCTTCATGGATCTCAGTCCACTATGAAAATGTTAATCACCTCATGCGTTTAGGTGTATAATTACGAAATGACCACCACTCCATGATGATACTAAAGATCTTCAGATGTTTGAATACTGATAAAGATTTGTACATTTTTCTTGCCCTCTGATCAACTTTCACTAAACATTACATTTACTCACAGATGCAGCAGAGATCATGTTTTCCTGGTAGACAATGCATTGAGATGACAAACACAAACAAAACATCCAGCAATTATCTCTGTCCTAGGGGTATTTAAAGCTGTGATTACAAGATGACGTTGTAAAAAGGACTCCGTTATAGTCCCTTTTGTTTCAGTGTCTGATGTTTTGACTTCACTTCTTTCCTCACCATCCCTTGTTTTTTGAAATCTATTTTAGTTTGTTACTTACCTCTTTCTCTTGTCTATCTTCCTCTTTCTTTTCTCATCTCCCCTCTTTTGCTGTCATCCTCCTCTTCCTCTCCCTCCACCACTCTCTTGCTCCTCCTCTCTCTTTCTGTCACTCTTTTCTCTCTGTCCGACTCCCTAAATCTCAGTCTCTGAAGTCCATTCAGCTGATAGAGAGTCATAAATAGAGACGAGGGTGTGAAACAGAGAGAGACAGAGCAGAAACAGACTTCTCTCTCCCTCTCTCTCTCTCTCTGTATCATCCTCACTGACAGATCTTTCATCTACTTTGTTCAAAGCCTTGAGTTTAGATCCTGGTTTCTGTCTCTGCTCCTGACGCTGACAGGGGCCCGAAAGAGGAGATGGACAGACAGACAGAGAGGAGGAGAGGGGGAGGTGCAGCGAGTCTGCAGAGGGAAGATTAGGAGAGAGAGAGACAGATGGACAAAGTGGGTGTGTGAATGGGGACATTATTATATTTGTATCATTAGTAATTATGACATTTAAGTCAATGTGTGCTGGTGAGTACACAAGGGTCCATGTGATATAAAATGTAGTCATTGGAGGAGGCTCTGAGGGTGTACTGTGGTTGTCTGTATAGTTTTGTGCGACAGAGCGCTTCTTTTCTTCTTGTATAGATGTCACCATTTTGTTTGGACTCAGTGTGCATAAGTCAAAATACATAGACAACAATGCACTTTGTATTATGATAAATGAATGTGAATTTTCTACCTTTAAATTTGAGACCAGTCCCAGTGGTATATTCATACAATGTTGTCAGTAGTGGTACTAGAACAAGTAGCACCGTCTAGTATTAGTATTAGTACTTGATATAGAGTAGAAAGTAGCTTTAGTATTAACACTACTTCTAGAGCAGTCATTGTACTCACAGTGATGACAGTGGTGGTAGCAATAGCAGTAGCTATGGCAGGAGCAGTAACACAGTAATTATAGCAAGTAGTAATAATCGGTTGTAGAAATAGCAGTAGACTTGAATTGGCAATAACAGGAAGTTGAAGAAATTAGCAGTAGTAGTACTGGTGTTGCAGTACTAAAATGAACTTTACCCAGAAAAATGATTTCTCCCCCTCCGCACAGTATCATACACAGTATCTGCTGTACACATGAGCACAGACAGACACAGACACCAAAAGGTGATAGTAATATTGTTGGCTGATAGTACTACTAATGTTGGTACAGGAGTATTTATTGCTAATAGTAGTGGTATTACTAGTAGTAGTATCATTAGTAGTAATAGTAGTGATAATAGAAATAGTACTAGGGTAACGAAGTCAGTAGTTGAAGTAATGCAAGTAATTAATGCAGTATTAGTACATTAAAATATATCTCTCTGTATGAATATCACAGGTTTTTCCTAGATAAAGCAGCTCAGTTCTCCCTTTGTTCACTTGCCTCTCTGCTCCCAAAATCCCAGCGCCAGAACGTTCTCATGGGGTTTCTGACTCTCCGCAGCACAGTTACCAGCTCATGTGCTGTCTGTCTGTCTACCTGTCTGTCTGCCTGTCTGTCTGTCTGCAAAGTTTTCTTCAAGAGGTTTAGTTGCATAACAATACGAAAGAAACGAAGAGGAAGATGGAAGATCCTACTTCCACAAGAGGTGGAAGAAAATAACAAGAGACCAGTTTAATGACTTCCAAACGATTAAATATTTGATAGTACCTGTTGTGTAGCATGTTATATACAGTACATACAGTATTTTCATGTGGTTTAATGTCTCGATAATTAGAGATTCTTTTGTTGTGTCAGCACTATTGCAGTAATTACATCAGACACAAACCTGCACATACACAACACATATTAACATTCATTCTGTATACACACATACACATTCTACATATTGCAAACACACATTAAATGTTCATATATACGAGGATGCACTGGCTAAATTAAGTGGAAATGTTTCCACAGGCATTACAAACATATGTGCTTACAGACTGCTGCGCACACTCTGATGAGAGGCAGTCAGGTTGTGGACTGTAAAGCATGAATTATATAAGCACGGGGTGAAGCGTCTCTCCCAGCAGTTCCAGCCTCATGTTTTCAAACAGTCAGAAAACTCTGGAAAACACGGTCTCTCCGCTCCGCTGGGAAATCGCAGCTTAGCGTAACAAGGAACCAAGGAGCACTGGCAGTTGTTAAAATAATAATTTTTTTTCTTCAAAAAAATAAAAAAATATCCTCTTCTTCTACCATTATCTGAAAATCTGCCCTCTCTCATCTCTAGCGCCCCTTCCCTTTTAGCTCCACCAATAACAACTAGTCTTTAACTGTTGTAGCTCTGTGAAGCCGTCATTGTGTCTTCTCTTTAATCCGTTTTAGCTTTCCTGCTACAGGAATCTTCATGTTTCTCAGGTTGGCCTGTCGGGAGGGGCCAAACCTTGAGCTCTCCTGGGTGACAACATTCTCCATATAACCCGATGGTGGGTGTTGGAGTTAGTTAGGAAAAGATGCTCTCCTTGCCAGGATCTGCATTATGTGTGACAATACCGCCCCTCCTCCCTAAATTTAGTCGTTCTGGGCGTACTTGACAACAAAACTGAGGATTAAAAACGAATCATGATACAAGTCTCATACTTTTAAAACAAATGATTTGGAGAGTTTCCTTTCATGCAGGATTGGTGACTGCATGGTGTCATCTTATCTTTTAAATGCTCTCCCTCTTTTTGTATTTTGTATCATTATTTAAACAACATAAACATAAAATTGCGACGCTGCTGGAGAAACAGAACCAGAGGGTCTCTGATGCTGAAATCGCACAAATGGATCAGATCCAGAGTCTGCAGTCAAATCAGCTGTAGAGTGATTATGAAACACACTACTCAAAATGAGGATTGCCTCCCTTTAAAGCCGTGATGCTTTGAGTCTAAATTAAACAGAAATGTTGCTATATATTTTATTTTGAAAGAAATTGCCTCCATAGATCCACTGTTTATTTAGCAAAGCACATTGTCCCAGCCACACATCATGACTGCGTCTATATGATAACATAACAATGATATTAATAATACACAGCTCAGTACAACAGTGGATTATGCAGCATGTGATCTAAAGCTGCACCTGACAAAGCCAGGTAGTTTTGTGTCTAAACCTAACCAGTGGACACATCACCATATAATTCTGTTTGGCATGTGATGTTAATATACTTCTGGACTCTGTGCTGGGTTAGTAGTCGGGTGTTGTACCTTACACCTCTGCTCAGTCTGTACCACAAAACACCAAAAACACACATCAATTTGTTGGGTGGAATTGATTTTCTGAGGAAATGAAGCACAGGATCACACAGAGGCTGGATGTTTAACTGACAGCAGTGTTGTCCATCGGCGCTGTCGTGTAAAGGGAGAATACAACAGAAATTTCAGACATGACAGCAAACCTTCTCTTTCTTAAACACACAAGCGCATTCCTGAGAGACATTTACTTCCACAAAGTTCTTGACTTAGTAGATGTCTGCATTTTTGAATATAGATGTCAGAAAGTGGAAGTTTTGGCATAAAGGATATGTAATATTCAACTGCGTATCCTTTATTATCCTTATTCAACTGAGTAATAAGAGTAATGACCGCTACCTAAAGAAAGGTTTCTTTACTTAAGCTCCATGTAATTTCCTCAAATATGTATATTTTTATTCCTGTATTCATTTTCCTTTATCCTATAAATTCAATGATGTCCACAACAGCTGGCAAAGATTGTAGTTCTCAGTACCATTCGAATCGCAGTCCTGCTCGCATCGTTTAGACATATCTCCTTCCACAATGTGCACTCTTTCCTTGATTCAGCCCTTCCCTTAATATGCACAACAGCATGCTGTCAGTTGTTGTAGCCAGGGTGGTGAATCACAACAGCTGCATTATCATTTGAACCAAAATGTCTACCGTTAGCAACCAAAATATGGCGTCGTTTATGCAGGAATATTCTCTGTTTTAAACCATGAGCCATGAAATAATCACTGGGCAGATAGTTAGATTTGAGTTCATTCAATGTTCAACAAGAGTTCTCCTCAACACTCACCATTCAAATCAATTTCAACTCAGGCTGTAAAATATTAAACTGTAGAAGCAGGCCTGGCTACAATTAGCCATCATAAACTAATGGTCATTTTGTGTGAGGAAGATTGTGTTATTTCATCCTACTTTAATGTGTTTACTTGCACTTGCTGCAGTGTTTGTAGTTTACTCTGCATTGTGAGTGACTTTTGTTGTTGGTTTGCAAGCAGAAATTAAAGAAATAATCTGAACCTTGGCAGAAATGAGTGAATATCAGGCCACAACCTGGTCAGTTTCTTCTGCAGAATCGTACCTCCTTCATTCCTTTAGGGATTCAACCTGCTAATTAAAATAGTTGAATCTACAGAAACTATTCATTTGAGCTATTCATTCATTACAGTCATTGACTGGAATTTTCTAATGGAGATTTTCCAGTAACAGAAGAAATGAGGCATTATCAGCTGTCCCTGGCCGTCTTTTTTTCTTTTCTTTTCTTTCTTGTGATCAGGAGAAGTGAAATCACTGCTCCTCATTCACCAGCGCTGTATGTGTGTATGTGTGAGTGTGTATAAATATGTAGTGTTGCCCAACCAGCCAAACCATCTTCTCCTCTGTGAACACCTGAATAGAAGCGGGAGCGAGGAATAGTGAGAGAAAAGAAAAGAAAGGCCAGAGGTGGCTTAACTGCAAAATATCTTACTCCAACAGGCGTGCCCGCTATACACTCAGATTAAACTGACATTGTTCCATATCATGCCACCCAAGTAAAAACAAAATGATATTATACTTCCATTGCACGTGTATTCTAAGAATACCTCACTGAAAAAGTACGTTTGATACTTTTCTCAGTTGCCTCTTTCTAAAAGAATGAAACATACTAAAGCCTGTTTCTGTTTTTCCACTTGCATGTAGAAGTTTCAAGCGGTTCTGCATGTAGTTGCAAATACATCTGGGTATGGTCCAGTCTAAGTCTTACATGTGGCTCCCGGCTCTGCCAGCAGCAAGTGGTTGTACTAGAACAGGATGTCCATTAATGCAAAGTTTGTGTGCCGCTGAAAATGGAAGTTGCTTTGGAAAAAGTGTCTGCAAAATACGTGTAAAGCTTCAGAGTCAGCTTTTTTTTTTTTCAATAGAACAGGTTGATTGAAGAACAAGGTCAAAGAACAAATGTTAGACCTTGTCAAAAAGTGCTGTGGTGAGGAGATTGTTGAGCACTTAAGTAGTAAGAGATCCATAAATGTGGAGAGAGTTTCTGTTAGCTCAGATGTCTTGTACTACTCAGGGTGGGTGTAGATTGTAAATTTGCAGTAGGTTTTGGTTCTCAGTAACTGTTGTAAGATTGTGTTTACTTTCCAGTGGTTACCAGGGCTTCTACTTTTAATCTATTGTATCTGTATGTATATGTTAGTATGTTAGTTAGTATGTATTATATTATATACTACAGTGATTTGTTTTATGAATTCCCTAAACTTTATTAAAACTTAGGTGACCACTCCACAGTTGTTTAAATCATGTTGTTTTCCTGACAGTACCAGATCATCACACACTCATCTGGCTCATTTTGAAAGGCTGTGTCAAATTAAAGAACTTTTCCGTGGTCTGGGTCGGAGGGTTTCGTCGACTTTACCAGACGTCTGATAGAGAGGTGAAGCCTTTAGCTCTTAATTTAGACAGTGCTTTAAATCACCAGTCCAATCACAGTAACTCTGAGCCTTTCTATCTTTATGGTGGTGACTTTTCAGCCAGGAGTGAAAACAAGAGGAGACTGAGAGACAGAGAGCGAGCGAGGCAGAGTGCTGAGAGGAGCGAGAGAAATGGAGGGAAAAGAGAATAAAAAGAAGCCGAGAGGCAGAACAAGTAAAGGACAGAGAGAGAGAGAAGGGTGTTAGAGGTGTTAATCAGAGGCTGTAGGTGGGTAGGTATTGTGTGTGTGTGTGTGTGTGTGTGTGTGTGTGTGTGTGTGTGTGTGTGAACAGGTCTGACAGTATCTCAAGGCTACATCAGTGGCCATTAGTATTTTGCAGCACGAACACACACTTTGACAGGTCGGCCTCAACCGCCCGCAGAGAGGGACTATGCATGTGTGTGTGTGTGTTTGTCTGCAAGTGTGTGTGTATGTGGGCACTGCTGGTTTTGACCTCTCCTTTCATGTGTTTATCTCACCTCCAGATGAACTTTGATGAGCCAACACACACACACACACACGCATGCATCACTCACACAATCATACACACACAAACAACATCCACTCCTCAAATGGCTCTGCTCATCAAACAATTTTCGCACCATCTGGACAGAAATCTGATCCCTCATCTCATCTCTGTCTCCTGTTTGTCTTCTTTGTCACCTTAGCATCTTGTTATTTCATCCTCTCTTTTACCCCACTCCTTTTTAACCTCAGTTTTTACTTCCTCTCTCTTCCTCCTCATTTTCTGTCCTCTCATCTCGTTGTCTCCTGCCTTCCTGTTGTTTCTCTCCTCTTCCCTCCTGTCTTCCCCTTATTTCCTCTTGTTTCCTCTCTCTTGTTTTCCCTCTCCCCTCTCTCCTTGTCTCCTCTCCTCTCTCCTTCCTCTCCCCTCTTCTCTCTCTCCTCCTCTCCTCTCTTCTCTCCTCACCTCCTCTCCTCTCCTCTCTTCCCTCCTCCTCTCCTCTCCCTCTCCTCTCCTCTCTCTCCTCTCCTCTCTTCCCTCTCCCTCCTCTTCCTCCTCTCCTCTCCTCTCCTCTCTCCCCTCTCCTCTCTCTCCTCTCTCCTCTCCTCTCCTCTCCTCTCTCTCTCCTCTCTTCTCTCCTCTCTCTCTCCCTCCTCTCCTCTCCTCCTCCTCTCCCTCTCTCCACCTCCTCTCCTCTCCTCTCCTCTCCTCTCCTCTCCTCTCCTCTCTCTCCTCTCTTCCTCCTCCTCTCCTCTCCTCTCTCTCCTCTCCTCTCTCCTCTCCTCTCCTCTCTCCTCTCCTCTCCTCCTCCTCTCCTCTCCTCTCCTCTCTCTCTCCTCTCCTCTCCTCTCCTCTCCTCTCTTCCTCTCCCTCCTCTCTCTCCTCTCTCCTCTCTTTAGTTTTCACTGTCGATGTGTTTTGAGAACGTGATATCACTTTCAGGGAGTTTCTTCAAATTTGGCACAAATGTTCGCGGAGATGAAGGAAAATAAAACTTGACCAAGGTCAAGGTCCAAGGTCAGTGTCAGTGTGACCTTTTTGCCATAATTCAGAAATTCATGTGCTAATTAGGCATTTTCTCCCTTCATTTCCTCCTCTTTCTTCATCTGCTTTTCATCACGTCCCTTCTCTTTTCTTCTGTAATGCATCCTCTCATCTCTCTCTTTTTCTTGTCTTTTCTCTCCATATCCTCTCTAATCTCCCCTCTCCCTTCTCTTTTCTCTTATCCTCTCACCTCCTTTTATCCTCCTGTTTTCCATCCTCTCCCTCCCTATTATCATCATATCTCTTTCACTTCCTTTTTTCTCTTCTATGAGCTTATTTCTCTCCTCTTCTTCCTTCCTTACCATCATTTTATTTCTCATCTGTTTCTTCTCACCTCTCCTCTTCTTCAGCTATTTTCTTCCCTCTCCTGCATTTCCTCCTTCTCCTCCTCCTTCGTTTCCTTCACCATGTGTTTTCTCTGGAACTTTGACGCATCAGGAACTTTGCACACACACACACACACACACACACACACACACACACACACACACACACATGCACACACACGCAGACACACACATACACTCGCTCGGGGAGTATGGAAGCTAGTTCATATCAGCTTCAACATCAGTCATCTGTCAGCACAACTTTTATCTGTACATCTCTGTCTGTCTCTCTCTCTGCCTGTCTGTCACTGTGTCTCTCGGCCTCGTTCGTCCTCCTCTCTCTCTCTCTTTCTGAGACACACACACACACTCACAGTGGCCCACCGTCTTTATCTTCTTAACTCGTTCCTCTCTGGTGGAGCTGCTGAATAAATCAGCACGGAAACCAGAGATGTTGGAACAGGAATGGGAGGGACAGAGGAGGCAGAGAGGGCATGATGGGATGTGATATGACAAATATATACAGTGTGTAGTCCTGCTCTCACTAGGAGAGAGAGGGAGAGACAATGGATGAGGTGAGGGAGGGAGGAAGCAGAGAAAGAACGATTGAATGCAAAGCGACAACAGTCTGCTCGCAGCCTGTTCTGGCCTTCAATTGAAAAAACCTCAGCTTTCAAAAGTGTGTGTGTGTGTGTTTGCACCATGAGCTACACCCATGAACAAGTACCATTTCTCATTCATCTATTTTATATTATATTTTCCATCATTTCATTTAATTTCATCCTGTATTGCAGATTTTGCAGTGACAGAAAATGCAGCTGATGAATACAGTTAGGAAAAAAAAAAGAACAGAGACAGAAAAAAGAAGTTTAAACAGATATTTGGAACTGAAAAGGAAAGTTCAGAGAGAGAAAGGACAAAAAAAGGTGAAAAAAATGATGAGACAAAGAAGAATGGGGAGTCAAAACAGAGACAAAATGATAAGGAAAGAGCGGATGATAGAAAGAAACAGATTAAATCAAAAGGAAAAATAATGAAGGAAAAGACAGAAGACACAAGTATGAGTGTGACAGACAGAAGATGAAAAGAAGGATGAAAGACAAAAGAGACTAAAAGATAAGGCAAGAAGAGAAGGATGAGGGGAACTATATAATAAATAAATATTATACTACTACATCGTACCACCACTGGCGAACATGCCCTAGACAGAGCACTGAACCTCCTCTTTCTGTCTACACTACCTTCTGTACATACAATTTACAACAATAAAAGTAGGATTCAGGCTTGTTTCTGCATTTCATTCTGTAATCTGCTTTGGTGATATTGTTTCCCAGCAATCATCGAGCCTCTAAACTAAGAAGAAAAAAAAATCAAATTGCGAGTTAATGAGGTGCTGATAGTATTGTTCACAGCCGGGTGCTTTCGTGTTACACTGACTGATGCTGCGTGCCAAACCTGTTAATACAACAAATTAGGAGCTGAGCTTGTGTTCCTAACCCACAACCAAATAACACTAAAATTTCAACGTTTGGCTCAAGGACACTTGAAGGACACCAGAGCTCAAACCACCAAATATGGGATATATAAATCTGCGGTGTGCATATATTTGTCGGGAATATGATGCAAATTATTACATATAGTCATGTTTTATGGGAGCGTGATTTTCCCAGGTTTGGCCGGATAAACTAGTTGGCGAACTTCACAGAGACTCTAGCTTTTAACTTGACATCCTGTTGATGTCCTCTGATATAGAATCCCCTCTCAGATCACAGCCAGTCAGCATGTTTTTTGGTGTAGTCTTATTTCAGATGCTCGAAAAGTAGATTCGTTTTCTTGCCTCCCAGCCTACAGGCGAATTTTTCTGTGAAAAAAAACATACATCTTATCTTTCTGAACTACAAAGGTGGGACAACATCAGAGAAGAGAGTCTTCCAACCTTCTTGGCAAGCTGAGAAACGTGTTGGGGTCAGGATAAATATGTTTTTTTAGTGATATTGCAAAATAGTTCTTTTGCTTGAGGGAATCATAGGAATCACAACAGGACATCTTCGCTTCAGAATACATTTGTGATGTTGGACATGTCTGTAGGAAGTTCTTTCTGTCAACTTTAATGTTACAATGCAAAACAATACTAACAACATGACATCCAAATAGCATTATGTACAGTGTCTGAATTTGCTGACTTTCTATCTTTGCCTACACACAGCAAATCAAGATTGTTAAGTTGCTCAGAGTTTAGTATTTCCAATCTATACACCACCAAAGCACAGGTGTTCAGAATTAATTAGTCGTTAATGTTTTTAATGACACAACTTGATGTTTGATCACTTGTTCTATGAATGATGCCTTCATTGTGCAAACAGACTCTATCTGTGACATTTTAACAGTATTTAGTATTTTGCTTATTTACAGTATAACCTATGACTTTTGAGAGTCTCTAATTGAATATCAACTCTGTGACCCTCCATAAACAAATACACACATTATAGTAGTGGATTAGGTAAACAGCAGAGAACCACACCTTGAGCTGCTGCTGATGGTGTGTTAAATTTTATACAAACACACACACACACACATTTGAGAAAGGTGAGGTTTTTAAAAATGAGGGCCAGAACAGAGCAAGCAGACTGTTTCTGTTTGAAAATGTCATCAATCCATCAATCTGATAGGTAAAGGCCAGTCTTCTCATTATACTGTGTGTGTGTGTGTGTGTGTGTGTCTGCCTCTGCTCTTTTAGAGGAAAAGGCTGCTGACCCAGCGAAGGCCAGCACACACACACACACACACTATTATGTGGTGTATTTTAATGAGGCTCTGGTCATCTATAATTCATCTTCAATAGGTCTGGTCTGATCACTTGGCCACTGTGTGTGTGTGTGTGTGTGTGTAAGACAGCTGAAAAGTAAAGTAAGAGACAGAATTGAAACATCATCAGGTAAATCAACATTATTTCATTATTTCACCACCAAATAAAATATAATAATAATAATATAATAATAATTATATAATAATATAATAATAATATAATAATCACATTCTATTTACCTGGTTATTAAAGGTGATAGATGAGACATCCACTTGTACTTAAAGGGCAACCTTGCAGATGTTCAGCCAGTTTTATATCATCATTTGTGTCATCAGTGTCTTCAGTACATGGAAATGAATAATGTTTACTTTCCCTCCATGAGTGGACTTTTGATAGCTCCAGGACCATGGTTTTAAATATAAAAATACACAATTACTATTTGTTACTCAAACAACAGCACCAGAACTGGCAAAACTGGCAAATGAGTGGGTTGAAATCTGGTGTTCAAAAGTCTTAAAAATCAATATACTGTATTTTGCCATGATTTCTGTGATTTAAACACACACAGCTACCATCCTATCTTAGTTCATTTATTGTGACAAACATTTTGAACACACAGTTCGTTTTGAAAGCAGTTGTTAATGAGATGATAAAATGTGTGAAATTGTTCTTCGTAGTGAGTCCAGCAGATTCTTTTTTTTTTTTTTGATGATGGATCTTTGAATGAAATTTTGTCATTTATGTTTGTTGACTCACCTGGCGTCCTACAGTCTGCACAGTTAAAAGAAAGAACCTTTTGTTTCACAGTTAAAAGAAAACATCTTTATTTAGCCAGATATTGTATAGTTAAATCACAGTCTCTCTCTCTCTCTCTCTCTCTGCAGGTGCTCCACCCTTCACTAAGACTCTGATCTTCCTCCAACCTCTATCATCATCACCTTCCACAACGAGGCCAGATCCACCCTGCTGCGCACCATCAGGAGGTAACACACACACACATATTAATAATTTTGTTCTGTTCATCAGTTGTGAGAACACCTCACAGTACCTGAGACTTTCTAGAGAATATGGCTCCTTCAGTAAAGCTGGTGTTGTAATGGTTTTAAGCATCCAAGCGTTTATTGTAACTGATATTTCTTTTTTTCTTTTGTAGGATTCGTAGATGTTTAAAGAGAACATTGCCTTAGTGTAGTTTCTTGTGAGGTGTGTGAGCAGTCCTGGGCTTCAGCCATGGTTGCATTTACAGAACCATAGGAGTTAGAATATACGCTCTCTGAGCAGGGCTCCCTCTTCAGGGCAGTGTGGACACTGCAGTGAGTCGCTACCAGAAAATGACGAGACAAGCCAGGGCTAACTGCTTAGCATGCTAACGTTGGTAAAAGAAAAGAAGTGATGGAGCTAGAAGCCAAACATTGGCGTTTTCACTTCTGTCTTTCCACCACTGGAGACAGCTCTTGGTGAGTAAAGGACTGAAGTTTAGCAGCATTTCTTCTGGACTGCTAAGTAGACAGCTGTTAATGGTATTGTTGGCTATGTAGCATTAGCAAAACATAGGGGTTCATTTTATAACAGCTGAAGGTGTAACTTTGTCTTATGCAGACAGGTCTGATATATATTTGCATGTGCTGTTTGTATATGCAAGGAAATGGCGCATTTTCATGACAATGAATTCTGGCAGAATATTGGCTATCAAGAGCTTTAATCTTAAATTAATGGTATGAGTATCAGCCCTTGGAAAAACCTGTACTGGTCGATCTTTTGTGTAGATGTTGGCTGGTGAGCAAAGAAACATTCGGCTGCCAAAATTTACAGCAGAACAAAACCTTCACTCACACACACATACATTTAAACTCTCCTGACCCTCAGTCTCTGAACCATCTTTCTGTCTTTCAGTTTGATGATATCAGCAGGTTGCCACACACACATACAATACAAACAGACACACAGACACCCCTCAGGTTTTGGCCTGAGTTCAGCTCATTATACCAGTCAGTCAGCAGGGACTGCTGCGTCTCCTGACTATCACAGAGGACATTGTGTGTTTGTGTGTATGTGTGTGTGTGTGTGTGTGTGTGTCCTCCCCTTGAGCCCTTCTCAAAGCTCTGCAGTTTTCAACCAATTAAAAGACAATCTGTCTCCCTGGGCCCCTCTGCTCCCTTTGGCTCTGGCTCTCTCTCTGTATATATATGTGTGTGTGTGTGTGTGTGTGTGTGTGTGTGCATTTGTGCTTGCCAGTGGTGACTTGGAGCTGGAAGTGGTTTAGCTGCCTTTTATTTTTAGTTTGTGAATTTGGAACAGTGGCTCTCACCAGGATGCACAGGATCCTCTTAAATTTCTTAACCGCTGCAAATATTTTTACATGAAAACATTTTAGGATGAAAATATCCTCTGTTTAAAATATATTCATGGCAGTGATAATCCATAACATTTTAATGTAGACATTAATATGTTTTACTGCCCTTGAATGCTGACTGATATAACAAAAAAGTGACTCATGATTTTCAGTGTGTGATAGCTGCTCTAAATTCAACATTTTCAGTCAAACATGCATTTTATGTCTGTTTGTAACAAACAGTACATGGTTGTTAGCATGTGACAGCCACCATATCTGATGATCAGAGAAACAATGTACTTAACAAAGGGAGCCGATATTCCAAAATGGACGCCTATTCTAGATTTGAGTTAGATGAGGGGATTGAAACCACTCTCATGCCTGTAGAGTAAATATGAAACTACAGTCAGTGGTTGGTTAGCTTAGCATTGCATCAAGACTGGCTTTCAGGTGCAGGTAGGTAGATTTTGTTGCCTTTGGACAGGAATAGGCTAGCTGTTTCCCACTGTTTCCAGTCTTTGTGCTAAGCTAAGCTAACCAGCTGCTATTAGTATTCTTATATTTTTGTTGTTCATCCCAGGACTCGTGGTTTGGATGATAGACTCTGCTCTGACATGACATAATTTACACAGAGAAAGCTTTTCTTGGCTCTGAGAACAACCTGTCAACAGTTTTTACATACATGTCTCTAATGATAATGATCCATTAAGGAAAAGGCTTCTGGGAGCACTGGGACAAATTGGCAGCAAGGCTGACTCATTGTGCTCCACCCACCGAAAACTGCATCAACACATCCAAGAATCAGCTCTGTTTGATTGACAGTTGCTCTCCGGGAAGTGCAGTGTAGAAAAAAACCATTACCAGAAGAAGCAACAAAGATGAAGGCAAAAGCAAAAATGTGTGGAACTGATTGTAACAGCTTTCAGCTCTTGACATTTCACATTATTTTATCTTGATATTTAATTTTTTTTTAAATTCCTGGTTCACTTCAGAGTGAAGGAGCTGCAGGTTCACTGTGCTTCATGTGGTGTCCTTACAGGCAGAGGGAAGCACTTTGCTAAAGTTGAGAAAAGTTAAGTGTGCTACAAGAGATCACTTGACATTTACAGGTTTTGTATTAGTCACTGAATCTCAAGCAGGCAGCTGACAACAACAACAACAACAACAACAACAGCCAAGAGAGTGGAAATGGTGACATAATGAGTCAGGAGACATTAAGTGTAGAGCAACTTCTCACATTTATGGAGTTTTTAAATGTTAAAAAGCTGAACATGCAAATGTTTTTTTCAGAGTGGTGGGTGGTTGCTATGGAAACAAAGTATTTCACAGAGATGTCAGATGTCAGAGGTTAGAGGTCTGGATCTGAAAGTGTAAGTGCTCTGCTTAAGGAGATTTAATGGACCAAACAGTGTTTTTGCCTGTTTTGGCCCATTAACTACAAATTCTGTGTAATTTACAATACTGCTGACCCAAAGCAATTCATCAATTTTAGATTGATTTTCTACCTTACAGCCAGCCACTGGTTCCAGCTTATTTCAGTATATAAAGTAAAACTTGTAGAAACTTCAAAATGATCTGAAATATGTAATCCACCACAGTAAACTTGGACTTCCAAGATATGCAAGTCATCTTCCACAAATCATAGGTCTGTCTCTGTAGGAACCCTATCCATACTGCTGTCAGACGTCTTGTGGTCCTTGAGCAAGGCATTCAACCTGCTCAACAACCAACAGCAGAAGATGTTAGTGAATGTGTGAAACTGTGATAATGTGAAGTACTCAGCTGAGAAAAAGCCTCCATCATCTGTCCTCATGGGTGAATACGTCTGATAAATGTCAATCTGCTTACTCTCCAATCTTCACTGTGGATCAGAGCCGAAAGTTTACACAAGATATTCAGTGCTATGAAACTAACTAAGAGGCTTTGAAAGATATTTAGTTGAAGATAGAAAAAAAAAAAAAGCAATCTAATTTCAAGCGTCAGTTTTCAAGCAGGAAAAAAAAATTGAATAGTAAGATAATAGCTAGATAAGTTTTCTTTTTACTATCTGCAATCATGTTTTGCTCCAGAGACTCTGAAAACACTGAAAGCACATTGAATGCCTACAATTGCATTATAAAAGGGTATAATTTTGGAGTTTTGTGCGCTCTGGGGCTCGGCGATATGCAGGCCGAACTTTAATAAGTTTGATTTCTGAGACAATGATGGGCACTTTGAAAGCTTTTCATCTCGTGATCAAAGAGTTGCTTTCTGAGGGAGAGCCAGCCCTTGTCGATATTTAATCAAGCTCTGATCCGAAAATTGATCTCATCTTTTCTGTCTCCGCTGGGCAAGAGATAAGCAGGCGGAGAAAGAGCGAGAGAAAGAAAAAGAACAAGAGAGAAAAGAGATGTGGAGCTTTTGAGGACATATTTGGTTTTTATGAGTCTGTTTTGACTCTGCGTGTGTGTGTGTGTGTGTGTGTGTGTTCATGTAAAACAGCCTCCTGAGCTGCAAAGGTTCCATTATTATAGAGGAGCTGCTGGAGCGTTCATGGGAAGAGGGACAGGGAGAGAGAATCTCACAAACATTGTGAGATCAAAGCTGCTTCTTTGAGAATTTTGACTCATTAATCCCAAAATGGACGACAGATTAAACAACTCATCCCTGCAAGAAGGATTTACAGCACAAATACAAATGAAGAAATATAAAAAATAATTATCATTGTCATGTTTTAACCTCATTTTACTTCAATATCATCAAGCAATCGAACCAGTGCAAACATGTTGAATGTTAACTGACTGTAGAAAGTGGTTAATTAAATATGAGTGTGATGTTTGTTTTGATATCCAGCCCGCACTTACCATTTGTTTTTGTTTGCTTGCATTCATTAACCAGCTGATTCATTTTTCCTCGCTCTGTGTAAGAACATGCTGAGCACATTCACACATAAACACTGCTGTACAGTGAACTAGCCTTTTTGCACTATAACCACATACAATACTTAGTAATAATATACAATAGTTTTCAGTGTGTTTGAAGCATCTGGGCTGTTTTTTACAGTGCAAGTAAAAAAAAGTGTTAAACTGCAGGCAGAGAAAGGAAGAGATTCACATTCCATTATTAATGACCTTTTATTCTAAAAACATTTTTAGGCAAAGCTGCACACAAGGTGCCACTTTTTACTTTTTGAAGATTTTGATGATTAATTTAATGGTTATTTTTAAGCATTATGACTTGTACGATCCTTGTGATCGTGCTAGTCTAATGTAGCACAACTGTTCTGGATATGTTTGAGACACCTTTGATATACTGGAAATATCAAATGTCTTATTGTCTCTGTACTCTAAGGACATTGTTTGGGATTAGTGTGAGTTAACTGTTAATTGTCTTGACATGTTTCTAACCTTAGGTAGGTTGGACAGTTAACCACACCTGTCATCTCAGAGTCTATGAGCCTGTGAATAAACATGAGCTCACAGTCCCAGATCACAATAAACATATTTTCTTGCTTATTCTTTGCCGTATCTAACCAAACAGATAATTTTGGTTCGAAGTGTCTGCTGTAGGGACTTTTGTCACCTCCTGTAAAAAAAATGACAACTCAACAGAAAAGTCTTTTTCTGGAAACACTGTCCTAATTAGTGGATAAACAGACCTTGCTGTCAACAGTTTTCATTTTCATTATTTCTTTGGTCGGTGATGAAATTGGTCCACGGCGACATCTGTGGAAAAGACTTGAAAAATGACTGGATTCTAGTCAGTTAGCCATCTAATTACCCACTTGGTCCATCAGTCTGTAATCCAGCCAACCAGCCATCCTGCTCCGCTCAGCAGCCAGCAGTCACTGGGAGTGTAGAAATGCCACTTCTAGATCAGCACCAGCTCAGCACTTTCTGATTCAGCGGTCCTAAAAACGCACAGTTAAGAGCTTGGATCACTTCCTCTACAACTGATCACTCAGGATTTATTAGGAAGAGGTCATTAGGTGGATTTATAGTCTTTGCTTTCTACTGCAATTTCACTGATTTATAAAGGCCTTAGACACTACTCTCTTGTACCCTCCTCTTCTTCTATTTCTATCTCCTTCTTTATCTTAATCCACTTCTTCACCCGACTGAAGCAAACAAATTATGTAACTGAAACACTAATTTACATTGATTCGCCACAGATTTTGGCCAGTGTGCCCAAGTCCCAAAAACACATGTAGTCCCCCAGAACCTCATCCTGTTTGATCCTGTTATCAGATTTAACATTTCTGATTGGACAGCATTCACTGGGTACATGCATTTGGCATCAAGAGCAGACAGTGTTTACAGGATGCTGATATGTAGCTTTATAGATCATCAGTGATTCCATCAGGATACCATGAGGTGCTTGTTTGAGGCATGTGATTATCACTAATGAGCTTATACATACAGTATCCACAACATAATCAGTCATCAGACTGTAATTAGTGAACATTGATATAGATTACTGAAGATTAGCTGTGACGAGACTGTATTTAATGTGGACAAACTAGCCTTTTGATCCCGGACAGGCTGATAAATGTAGATGTATAGCACTGTAGATCAGCAGTGATGAGACAGTATTTACTGGGTGCAGATCTATAGCACGATGCATCACTGGTGGTTAGACAGAACAGAACGTATCGAGTGGCTGAATCAGGATTTGTTTCTGTGGATCTGCTGGGAAAGGCTTTTTCTGTCAGAGCAAGATGTAAGATGCAATGAAAAAGGTGCAGTGTATAATTTTAAAAAGCGAAGTCTGTGTTTTTTAAGGAATTATTGCTATAAAAAAAAGTGTCATTCAGAATTAAGTTTTTTATGTTCAAATAATGGACGTCTAATTTTTGCAGTGATGACCTCTGTCAGAGGTCTTGATAGAGAAATAAGATGGAGAAAGATGGGTGGGATGTGGATGGATGAAGAAAGCAGTGGATGCAGACGTGGAGAGAGAGCAAGGAGTAATGAATTACTCCAGGAAGGTAGAGGATGGAAGAACTGGCTGTCAGCTAACCAATCAGGCAGAGAGAGGGGGGTGGGGGTGGGGGAGCTGGGGTACGAGCAGAGAAAGGTGGAAAGCTTTACAGAAGATAAAAAAGAGCAAAATTCTGCCCTGAGCAAAGTCTAATACCGCATGAACTGTAGAAATTAATTTGACTTCTCACCTGTAGGGAATGGAGTTGGTGAAAAACAATTCTGCAGCTGATTTACAACAGGAGTAAAACAAAATGCCCCATACACATGAAGGAGAGAGTTGCAATGTGTTTTAACAGTAACCAACTGAGCAGAATATATCCAGCTCACAGCAGCTGAAAGCATCACTTCACAGCTGTAAATAAATCCATAAATCCTGTGCAGCAGAAAGGCAAGACAATCTTAAGTCTGTAATAGAGGTTTCTGCAGTCACCTACAGCTTGAACACTGACCTGAATATATACAAATTATAAAATTTGCTTCTCATCTCCAGTCAACACCTGTTTCACATTCAGCAAGCCTGATCCCATAGTTAGAGAGCTAATTGACTATCCATCCATCTGTCCATCCTCTAAACTGCTTATCCTGTTCAGGGCTGTGTGGGGCTGGATCCTGTCCCAACATGCACTTGGCAAGAAGTGTAGGATATGAGCTGGACAGGTCGCCAGTCTTAGCTATTGACATGACACAAAATCTCATTAAAATTCATTAATTGAACAGAGAGAGAGAGAAATTCACCAGGCCTGCTAAAGCAACATTATATAACTATTTTATCATAATGGTTCACTGACTGTAACAGGGAGGATGGAGCCTCTGTCATTCTCACTCTGCTCCCTGAACACCTGTTGTTCCTCTGTGTAACTTTGGTTTTTCAGGTTTGATCTCCCTCTAACTGAGTGAGAGTCAGCAGCTTAAACTGCTGGAATCAGACCCAGAGAGTTCAGAGTGATGCTGAACTGTAGATCAGTTAAAATCACATAGAAGTCATTAAAAACCAGCGTTCATCTCTCATTTCCAGCCAGGAAACTGACGGAAAGATCAAGAATTTTAGACAGAGTTTGGTGTGTTTGTTACAGCTATAGCACTTCCTGCTCCAGAAGCTGGGGATTGTGGGAAATATACACCTTTGAGCCACGTTTAAAGCTTTGTTTTCTGTGCATGAAAAAGACTTTACCTCTCACACTCGAATCCCAACAGAACTGATTACCACGTATGGCTGCAGAGGGCGCTGTCGCTCAGCAAAAGTTACATAATGTTGCTTTAAATCTTGGTAAGATGGTGAAGTTGTAATTTTGATCCTTCTGGCTGCTTCTAAAGAGCTGATCACCTGCACCATGAGAGCAGGGTGTGACGTCGCCTCTGTTGCTTTTGTTTTGTTCTTTTTGAGGGGCTCTGCATTTTGATAGCAGCTTTTATCGCTTTTATCCAAATGTACTGTGAGTGGAGGCGGGTGGCTCCTGTGGGAATTGGACCCCTCACCCTGACAGTCGTCATAAAACAGCACCCATTTAGCATCAGCATGATCACTGCCAGAGAGCGGGGTTAAATTCCCAACGGAGGCCACACATGCAGCTCTAAAAATGCACGCTCTCATGGCACTTTGGATGAAAGTGCTCTCCAAATGGCAGCTGTAGGTAATGAACATTTTTCAAAAAATTCCCCCTAAAATTGATATATAGAATGCTGGAAATGAACGGCGCAGATATAGAGCTGCTATTCTGTGGCAGCCGACTGCGGTATTGTCAGCGGTGATAATATTTTCTGTGAGCTGAAGATAGCTTCTCCCTCAGCACGCCTGAGGGGAGGTTAAGCCTCATAGCTAGTGGCCTGTGAACCAGAGAATGGGAACTCCTCTGTGTGTGTGTGTGTGTGTGTGTGTGTGTGTTTGTGGGTGAGAGAGAGAGAGGAGGAGAAGTGATGGGAGGAGAGGAGGTGTAGAGAGAAAGAATAAAGAAAAGAAAAGAGATTGTGTTCATCCATACATGCATGTCCATCTGCCTCACTGCAACATAGACAGATAGATAGACAGATAGATGATAGATAGATAGATAGATAGATAGATAGATAGATAGACAGATAGATAGACAGATAGACAGATGATACAGATAGATAGACAGACAGACAGATAGATAGATAGATAGACAGATAGATAGATAGATAGATAGATAGATAGATAGATAGATAGATAGATAGATAGAACAGAAAGAAAAAGTTAAGGAACTGGAAACGAAAGCGTAATAGAAAGAAGTGATAGAGGGAAGGGAAGAAAGAAGATAAAAACCAAAAAGGATGACAAGGATGAGACAAAAAAGGATGATAGAAAAATAAAGAACAGAAGGGTAAGGACAGAGAGGATAGAAAGAAAAAAGATAGATAGATATACAGATAGATAGATGGATAGATAGATTCATTCAACGGACGATTTAATGTGGACTAATGAGATAAATACTCTATTTTCTTTCTGCTTGGTCGCCTCATTTCTCTTTTCTTTACCCCTCCCCCCATCTTCAATCCCTTTTTCTTTCCCCTCATTTATTTGCTTGCCCCACACCTTTCCTCCTCCTCTCTCCTCCCTCCTTCCCTCCATCTCATCCATCAATCCGTTCATCCATCTCCCCTGATCGGTCCTCGACTCCACAGAGAGAGAGAGAGACTTACAATCAGGGTTATTTGTCTCCCTTACTAGCCTGCCATCTCTCTCTCCCTCTCCCCCCCTCTCTCTCCCTCTCTCTCCCCCTCTCTCCTCCTTTTTTATCCCTCACTCTTTCATCTCGCTTCACCTCCCCTCCCTCCCTGTATCCATCACTCCTCCTGATGGGGTCCGGTGCCTCAGAGACTCATAGGTTCGCTCCACACCTCCTCCTCCTGCATTATCAACCTCTGCTCCTCCTATTCCTCCGTCCCTCACTCCCTTCTTCCCTTTCACTTCTCCCGAATTCCATCCATCTTTATCCCTGCACCTCCATCTTTGGTGCTGTCTCAATCAACCAGTGTCCTGTCATCACTCCCTCCTCCTCTTTTTCCTTTCTTCATATTCTGTTTGGTTCTCTCCATTTCTCTCCTCCTCTTTTTCTTCCTTCACTTTACTTTTCTTACCCTCCTTTGTAGTTTTTCCTTCCTTTTCTCTTCTTTCCCATGCCCACACTCCTACCCTCCCTTTTTTGTGTCCATATTCCCATTTTTTCTCTCTTCATTTCTTCATTCCCCTCTCCTCCTTCATCCTCCCCCTTTCCTCTTATCAATTCATTTTCACCTTTCTTTCCTCATTCCCCCTCTTTTTTCCTCTCCTCCATCCTTGCCTTTTATGCCCCTTTCTTTCTGTATCTCTTTCTTTTCTTTATCCTTTCATTCCAGTGCTCTCCTATTTCCCCACATTGTCTTTCTCTCTTGATCCCTCTATCTTTTCTTTTTGCCTGTTCTCCCCCATTTCCTTTCATTCATCCCCTGCAGATATCATCCTTTTCGTCTTCCCCTTTCTCTTTCTTTTTTCTTTTATTCTTCTCTGCTTTCTTCATTCCCTCTCATTCCTTCTCTCTTTCTCTTTCCCTTCTCTTTTATTCCACTTCTCTCTTCTTCTTTCCCTCATGTAATTTTTTTATCTATTCCATCTTCTCCTGCTCCTTTCTCCCCCTCCCTTTCTTGTCCTCTGTCCCTTGCTCTTTTGTCTTTCCTTCCTCTCCAACATTCTCTCCTCCTCCCTCCCTCCTCAGCTTTATCCAGAGGGGGTGATGAACACAGAGGTTATTGAAGAGTAGAAATAATGAAATAAAATAGAGCAGAAACCCACCCAGAACAAAACACATTTTCTCATTTTCTTCCAGTAAAAGTTATGAATTTTTTATGTTTCAATCTTCCTCTTTAATGAAATTTTTAGAGGCGACACGTCATACATTTTCATAACAGGAATTTGGGTTGACATTTTCAATATGTTGTTTCATATGGCATGCAATGCGTACGTAATGGATTCATGAGCACCTGAGTGTGTGTGTGTGTGTGTGTGCATGTGTGAGTGGGTTGGCATTTACTTGTCAGCTTTCTGTATATTGCACAGTCATTTTTGTTTGTGCATATTTGAGACTAATATTTTCTTGTGTCTCTCTCTCTCCAGCGTTTTAAACCGAACTCCGGTTCATCTCATCCACGAGATCATTCTGCTGGATGACTTCAGCGACGATGGTGAGCTGCAGCTGGACACACACACTCACATGCAAACGCAAACACACACATTCCAGATCTCTTCCAGGTCAGAGATAACAGAGATGAGACCTACGTAACAGGTCAGAGGGAGGAGTGGGTCCGGAGCAGCTGGGTCCACAGTTTGAGAATTACAATGGAGATGAAAAAAGACCTCCATTCTGGGTCAAAGAGGAGACAGGCGAGTTGTATGAACAGTGTCTCTCCAGCAGCTGTGCTCACTCTGTCTCCAGAGAGACTCAAAGTCAAGGTGAGAATAGACCAAACAAACTGCCAGGTTTTAGATCCTTTAGAAAGATGTGGTGGTTTTCATTGTCAGAAAATCCACTGGAAAGACCAAAACCAACTGTGAATTGATCCGACTAAAAATTTCCATGCGTATCCGAAGCCTGATACATCTTATTCCTGTGTGCCATAGAGCTCCATTGTCCATTTAAAACATACCAGTGAGCCGCACACTTACAGTGGGTGACATGTTCCTTTGTTACCATGAACACACACACTGTAGTTTATTTTAACTCAGTGTCCCAAATACTAACTAGAGCAAATGCAGAATAATCCGCCACTGAAAATAGTCCCCAAAAACGTACTTCAGTTTGAAGTTAAAAAATAAAGTGCCCAGCTGTTTTAGGAAATCATTTCGTCATAAAAATAATATTAAAAAATCTAGTTTATACAGTCTCTGTATTTATAGAGATGTATTTTTTGCCCCTGGGGCTCAGAGTGGGTTCATTTGGCCATGTTCTAGGGTATCAGAAGTACTCATTACACAGAATGGACGATAATTATTACATAGAGTATAATAATAATCATACAGGTATATAAATGCATAAGCAGTATTTTAGCATAGCTAGCCAACGTGGAGCTAGTTTTACCCTTTTTATACACTGAGTTTAATCTGTAACCATGCATTATATTCACAGGGGGACCATGCTTTGTATGTAAAATCTTTGCAAGTAATGAGTAACTATAGGAGAAATGCAATGGATTAGAGGTATAAACTGGACTAAAATGTATCCCTTGAAACTACAGATAAAATAAAATACATAGAAAGTTAAAAGCCTTGAACACAAATGGAGCGATCACTGAAATTGTTTTGATGAGCTGTAGTTTCCACTTTTCTTCCCTCTCTTCCTACAAAAAAGGTTCTCCTCCATATCTGCTGAAATGACCTTCATGCAATCAAAAACAATGTGTCTGCACTTTGATTTTTATGGCCAGAGTACAGCGGTAGTAAGAAAAACACAACTGAAAACTCGGTGTGAAACAGCAGCTTCAGGAGAAGTGGGACCAAACACCTGATAATAGGATTTCATTTGTTCCTGGTTCCTTTATCTGAGTTCACTGACACAAAGTTTTTTCATCTGTATTCGAGGTTGCTCAAGTGTTGCAGGTATATTCATCCTCCTCGGTGTAACTTTAAAGTCACGGCTAAAATGTTTTCAAGGAAACAACAGAGAGAGCAATAAAAACTTCACACGAGACACGCACATTAACTACAAACATAAAGAAACAGAAAAAATCCCCTCACAGCAGGGAGAGGAAAACATCAACACCAATTATTATAAAGAAAAATCAGCGTTGCAGAACATGCACTCTGCGACTGGAGCCTCGGCGCTACCTGCTGATGTCTCTCCACCGTCTCTCCAACATGCTATTATCAGTGACACCTGCTGAGTCACCAACCTGACAGCCAATCAGGACAGATGGTGAATTGAAAATGCATATGATCAAGGTTAAATAGTGGCAGATTTACAGCATGAAGGAAATGATCAAGACAGATGTGGAAGCAACAGCAGAGAGATGAAATGAGCAGACTGACACATGCAGGTAAACAATCAGAGAAATGAGCAACAACAGGGTAAACAGTGTTAACGATACTGTATGTCGACCTCAAACATATCACGTCTGATCTACAAAACCACTGAGGAAAAACAGTTGAAGTTCATTTCCTCTCCTCCCACACAGCAGCGTGTCATTTAATAATGTTTATATCTCGCCTTTGGCTACAATCCCAATTTCTTGCAGTGATTTATTTTTCGATATTTGACCTAGCATGAATTCGTTTTTCTCTTTTCTCTTCACTAACATCCTGCTTCACATTTAGGAGAAGGTAGAAACTGCTCATCATGATTATTATTCTGGTGCATTGAAGAATATATCGTTGTATAGTTTTCTGCTCCACTGATTTCCAACAACATTCAGGATGTTATTTAAGACTAATAATCACATAAATGTAGATATTATTATGATGCATTTCATGAAAGACACTGTGATCCTGGAATTTTTGTCGATGTTTAGTCTTGGTCTTTTTCTTTCTTGCTTTTTTAGTAGGTTTAGTCAAGGTTACATTTGTATCACTAGCACTTTAAGTGGCTAAAACTGGACATTTATCCTTCTATCTTTCCATTTTGACTTCTCTGCATGTTTTCTAACTAGTTTTCACAAACTCTCAGTCGCAGCTGGTGATCTTAAAGTGTTACAACTGACTCAGGTCTGTGGGAGGCTTGTGACAAATATACTGCAGATCGGCCTCACACCAATCTGTAATCTTGTTTCTTGTGTTTATTTTCTTCCTAAACACAAATATGTGCAGATATAGACTCAGTTGCCAGTTTATTAGACACAACAATCCTGCAATAAATCCACTCGCCTTGAAGGTTAGATGTTTTACTTCATGTTGGAACTAAGGGGGAAATATCTGTTCACAAAAATCTGTTCTTTAATATGTGCTCATGTTCATTAAATGTTTGTCTGTTGAGAGTTTGTGTCACCTGCCGTTACAGAATATCCTGACTTCCTTATATCCCAACGTTTAGGTTTGGAAGAAAGTTTTTGAATCCCCAAAAAACTACTTTTTAAAGCATTAACCCTCATAATGGGTCAAAACATCTCCGTCTGGGTCAAAGTACTTTTTTCTCCTTTTGTCACAAAGAGTTCATGGTTTCCTCACTTGAAGGGAGAAGCTCAGTGGAGAGGAGAGCGCCCAGGCGTCTCCTCCGGGTCAAAGGGCTCTGATGGAGGTTTTCAGTCATTCAGGGCCATTTAACTCTGACACACTGTGACACAAGGTTTCTTCATTTTCCCTCAAGACCCTTTATATATATATATATATATATATATATCTTTTCATAACATAATAATAGAGAGAGCAGTAGGAGTTATAAAGCACTTGTACCCATATGTCACTATTTATTTCCCTTTTGAAAACAGTAGAAATGAAAAGTGAAACCTGAGTGAAACTAATCATTAAGTAGTTATTTCTAATGTCTGCAACTTTGTCTTAAGTGTTAGAAAAGATAGTATAATCATATAATGAGAAACCTTTTGATGACAATGCTATCTTCCAATATTGTTTCATCACTGATGGTATATATTATAATTTTTACTCTGTGCCTAATGTTTCAGTTCTTTTCTATTTTTCTCATTATTGCCTCAGTTCAAGTTTATTCTTTTCAAAAATAAAGGGATTGTTTTGAATCCAGTTCTGATATTGTAAGTATATTTTCAAATGCCTCTGTTCTTTCAAAACATGAATTAAATATTAATTTCACTTCGGTAAATGACTCATGTCCCAGCGGTTCGTTTTTTTCTCCCTATTTTTCCTTTTCTACTTTTCATTTCGACACTTTCCACCAGAGTATGTTTTGAGCATGTATTACAGCAGACAGTTATATTTAAAATAATATATTAATATAACTCAAAAATTCAGTGGGGAGCGCACAGCCGGCTGAACAGCAACTATACAAAATGTCTGACTTGTCAGACTGAAAGCTCTGAATTGTTGTTTTGCTGCTGCAGAGCTTTTCAACAAGCTGCTAATTTCCCTGCAGGCTTTTAGAGAAATTATAAAGATAAATATTACAAAGCACACAATGTTGTGTTCTATTCCATTATATATTGTTCCGTTCATTTGACTTCATGCTCTGTCTTTTCCAGAAAGTGACTGCCAGCTTCTCACCAAACTGCCCAAAGTCAAATGTCTCCGCAACAACAAGAGAGAAGGTATGGAAACTAAAGAATGTGTGTGTGTGTGTTTGTCTTTGAATGTGTGTGTGCTGTGGGTGTGAACTTCTTGGTTACATCCTTTGTTTATTTCTGACAGTGTGAGAGTTAACATTTGCATTTTCAGCATGTTTAATTATCCATACTTCCTTTGTATGCATTTCTGTGCGTCTCTGCACACATTGTCATCAGCATAAATTGTCCTGGTGTTAATGAAAAAAAACCTCTGGGCTTTTCATCCGCCTGCCCTAAACATCTCCATATATAAACACACTCTCACTCACTCCCAGACAGACGGACAGACAGTGAGTGAAGTGAAATTGATTCATTCATCTCTGGCTACATATGGAACTGCAGAGCTGAAATGACCTGAGGTGAATTGAAGTGACAGGAGCTGCTACTGAAACAGAGCCCAGAGAGGCAGAAAGAGTCGCAGACTGTCAAAAAAGAAAACGCAACTGAAGAGAAAATATCTTCCACAAGCCTAAACCAAACGCACCACAGATTCAAAAGCCAGACCACAACCTCACATTTTGACGACGACTTTGTAAAATTCAAGAAAAAGCTGCAAAATGTATAAATAACTTGCCAAAATCACAAATGACAACCAGTGGAGATTCTAATGCTTCAATCACACTAAATATGGATGTTGTTCCCCTTATTTTAATGGTTAATACAGTCATGCGTCATGGCTATGCTTATCATTTTTCTATATAATCCGTTTGGAGCTGCCTCCATGCTCTTAAATATAGAATACAAATGATTGCAATACATAAATTAACATGACAGCTTGACAATGTGATGGGGTCATGAGCGTTCTGGGAAGTGAAAGCATGTTTAAGGGACAGAAAAACGTTTGGAGAGACTGCAGATGATCCTGGTTGTATGTGTTTAATGCTCAGGGCTCACAGGACATTTTATTCTTCTTCTGAACAATAGTGGAGGTGGCATATTGTGGATAATTTTAATTTTATTTTAATAAAATGTAATTTTGATAAACCACTGCCAAAAAGAGGTGGGTGTTGAGAGGTAATATTTTAGATCCTTTTCAAGCAAAACATGCAATAGAATTTCAATGTTTTCCCATCTTCCTGGTCGACACTAACTTCCTAAGAATATAAACTTTTCATATATTTATAAAGAACAAATTCAGATAAACAGATAAACAGAGCATTCAGACTACGAGGACACGTTATATATCAGAAACACGATAAAGTCCTTCTCAAAAAAACCCATTTCACCTCTAAGTGAAGTAGCACCTAGCTGAAGTCTCCACCTTTGATTGCATGGCCCCTTTATTCCCCATCGTGTTTGACGTGGGTATAAAAAACATGTTACGGCCCCTTGAAAGCTCTCCTTTAGAAGGCTGCACCTGAAATGTAAGATTTACTTACAGGACATCCGTCCTTTCCAAGAGCGGTCTCTGGTGGTAGAAAACCAACGCCAATGTTTTGCTTGGTCTAGTTCTTTCTATTTTTAATCTTCTACTGAAGTTAGCATGCTAACCAGTTAGCCTGACTTGCCAGCCTGTGGTGTCACTTTCAGCATATTCTAACCTCTTGTATTCTAAACACAACGATGGCCAAAGCTCTCGGCAAACAAACCATCACCACCAGCTGCTCCCAACAAGAAACCATTATCAGCTGCAGAGAAAACGTACAAATAGTCATCTCAGAGTATAACTTTGGCTTTCAAAGTGTAAAGATATCAGTATGAGTGTGAATACACTTTCACTTTAAACTGTCCTCAGCACAGTCCTCCTGGAATCAGAGACTTTTTCAGACATGTGTGTCATTGCTGTTATTTGGTGCCACCTGAGTTCAAATAGCACCGCAGTCACTGAGGCAAACTAAAGTAGAAAACACTCAGAAACCACTTCTATCATGCTTGTTGGGTCAGGTCAGAGCAGTGCCATCTGAACTCAGATTACTGCTCTGAAATGTCTGAAAATACGACTCTCGCTCCTGTAATATCTCTCTTTATTCCTCTCTGCATGTCTCACACATTCTTTACTTCTCATATTTGATATGTTATCTTCCCTTCTACCTCACTCTGTTTCTTGTTCTTTGTAGTCATTCCCTTCCTCACTCACTCACTCAACTCTCTCTCTCTCTCTCTCTCTCCATAACAACAGGAACACTTGTCCTACATGCTGTCTCTGAAGGATTTCATTATAGCACAGTCATGCTGATCACACACTGACAAACACACACATACACACATGCAGGGTTCATCAGTTCGGCTAGTTAATAGTTTATGGCTTCAGGCTTTCCGACTTGATTGTCTTTTTAATGCTCATAAAACTCACCATGCTGATACTGTATGTCTTCTTGGTGACATAAACGTGCATGCTTGTTCATATATTCTTCTGAGGACCATCACTGTCTTAATACAATCCCCAGCCCCTCATTCTAACATTAACTGAAAACCTGATTCTCAAGGTTGAGTTCAGATAAACTGTTTGCATTATCCAGGCAAATTTGAATCTTATTATGTCCATATGTATTTGCTACAAAGAAGAAATGCACTGTCTCTAATATTACTCACCAACTAGGTGTGTGCATGTGGAGTGTACCTGTGACTGTGTGTTTCACACATGCACCACAGCCCTGGTCTTAGTCGGAGGAGCTTTATGTGAGAACACTTAAATGGCTGAATTAGTTGAACTGGACATTAAACAGACTTTACCCTGCTAGTTCCTGGTAAAACATCAGTGTAATGTCCGATTTTAGTGAGAGGACATATTGATGATGTTTCTACCCTCCCTCCTGCAGGCTACCCAGGTCCCACTCCTTGCCTAAACCAAACAAGTATTTCCAGTATGCAAGAATGTGTCTGACATGGAAAATCTCCTCCATGTGGTGAAAGAGCAACCGGACAATGTCTGGATTTCATATGAGAAAATGTCTCATGACAGCACCAATTAATAATAATAATAATTAATCCAAAAACTCCATTTCTTTCTCTGATCTGTCAGATTTTTCCTTTAGTCTCCATATGTCCTGCATCTTCTGGATAAACATGATATTTTGGCCTAAGTTAAAACGTTTCCAGCTTGTGTGGTTGCCTCTTCACCCCACCATCTTGAGTGAGAAGTGTACACTGTATATTCAGTATGTTTCAAACTGTTGCTTCCACAGTAAATTGCTGCATATCCCTCTTCTGGCAGAGCTTCAGAGCTGTGAGGAGGCTTTTGAACAACACAGAAGCAGACTACTGTACAATATGTTGAGAGTGCTGGGAACATACTGAACATACAGATCAACAGCAGGGAAGAGGCTCAGTCACTGGGGTCATTTCTGAAACCTTTTTTTTTTCTTTTCTTTTTTTGGGACTCATCAGTTGTAACTGCTGACCTCTGTGCATGCCACTCTTCAGTCTTTAGTTCAGTGAGTATTAGATACTGAAAAGATTTTTGGTGGGCTGTTCCTTTAACCCTAAACCAAGTGGTAAAGGTTCTATATGTAAGTATTTTCATTTAAAACAAAATGATCATCATTATCTGTTTTGATGTTATGTCAAAGACACAGAGGTAACTACTGAAGTTAGCATGCTAACCAGCTAGCACCATAATACCATTTTGTACTTCAAGAGGCGATAGTGAGTCACAGTAGCGTCCTGTCTGCCCTCAGTCCAGTATGACAGGATGAGTAGTCACTGTGAGTCGGCTATAAACCTGTGGGCTATAAACCGCCGCCGGTAGACGTTCCTTCTATGTGCTCGCCTTAATGTCACCACTGGTCTCTCCCAGGCGGTCCGAGTCAGTCCCAAATCTCACACTCACATTAACGTCACACAGTGATGTGTCAGCTATGTGGAGGTGAGGAGTTAAGCATTGTTTCAGCTTTCAACTTCTCACGAGTGCGAACGAGTGCCACACTAGGAAAGCCTACGAGAGGCTGTTTTATAGTTTGCACTGTTATCCCCATTTGAGCTGTTCGTCACATGTGGCCTTCAGACTCAGGTGTAGCACAAGTATAAAAGTGCACCAGCACACACAGCTGTGTGAGGTGGAGATAGTTATCAAGTTATCAACAGATCAACACTCTCCCCTGTACAAAGTCAGCCTGTCCTGCACTGTACGTGTGTTAGTGTGTTTCTGAGTAAATGGGCATCAACTTCTATGAGTGCACTCGTGTATCTGTGTGTGCTTGTTGGATGTGGGTCCAGTTTATGTGTGTGTGTGTGTGTGTGTGTGTGTGTGTGTGTGTGTGTGTGTGTGTGTGTGTGTGTCCATCCATCCAGAAAATAAAGCCTTATCGAGGATGAAATGGGATTTTTAATTGGCTGAGCCTCGGCCTTACGCCGCCGCGTGAAACTTCACGGCCCCTCGTACAATGTCACCGACACACACACACTCACAATGGACCCGCGCACGGCCACGGCAACACACACACACATCACTGCGGCATTGCACAGTCAGCCTTGCATATAAAGAGCACACACCACACACACACACACACACACACACTATGTCTTCATGTCAGGGAGTATTGATTAGACCATTTAGTCCAAATAGAAGAGAACACTGGCCCCCATCAGGGAGACCTCCCTAACAGGCTCATTTACACACACACACACACACACACACACACACAGTCTCTCTCTTTCTGCAACACAACCATAAATCAGCCGTACGTTTGCTCTCCCTGGCCACTAACCTCCATCCCATCCTCTCTCTCCTGTTTAATGGACACACACACACACACACCAAACTTTAAGACAGACACACACACATGCAGAGTGTGATGGGCCTGTTAAAAGGTTGCGTCCAT
Source organism: Lates japonicus (assembly GCA_033238685.1). NCBI lineage: Eukaryota > Metazoa > Chordata > Actinopteri > Centropomidae > Lates > Lates japonicus. The sequence goes on along the minus strand of BRZM01000028.1, from coordinate 2,619,624 downwards.
GTCTGACAGGGCCTCTAAGAGCCCTGCATCGATTTTCCCCTTTGCTGACTGACTGAGAGACTGAGGAAGGGAGGCGGGGCTGTGTCAATAAGAAGAGCAAGGCACTATACCGCCAAGGTTCAAGTTCCATTCCCACAGCACCTTCTACAAATATCCTGTCCTCCTGCAATCTAGGGTCTTTGTGGATGAAAGAGTGTATGTGTTTGTAGGAGGAAGATGGAGGTTGTGAGTGTGCGTAACTGATAGTCACAGCTTGTGAGCGTGAAAGTTGAATATATACTGTCTTATCCGATCTGCCGCCCTGAAAAGAATCCAATTTCAGGAGGCAAAGTGGAAAATTTCAATTTAGCGAAGGCAGCTCGAGCTCCTGAGACAAGCGTGCTGATATCAGCTGCATCCAAGGCATATGCTGTATAGAAAATGTATGTTTGGATATTTAAGTATGTATGAAAAGATATATGTGTAGTGTATGAGAGATGAGGTTAACAGGAGTCAAGGCTGCTTGTCAGAAATGTCATTCAAAGCAGAAACTCCAGCCAGGCACCAGAACCAGCTGTAGATAAACTAGCATAGATCAAAAGGGAAGATTTTATTATAATGATCATTATTATTAGATGTAGTAGTAGTAGTATAGGACAGATAGTAGGATTCCTGTTGCATAAATTTGTCAAATTTATGAACAAATTCAGATTCAAACAGATGTGGTGGAAAACAATAAATAGGATTGTATTTGTGTGTATGAAGCATTTCAAACCAACATGCTTGTGTTTCTCTTTGTGTGTCAGGACTGATCAGGTCCAGAGTGCGGGGGCCGATGCAGGCCGAGTCCTCCTGGCCTGGACAGCCACTGTAGGGGTCAGCAAGGACTGGCACCCCCCTCCTGCAGAGGATCAAACAGGGGTAGACCACACAAGACCACCTTTTCTCCACTGAAAAACAATGTGTGTGTGCTTTGAGGGCTTCCTCACCGTACTAATTCATAATCACTCACTTTTCACACAGTATCTAGCCAGAAGAGGTGTGTGTGTGTGTGTGTGTGTGTGTGTGTATGTGGGTGTGGGGAGTGTGTGGGATCATAAGTGTCAATAACGTCAGCAAGGCCACATAAATACAGAGCACTTCACTGCACTACAAAAAGTCTGTGTGTGTGTGTGTGACTGCAGTGGTGAGGTGGGGAAATAGCGTCATGGGAGAAAAATAGCTGGCAACAGGTCTGATTGCCTCTCATTGAAATAAGTGCTGCTGTCTCTCCTTCACCCGCTCCTCCCTCCTCTCCTCTGTTTGTCTCTCCTCTCCTCCTCCTCTCTTCTCCTCCTTATGTTTGCTTTGTTTTATCTTCCCTCCTTCTACCATCGTCCTCATCCTGTCCTCTCCTCCTCCCTTTTCTCCTTACCTCCTCCTCTGGCTCCTTACCTCCTCCTCCTCTCCCTCTTCTCTTTCAAACCTCTCTGTCTCACTCAGTCTCATCTCTCCTCTCCTCTTTTCTCGTCACGTCTCTCTCTTCATTCGTTCTCTCATCCTTTTCCTTGCCCTGCTCATCTCCTGTCTTTCTTGCTTTCACCTCCCTTTTCTCATAGTTTTTTCCTCCCATAACCTTCTCTTTGGCTCAGACACCTCCTCTCCTCTCCTCTCCCTTTAGCTTTCTTCCCTTCTTTCATCCCCTGCCCTCTTTTCTTGCCCTTTACTTTTCCTGTGTCTCCTTTTCTTTTAATCTTTCCTTCTTCTGCTCCCCTCTCCTCCTCACATTTTCCTGCTCATTATATCCCTCCCTGCCCCTAACATCTTTCCCCTCTTTTCTTTTCCCTCCTCTTGTTTCCTCTCCTCTCCTCCTATTCTCTCTCTCATCTCTTCTCTCCCTTGTTTCTTCTCTTCTCCTTTTTTTTGTCACTTTACACACATCCCTTCCTTTCTCTCTTCCTCCTCCTCACTCTGATTCTCTCCTGTCCTCTCTTCCTCTCCTCTACTTCAGCCTCTTCTTTCTTGTCTCCTCCTCCCTCCACTCTCAGCCTCTTTCCTCACAACCTCCCTCTTCACTTTTCTTCCAACTACTCTGTCCTCCCCTCCTCTCACCTCCTTTAACCTTCTTACTCTTAACACCTCTTCTCTGTCTCTCTTACAACACTTTCCCTTCTTTCTTCTTCTCATTTCACCTCCTTTTACCTCTGTTTGTTCTGCTTCATAACTACTGAGTGCTGTCATCTCCTTTTCCTCTTCTCTACCTTATCCTCCTTTCTTGTGTCACCTCCTTTTGCCTGTCCCCTCCTCTCTGGTCCTCCTTCCTCACATCACCCTCTTTTTACTCCCTATCCTCTTTTCTTGCTCTCTCTCCTGTATCTAATCTCATCATCCTCCCTTTTCTCCTCCCGTCTTCTCTTCACTACCCATCTCCTCCTTTTCCACCTGTCTCTGTCTTTACACCCCCCCCTCCTCCATGTCTCCTCTCTCCTGCCACTCTCTTTTCCACCTCCTCCCCTCCTCTCTTCTCTTTTTATCACCTTATTTGACTCCTCTTACGTACATTCTGTCTTCTTTTCCTCTTCACTCTCTCAGTCATCTCACCTTCTCCCATCCATCCAGTCAACAGTTGTTTTTTGCTGATATTGAGACCTTTGATCTCCATCTATAGAGTAGCGATCAATAAGTGAAACCACCACCAGAGCCTGATTTGTTTCTGCGGCTATACAACATCATCCATATTGATGCTCACGCTGAGTGTGTGTGTGTGTGCAGAGGAGTCATTTGTCACTGTCTGTCTAGTCACTTCATAGTCATATATTTAGATTTAAATGTATGAGGTATTGATCCAGGTAAACACACACACACACACACACACACAGGCTGAACTTCAAACCAACATAAAGTTATATTCCCCTCAAAATAATTGTCTGTCTCATTGCCAACTTCCAGGTTAACTTCTGTTCTACTTGCTCTCACAGCCCAGTCTCTTCTCCCATATTTTTCCACTCTAGCCATATTTGTGTCTACTACTATGCTGTATTAGTAGGTTACAGCGAACAAACACTTTCTTCCAGCTTCCATGAGGCTTTGACAGCTCTGTTGTGATTAATGGGGAATGTTGGTGTTAGATGTCAACAAACTAATTCTCATTGTTTCATCATTAATGGCGAATAAGTATTGTGCGGTTATTTTGCTGTCAGGTTCAGTGAGAGTGATTCAAGTAAAATTATGCATATTTCTCCCTTAAATAAGCTTTAATGCTAATTGATACTCTGGCACTGACTCAACCCACATCCATCACATTAAAGTGTATGCGTTCTCTTTTCTCAGCACCCGATGCATCTGAAATCAACCCCAATGATTACTAGATTTTTTGTGAATAATAAAATGTTTACCTTTATTAGGGCCTTTCGCACTGGGGGTGTGGTGAATATACCTTCACGGCGGGTTCCAGGCATATTTTAGGATGTTGGTGGGGACAATTTGGGCTCCAGTTGGAAATGCCAGGGAGCCCTCTGAGGAGGCAGAGAGGACCAGCCAGGCATCCTGGCCTGTGTGATTGGCTGATGCCTTTATTACGCCAGTGTAAAGCGCAGAAAATCCCCCTTCAAAAAATAAATAAAATGACATTGCTTTCTCACTGTATAATATTCACATTCTGTGAAGGTACTCATGACAAAACAACAGCTCAAAAAATATATTGACATGAATTAATGTTGTTTTAAAAAGTTTTAAAGACCTTTAGTCAGAAAATGGTGCATAAGGATTATAGTGCGTAGGGTTTGATTAGACATTGCATATTTGCTACTTTTTATGTTGCACTGTGGGATAATTTGATAATTATGTATTGTAGAAAAAAGAGCAAAACACACCAGATAGTGAATAGTGAGTGATTTCAGATTGTATTCACAGTATCTGATGATTCTTTCTGGGAAAGCAAGTGACATATTTCATGTTTAACACTGAAAGAATATTTAGCCACTGTGGGTTAAGAAAGAAAAGAGTTTCACTAGAAAGAATCTCAGACTTCACTCAGAGAATAAAGAAACAGAAACTATGTATTAATTACCATGGCAGGAGAAACTGCAGGTGTGCAGGGAGAGAGTGTCTGAGACAAGTACAGTGAACTGCCTTTCTAAGATTAAAAAAGACCTGGAGAAAATGCAATGAAGCATGTATTTTAGAGTGACAGGTTTAACTTTTTCCATAATAGCTGCAGTCTTTAGATCTGAGCACTGAAGTGATAATCGGGGTAAGATGGATAGATACTTTATTTATTTATCATTTAAAAAGATAAATAAGTCATATAAAGAAATGATCAGACAAACTGAAGAAGTCTAAAACCATTAAATGCCACAGTGTTACTGACTTCTGTGTTCCTCGACATTTTGGGCACAGAAGAAGTTCTGTTGATGAAATAACTGCATCACTGACACAGGAGATACATTAGGATGATGATGGCGATTATAGTGCAGGATGTTTGATTGATTTTCCTGCTCAGTCATCAGATGTTCCCATTGTCAAATCAGGTGGAAAAAGAAAAATGACTGAGATTAAGGAAGTACTCCCCAAAGCGATTTGAAAATAACACTCATCCAATTACAACAGTAATGTCTGAAATGCCTCACCCTGGGTGCCTTTGATGTCATTACCTAGCTATTAAAGCAGGCGCGGTGGCACATGTGTGGCTGGAGCTGTGGGGGATTGCAGCCTCGTCCCTTGCATGACCCTGCAGCTGGTCCAGAACCGCTCCACCTGCTCTATGTAATATCACTGGCTGAAGGCAGCATCCAGCCATTTGGCCAGTAATAGAGGACACTCATGATTTAACTTGAGGGCTCAAGTCTGTAGCACTTGTGTATGTGTGTGTGTGTGTGTGCTGTGTGTGTTGTTATGCTTTATCCTTGAGAGCAAATGAGCCGCCATCAGGTAGAAATATGAAATCAAGTACAGACATTTGCCAGTTCGCTTTTACAGGGCTGGGGACTCTATTTAAGGGTTAAGGAGGCAATAACTAAAGCTAAATCCATAGAGTCTGTGGTCTTATGGATGATTAACAAGGTTGAAGGATATGGGCATTTTGCTGTGCTGATGCTTGATATTTTCTCATTTTATACACCCTATGTCATGTATGTAGTTTCATTATGGATCTGAATTGGAGTTTAAAATAATAGTCTTAATGACCAGTCACAAATATTAAGCATTACTTTGTAATTTACTTAAATGAGCACTTGTCCTGCAAGAATTTGCAACAACCTCTTCATCCTTTACCCTGCTGATGTGGACTTGATCTTGCAAATTATTAATTTATTCAGGCACTGAGATTAAATGCATACTTATTTGTAATACTGTAGTTAAAGGGTGGCTGCTTTCTTCCCCAGACTGAAATGAGGTCTCACATCTCTGCATTAAGCAACATTATGTAACTATTTTACCTTAACATAACATCTTCACAATCATTTTGTCAGTACACTGACTTCTGTTAAGAGAATGGTGCCTTGTCATTGTCCTCTACGCCCTCAAGCCTGTTCTTACTCTATGTATCTTTGGAAGCAGGTACAAACTCCTGCTAACTGAGTCACTGGGTTAAACTGCTGGAGATCAGGCCCAGCAAGGTTCAAGGTAATGTCGAACTGTAGATCAGTTAAAAGACTTTAAAAGTCATTAAAAACCAGCGTTCATCTCTCTGACATCCAGCCAGGAAACTTTGAAAATATCAAGAACTATAAACTGAGTTTGGTGTGTTTGTTACAGTGACACCTCCTACTCAGAAGCCAGAGATCATGAGGAATATGAATAGACAGTCTATATTCCTGTTTTCAGTCAGTAGTGAGACTACATGATCAAAGCTTTGGTCAACCTGACTGATTTTTCTGTATATGAAAACCACTTGAGTACTTGGACTCTCCAGAGCCCAACAGAATAAATTACCACTCATGGCTGCAGGGCCACTGATGATCCAGCAAAATAGCGTTATATTCTCTAAGTATAGACCTTGAATGAGGACATATTAAGCCCAGTTTAAACTGGGGAAGGGAAATAGCTAGCCTGACTCTCCAAGTTTAAAACTACACCAAGAGTCTACTGGAACCATGGTAATGTAAAAAGAAAGTGTAGTTTGGGTTAGTTAAGAATTAGTGTGCTGGTGTGCTACAGTAATTATCAGGAACACTGAGGGTCTTTTGTGAAACAGATGAAGTAATGTTAAGGTTGAATCAACAAGCTTGAAGCATTGAGAAAAGAATTCATCATCTGCAAAGAAGAGTAGACCAGAGATTCGCTACTGTGTCAGCCTAAATGCATCTTCCACGCCATATTAGTGGTGCAGTGAGTAGAATGCTAGTTTAGGTAGCATTAACACCTACATCACCAGACATGATAGTTTTTTTTGAATGAGAGGGATGAAAGTTTTATACCAGTCTCTGTTGAGATTGTATGTAGGTCTGGTTGAAAGTCAGAACTTTTTAAACTTTTGCCATGTCTCTAAACAGGTCTTTTTGTCTCTTTGCTTCTTTATTCTAGCTTCCTTCAAGCCACATCTAATGTTCCCCTCACGATTGTTTCTTTTTGAGGTGTCGGGACCCTGCCATCCTTGATTTATCAGTTCTGAACTTGGTTCGCACCCTGCATATCCCTAACATTAATAAAATGAAAGAGTAAAGAAACCCTCTGGGTATGACTGTTACCAATGTCCTTATGTTTCACATGCATTGATTCTATGTTCATTCACTGTATTATTCTTTTTTCAGCTCCTTCTTGATGCATTCTCTTTCATTTAAGTCTTTTCTGTATTTTTATTTTCCTTATGGCTCCAATAGTCTTGACATTAATGCCAGCAAGTGAATAAAATGGGAATTGAATTGAAGTGAGCGGAGGTAGGGTCACTCTCACCTCACTTCTAATGTGCTGTGTGCATGATTGGTGTTGAATAACTGAAATTCCTTTTTAATGTGGTGCAGTATAATGACCTTGAAATATACAGTCTATTTCACACACACACGCACACACTGGACTGAAAATCTCATTTATTGGAACAGAATTTGATGATCCGCTTTTAGAACACATTCACCTTTCAGTCTCTTTTCTCTTTCTCTCTCTATTATTTCTTTTTGTTTCTCAAGTTTCTTTCTCTTCTTCCCTCTCCTGTTTGTCTAACTTGGCCTCTTTATGCTATTTTATTTCCTTTAAGCCTTGACAGTTTGAATGTGTATGTTTTTGTGTTTGTGTCAGGACCCAACCCGATGTGGTCAGCCGGTCATTGACATCATCAACATGGACACTTTGCCTATGTTGCAGCTCTGCTGATCTCCGTGGAGGTATGGAAATGTTTTCTTCCATCTACACTCCTGAGAAATAAAATGGCCTAGGAAGGCACCTTAGAATTGTCTTTTGATGACAAAGAAAAACCCTAGAGGGGTTTATGAAGAAACCCTTCATGATGAGTTCAGGAGCATTGCTCTCTCTGCCGTAAACATCAAGAACAACAAGCGAGCATTTAGGGTGTTGTTTCTAGCAATGACCTTGGGATCCCTAGAGTCTCGAGATTTTATATTTGATACAGGAATAAACATAAAAATATCCTGACTATTCGGTAATTGTGAACATGCTCGCTGTGATTTTGTAGAGCAGCATTTTATCACCCCAAAATCCCACCGGTATCCACCCAGATGTTCTTAAACTGGATTTCAATCTGTGATAAGTTCAAACTCATCACCACTGAGCTGGGAGAAAGTATGAGATTGTTCAGCTAGAGGACTGTTGGTTTGTTTTTTGACATAGAAACACAAATCCTTGGATAACATAGCAATAATATGGTTAATATCATCACCATATTTTTTATTATTTCAGCTTCAGTTCTAAGGAGTTCTGTTTTCATGCCTCATCAGCAACTGTGGCCAGAGGCATTATGTTTTGGTGTTGTATGTTCTTCCTTGTATGCTAATTATGAAAAAATACACTTAATTCCTTTTATTTAGTCTTAACTACATATATTATTTGACCCTGGACAGACATGGATGTAAACTTCAACTTGACTGATTGCTGGTAATTCTTTTTCTCTCTCTCTCTTATACTACCATACCATGAGCCTCAGCTGCCATTACTTTGGAAAAGGAAATCAGGTGTGAATCAGAGTTATAGCAAATTCTGGACACTTGGCAACCAAAACATCCAACCCATCAAGTGAAACCAAAGATGTCAAATTTAATGCACCTTGCGGATATGTTATCAGGTCTGTACAAATTAGCAATATGAATCCTCACTGTTAGCAGGCAATCAACAGTCTAACCTTGGTAATTTGTTTCCTACACTTTGACATAAGTTGTAGCAACACAGCTTCTCTCCTGTAATTTTATCTACACAGTATTGGTACATTTGGCTTTTTATCAAAGACACAGATATTTTTCACACTGTAGCTCATCAGTCTAGAGGAGGTTATATCCATCAAAGCGCTAAAGCGCCCAAATGCCATCACTTGTCATCATGTATATCTTACAGATCCCTGGATGCCTGAAACGCCAGCAAGTCAGGAAGAGTGTATATATAAATATCAACCAGTCAGAGCTTCTTCTGTTTTGGAAACATAAAATTATTTTTGCTGTAAGTCTAAAACCTGGAAATCACTAATCGCGGTGAAAATGGAGGCGCGGGTTTTGTGGATGAATCTGTAACCGTCCTTGTCGCTGAGCATCCTGGTCGATGATGCAGAGCGGAGAATCAGGGGAGAGCTTTTTCGTTTGCTTTCGACCTGATTCTGCAGTTACAGATGAGCTGGAGCAAATGACCTGTTACCTCAGAACAATACACAACTATATCTCCTGCGTCTCCCGTCTCCCCACCATCATCCCTCCTTTTTCTAGAAACTGATCTCGAGGAGGCTTCATAGTCGCTCTCTCTTTCCATTAGCCCTGTCTGTTCAATCTTCTTCTCTTGGTAACAGCAGTCTGCCAATCAATGCTGATAATAGCCCTGTCTCTGCTCTCTCTCTCTCTCTCTCTCTCACACACACACACACACACACACACACCAACATAGGAATCGATGGTGATAGTTGACTCACAAAGGACATTTTAATTATAGATGAAGCTGTAATAATATAAAAGATGGTTATAAGATGGACTTTCATTGATCAGCCACACACACACACACACACGTTGAAACACACAGACAGACTCACATGTGTGTATTACGAACACACACACACACACACTAATTGGGGATGGGTACGTAACAACTCCCTTGACCTGCTGGACTGCCATTCCCAAGCAAGCACACACCTACAGGCCAACACACACATTTGCGCATGTTTAAGTACGTATTAAAAGACCAAATGCAGGAATGTAACAGTTAAAGTGTAAAAAGTGATTCTCACTTAACTGATTCATCTCAGTATAAATTGTTGTTGAACATTTTCGCAGTGTCCAACAATGGAGATATCAGTGTGTGTTTTCAGTAGAGTTATTGGTGTATGAATATTCAAAAGAAAGCAACAAGATCATGCTTTGTTCTACGAGGGGAGGCCACTGCCATCTGGGAGTGTTGTTTCCATGGGCGTGTGTGCTTGGTCAGTGTATACAGTATGTACTCTATGTTCTTTTTCTCTCTCAGGTTTCGATTGGAGTCTCCATTTTAAGTGGGAGCAGCTGTCGCCAGAACAGAGGGCTCGCCGGATTGACTCGACTCAGCCAATCAAGTAATTCACACATACCCACACACACACACACACACACACCATACATGCATTTATGGTATAAAACAAATTAGCGGAAATTATACATATCATGACCTCAGAGCTCATTAAGTGAGTGTGGACAACGGAGAGAAGGGAGGAAGAGGAGGCAGAAAAGAGGGAGAAAGAGGACAGAAGGTGTGAGGAGATGTGTGAAGGAGATTTACAGAGAGGAGGGAGGAGAAAAGAGGTATTTCTCAAGTTTTGTTGACATGTAAACATCTCCCTCCTCTGATTCTTACAAAGGAAGTCATCCTCGTGTTTAGAAAGTAAAATAAATAAATACTGAAAAACTTGTCTGAAAAACTTGAATGTGGGCGTTAACCCCTGATCTTCACTTCCCATTTTCAAGCTCGAGTGGAGAGTTTTAATTGCTGCTAAATGTGGTCTGAGTGTTTCTATGTTCATGGATGTGTGTGTGTGTTTGATCTATATGGACACACAGATCTCAGTAATCTCTGTAGAGAAGAGAAAAAATACAGCCTGCAGTTTTTTAAAATGGACAAATATTCCACCACAAATATATGTCTGTCAACATGAATGATTTCCAATTTTATCTTTATACTTTTCTACTTTTCTGGTTACAGCTATTTTCAGCTGTGTTATAAAATTAAGGTCGTTTATCTAAATAGCAGTAAATAAATAGTGTATAGTATAGTGCATGTCTGTGTCTGCGTCTGAAAACCGTGAGTTGACCTAAGGTCTGAATGTCTGTTGAGAGAAAAAGTGACACATTATCACCATGCTCCCACATGGACTCTCAATCGTACGCTATTTCAACAAAACTTGAAAAACAGGAATAAAGCTTTAAAACATAATAAACACATTATCACATTTTCTGTTGCTGTGGTGGTTAATTGAAGTGCTGTTAAAATGAGGAAGATCCCAGTCTGCAACGATCAGCAACAAATGTTTCACCCTGGTTCGACCTGTCTTTGCTGCCGCGCCCCCTGCAAAAACTTAATTTACTGCAAGTTTACACAAACTGAAACATCAATGCCTGACAGATCATTTGCTGTGGAGAGATGAACAAACAAACAAAGCGAAGGCATAGAAACCACAGAGCACACACACAAAGATACACACACAACACACACGCAAACACAGAGTTATGAATAATAAACTTTGGCACTGTTCCCTCTTCATAAGTCAGATTGGTGGCAGGAACCCAGATTTACCGCTGTGCCAACTTGTGCCTGCCTGACTTCATGCATGTTTTTTTTAGTGGGGACAGAGTGTTAAACACTCACAGATGGACGGGTGGTGATGTGTGTGTGTGTGTCTATGTGTGTGTGGTGGAGAGACATATAGAGAGAGGGAGTGTTGCTTATTTATGATGACGGTCTGTCTCTACCTGGATGTCAGTGTGCTGCTTCTGTCTGTGTAATGGCAAACTGCGGAGGCTGGGCTGAGTCATTGTGTCCGTCTGGACACACACACACACACACACACACACACACACACACACATTTTGGAGGGTGTACTTGTGAGAACCATCACTACCTTAACCATCATATACAGACACTCTGGACCCCTGGTGTCACTTTTAACACACTGGGTACCACTGTAGCATCATTATTTTAAGGTGCAGGTTAGTTTGATAGACAATGAGGGTTGACACAAGTCAAGCAGACATATGTGGGATGAGAGCTCATTATGGTTTGAAGTGACATTGAACTTTTAAACCACATCACACTCTTTCCATAAACTTAACCAAAATCTATTTTGTTGCCTAAATCCAACCACTAGATTGGTGTCTGGATGCAAACCCTGGTCTTTGGTGACAGTCACGTGTTTTGTCACGCCCGCCATCGCCCCCCTACCACCTCCTACTGCTGTTAATAAATGTAGGGTTTCACTCATTCAAAAAATACTTTGCCTTTGCATGTTGAAAAGTGAGGCTAATGGGGTACCCAGTGCGTTTAAAGGTGATGCCAAGGAGACCTGACCAAATGTCGAGGAGTGAGAATGTGTTGCCAGTATCATACTGTTACTATCGACCACAATGATACAGGTACTTGACTAATTGTACCTTCCAGACCCACATTAGTAATACTTGGAGCTCACATTCCTGGTACATAGTAGCCAGGCGTAATTCATTCAAGAGTTGCTAAGTCCTGTCTCAGCCGTGTTGTAACCACAGTGCAGTGTTTAGTGTCTGATAAGCCTTGAAACTCATGGAGGAGGTAAAACGGTCCTCATGGATCTGTCCTCAAAAAGATACAGAGAACACACACACACACACACACACACACAAATATGAGCCAGCCTTGTCTCAGTCTGTTTATTTGCCAAGTTATTTTATGCTGTTTCATTTCCTCAGTCACATACGTGCTCCACACTCAACACGAGCTCAGAGTTTTACACACACATACACTTTACATTCCTGTAAGCACACAAGGACAAATTGAGCTTGAAAAAGGTTTTATGTTCCTCCACCCACATGCAGACACAGACACACAATCAGACACGGACACACACACACACACACACACAGGCCACACACTGAGTGCTATTTGCAGGCGGTGACAGCAGGATAATTGTTGATAAACAGAGGGTATTTGATGTCGCGTGCTGGCCCTCAGCTAGTCTCTCATCACATTGTCCAGATCATGATTCAGCCTGTCTTTTTGTGTGTCAGTGTGTGTGTGTGAGAGAGAGAGAGAGAGAGAGCAGACCAACAAGCTATTTTCTATTCTAGCAACACAAGTGGTGACGGTGTCTTTTTGTTTTTAGATGAGATCAGATTAGATTTTGGAGACGTTTTAGATCAAACGTCAAACGAGAAAAGGATGGTGACAGTAAAGACTTTGTAAAGACCAGGACATGTTGTTTCTATGTGAAACTGCTTTTCACAGCCAGAGGTTTCTTTGGATGCTATTTACACTGTACCAACAAATCCCGTATCCTCCAGATAACATTACCTGCCTGAACATTCATCCCTCTGTCTCCCTCCTCCTCTTGCTGTTTTTTCTCTCTGACCGGGACTCCCCATCGCCATGACGGGCTCTTTGTGATCGACAGGTCCTGGTTCAATCACCTCGGAAAATACGACCACCGCCCATGGACATCTAGAGTGAAGAACTTCAGTGAGCTGCTGTTGCTATAACTGGTCTCTCAAAAGAAACCATGAACAAATCATCACAGAGAAAAACAGATATTTTACAGTTGAGATTACCAATCAAAATGTTCAGAGACTGTGTCTGTAACTAGCTAAAGAAACACACCTGATTTAAGATTTTGGCTACGCGCCGCGGCAGATAATCACCTTGTGCAGTGATACACTACTCCAAGTTCCTGCTACACTCCCCTGAAGTCCCATTATGGCAAAATGGCGACCCCTCGGCGAATTTCATTTTGGGAAGGAAGAGGTGGGGAGCCAAATGTGATGAGCAGGGCAGGAGGGAGTGATGATGTGTTGGTGTGGCCAGCGGCGAACAAGTTGCGTTGACAGTCTGACCCTTGAGGATGAATTTACTCTGTACATCTGACTAGCCTTCCTTCGGTCTTGAGACAGCAGCTCTTCCACTGTAAAGTGTGCTGTTTTGGTCCTCGCCTGGGGTCTTAGCTGTAGATCAACTCGACATGACATGACACAGATGTTTCTGTCTTCTCACATTTGAGGTCATGGTGAAATCACAGCTATTGCACCCTGCTAGTCGTCCACAAAAACCATCCACCCAGGTCCAGATGTTGATCCTGCCACATAACATGAATACTGACCTGCTGCATGGGCGTTACTGTACCACACTGTGTTGCAACAGGATCCGTCTCTGAACCTTTTAACTGCCACCTGGTATTGTGATAGTGATTAAATTGTAAATGAAAATGTGATAAAAGCTTATCACAACAGTTATTGTTTAGTTACCGTAATCACTCCTAAGCCTCTCCTCTTCTTTGCTGCTTTTTTTTCTCTCTCAACTTCTTTAAGATTTTTGAAATAAAATAAATAATCTCTTATTGATGATTACACCAGATTTGCAATTATCAGCCCATTTCAAAGTGATGAGATCAGAGGTTTGAACATATGGAAGCTTGATAATTGATCCTTTTTTAGCATCTGTATCTTTCATCATCGCCTTATCCTACAGGGGATGGATGGTGAAAAAAATAACAGCTACAGCTGTATTTATAAGATCATTTTCTGCAGTTATGAAAATAAAAAGGAAATAATAATAATTACCACTCTGCTTAAAACTTTAAAAGTTTTCACACACCATGGAGTTTTAGCCACAGGCGTGTAAAGACCAAAACTCTGTGGTCTGTAAATCCTCCACTGTACTAGATTTATTTAATTACTGTGTTTTCATTACTCTCACCTCAGGCAGAAAACACTCTGCCTGAGGTGAAATCAACAGAACAAATCCTTATATACAATATTTCCCTTAACTTATCTTGTGCTGCCTAAACTCAGCAACATGAATCCATCTATCATCTCACCTCCCTGGCGTCTTTCCAGTATCCCTCCATTTCTAAAACTGCAAAAAGCGATGGCAGTGACACAATCCATACCATGATTACATCCCTGAAACCTTTTAATAAAACAGATCAATACTCTATAATCACACTCTGTAGGAGATAGTGTTGGTTTTAAAATTGCACAGTTAGTGGATGGTGGAGAAAGGAGCGATTGAGCTAGTGAGTTAAGTTCTTTCTAGTATCTGAAGCTGAAGGAGGTGGGCTTTTCATTGGCGTTCATCCAGCTGCAACATCTGGCTCTCCTGCTGCGATCTGCTCAGTCATCCACACTCTGTGTGTGTTGGGAACAGTTTGCTGATTGCTGTAGTGCTGCTTTTCTCAGATCAATGAAAGACTGTTTTCCCCTCCCTCTCCTCTCTCCCTCTCCCCAGCACACACACACACACACGCACTCATTGCTCTGTGTCATGTTTCTGTCAGTCTCACAGGCTCTGTCAGAATCTCAGTAACTCTGGGCCTACTCCTTTGTACTCTCTACGTTGTTCATCCCCGCCTTCCATCTCTCCTCTTCCTCATCAAACCCAGTCATGCTCTCATTTCTCTCTCTCTCTCTCATTCTATCTATGTCTCTCTCTCCCTCACAATGGCTGTAAAAAGCTTTGTAGGTTCTCAGCCTCCGTTCTTTGGGGAAACTCTGTTACTTTTCTCTGTCTCTCGGAGCTCACACACAGACAACAGCTCTGTGGTCGCACCAACTCTTACCACACACACACACACACACACACACACACACACACACACACACACACACACACACACAGTAAGAGATTGAGCTGTGTCTTTATAAATGTGTTCCTGAGCTCACATCAGAGAGTGAGCACAGTGTAAGCACAGGTCACACACACACATACAGTAGCACAACACATTCTCTTACACACACACACTCAAGTCAAACAAAATAAATCAGAGTCCATCAGTGGTTCATCAAATATTCAGGAGATCTGACCCTTAGCCATGATGTGCAGGATAGAAACTAAAGAGACACAGAACAAAACGCAAACCCAGTTACACAAGACATCAACCGAACCAAAATTCTGCGAGTCCCACAGTGTTCTTTCAACCAGATTAAATAATGCACATCTGATCAAAAGTTCAATCCAGCGGGATGGCGAACAACGGCAGCTCACCAATCTGATCTGCAACAGGCGTCAGTTTATTTATACAACACACTTCAAACCGCGACATCACGGTGAGATTCCTGTAAATTAAAGCAACATACTTAACAGGAGTTACACTGCGGCAGTAAAGGGTTACATGTATATGTGTGTTATGGATGGGTTTGAGATCTTTGTTATTTTTCTTGGACTAAAATGCCCCCAAACAGAATACGTATGAGGGTTCCATATATGCACTTCCAGTGTTTGCATATGATGTAAACTACCTTCAGTCCCTGTCTGACACTAAAATATCTTTATGAAAAGCATAGGGTAGTTTAGGGTTGTATATGTGGCATCTGTGGTGTGTGCAGAGATCTACGTTCCGGGTGTGGCAGTCTGGTGACGGTCTGGAATCCTTCCCTGCAGCAGAGTGGGTGCGTCTTCGGGAAGAAACACCCGTCGTCTTCCCGAGGCCGCGCCAACACCACCATCAAGTAAGTCTCTCTACATTTGAACTTTCATTTAAATTACATTACATGACGACTCATGAGACCCTGGGCGAGTCTGGGTCAACTGCTGTTAATGTTGGATTATAAAATTATACAGCCAGTCATATGTGTTCAATACTTGTTGGAATGCCCAGTGCCACTGTTTCAGGGTGTGTGTCTGCCACAGGTTCACCTCAGTCTGATGAAGTCCTGGAGCCTCTGACCCTGCCGTCTTTCTACCCACCATCTCGTTTTCAAATTCTGCATTTTTCTTTAGTTTCATTGGCTTTTCTGAACCCAGAAGCTGCAGTGTAAGTTAGTGACTCTGATCATCGTCTATCTGTGCTCCTTTCTGGCTGCTGAAGTCTAAAAATACAGTGTGCTGTGGTGGTGTGTGGAGTTTTTGGTTGTAGCTCAGTTCTTACCTGCAACTGACTTCACTGCTGGTTGCTCAGACTTGTTTGTAGCTTCCTACAGTTTGTTTTTACACACTCCACGTACCTGCCTGACCAAAGTTTCCTCTAACTTTCCTGCTGACTGATTCACTGTTGTACAAACATTCCAGAGGAAACAGACATTGCAGCGTCTCACTCTGAGCTGTCGCAGCCACCGAACACCCGCTCACATCATTGTTAAAGTGGATTTACAGCTGCCTGGGAGCGCTTGACTGCGGGCAATATTATCCTATTAGCATAAGCTGTATTCTGTTCTACTTGCCTAAAACCGTTCAAACAGAAAGATGTTTGGGCAGTCAATAATCCGTGCTGGGACTAATGTGCTCAGACTGTGTGTGAATTGATCTCATAGAAACAGATTAATCAGGGCTACAATAGGATGCTGCTTCATTATTATAAAACCAAAATTACTTTCAACATTACTGCACAGACACAGGGATAATAACAAAACATGTGCTGAACAGTGCACTTGTTTCTTTAAATGATAACTCTGTATTTTTAACCTGGAGTCTTATTTTCGTTAAATGATGTGGGTGTAAATGATTGATTGGGACAAAAATCTTTATTCATTGATCATTATTGAGCAAGAACATCCCTATATGTCACTACCAGACTCTGACAAAATCAGTAGTTTTACGAAGCAGACCACAGGAGCTGAGAAAATACCACTGCTTCAATCTGTTAATTAGTTTGTGACTTTCAGTGGTGGAAGAAGTGTTCAGGTTTTTACAGAACTACAAGTACCACACAATAACACGAGCTAACTAACAGATGGAGGCAGTGGTATTCCAGCAGCTCCTGTGTTTGGCTCAGTAAAATTCCTGTTTTCGTCAATGGAGTCTGGTACTGATATAGTGATGTTTCTGGTCAAACAAAAAGTGATCTTGATCTTTAATAAAAAGCTCTGTCTCTGTAGGAATCCTTTCACCGGTTATCAAGCACTTATAATAACAATCAGGATTACAAATATTTTGTCCCTATCAATCATTTTACACACAAAACACGGAGTTATCTTTTAAAAGTTACAACAAAACATGAGTTCTTTAGTTCTTGAAACTTGTTTTTTAAATGGCCCCTTTATCAATATCTGCAGAAAGGCCAATATCAAGTCTAGCCATGTGTAGAAAGGCATTCTAGGAAACATTGAAAATGACAAACTGAAGAAGACAGGAGAGTGAGGATTCGCTGAAAACTAATTGCGCTTCATCACAAAATAACTCCTGGGATCCACTGGCGCCACAGACTGATGATTCATCTAGCGGATTATTCCTTTAACAGTTCAGTAATTCATAAACCTCAAGCGTGTAGGCAGGCATTAATACTGCCAGGGTTTGGGAGTTGGGTTCCCTTCGGCGGCTGTATGGGCAGGCGTGGCAATAACGCTGCCCAGGTTGGAAGAGTTCAGTTCCTAGCGGGCGCTCCGCTGCTGGGCGGCACTTTGGAGCAAAGCAGCCGCCAAGCGACTCATATAAACTTATTGTTTTGTGTCAACCAGCTAATCCTGTACTGAGACTTTCCTCATGTTTTTTTCCCTTCTTTCAGCCTGGGCTGTTTAGTACGCTCATTTCGTTTCCTGTTGGCGTTACCGAGCAACATCTGTTCTAATAGAGGATGATGACTTTTATTAGTATCACGGTGGCCTGATGTTTTGTGATCCAGCGATCTCCCAAACAAAACTGCTGTTGTCTGCTCGCGTGTTGCTCTACGGTTAATTAGCTGGAGGCTCGGTGCTGGCAGTCCTGGGTTATGAATATGCTAAATAAAAAAGGCTGTAATATTCGATTACAAAGATTATGCTGTTCCTCCTCACAGAGGCCTGCTGCTGGCCTGCAATGACCAATGTGTGTGTGTGTGTAGGTGGGGAGGGAGGTTTTAATTGTAAGCCTGTGTGACACATATTTATGTTTATACGCCTACATGCATCTCATATCCCCTCTCTCTTCCCTTTCATTAAAGCCGCCACAGCCAGTGTGTGTACTGCCTGTAATGGAGGTTTCTGTCATTTCTCAATGAGATAGTTCACAGCTCAGAGAAACTCTGTTCTAATAATAATTACTACAGAGAGAAAAAGAGAATGAGAGAAAAGCGAGTAAAATAGAACAGAGATAGAAAATGTGCTTCACTGTGTGCAGTGTGGTGGTAAAAGCACAGCGAGTTGAACAGAGAGACAGCAGTAGGCTGGACTGACACCTGCACTAAACACGCTTCTATATGTGCTGTCTGTGTGAGTGCTGTAAACAAGCACAAGAACTCATCATTGAGCATATGATCGGATCAGGCGGATCACACCTGGAGGTGGAGTGAGACTGTTTACACCTGGCATTAACATGTAATCTGTATCTGGAAGAGGAAAAAACAGGTGTTAAGGCAGGGCCACGTCTGAAGGTGGGCTGTTGTTTCTGAGATTGTTTGTTTACAGGCAGCAGGTGAACACCGCTGAGGTCTGTTTTACTTGTTATCTTTCCACCTCTTCCTCCAGCATCTCCTCCATTTCCTGTACTTACAATCAGCTGGATCTCGTGGAGGAGAGAATGAGCTAGCTTCCACAATCAAGTGTTGTTTCCTGCATATCTTTTAACGTCGTCCCCAAACATCCAGGAGCACAGAAGTTGGGGTTGGGTGTTTGTGATTGTACATTCAGACTGTGTGGGTTATTATAGTACCACTGTGCCCCGAAGTCTACATTTTGTCAAACCACATTCACAACTGCATGATGGAAATCCACTAAAACTTCTGATGCCTTAAGCAGTGTAAGAAACTTATACAAATAGTCCATTATGTTTTAAGTCTATTACCTAGAAATTATATCTTCTATATATGATTCTGCGGCAATTTTCAAGATTTCCAGCCATCAGACAGCTATTATTTCTCTGTTTAACATCCATATGAACATGTTTAGTGCATTAATTTCAAGCTAAGGTTGCATTTTTGTCTTTTGCATTTGCAAGTAGGGACTGTCTCAAAACTCACCTGGTGCGTTTGAGGAAACTTAACATCCTTCTTCCCAGCTTAGTTCATGGATGTGAATATTTTCCAGCAGTGTCGTCAAACACACAACTAGAACTGTTTTCAAAGTTGTCCCTTCTCTTGCCGTTGTGTGGTTTCAAACTGTATAGATTATGACATGAAGCAAGTACAGCAGGAAATTAGACTTGGAGATATGCTGCTCTAAATATATATATCTTTGTGTGTGTGTGTTTACAGGAACACCACGTCGCACAACTAATTAATGGATGGGCGACAAGTCTACCTACTCTACTCGACCGCAGCTCGAGAAATCGGAGGTAAGAACACACACACACTCACAGGCGACATTCACTCGTTAACAACCTGGTTCAGACTAACTAAACTGCATACGTCTCTGGTATGTGATGATGTCTCTTTCTAGTTGGAAAACCAGTCAAGCCAGAGACCTTTGTAGGCAGGATTAGGACTATCAGTGTCATCTGTGCCACAGCCAGAAAAACTGCCAGAGAAAAAGCTTAGTGGTTTTCAAGGTGGATAATCCTGAAAATGTCCCTGGTTTGTTTCTGGAGTTTATTACACATGTCATCCATCTGGCTTTCTACGGGTTTCCTTTTTATCTACGACGTAAACTGTCAACAAAAATGAAAAGCAACAACAACAAAAAAAGATTGAATAAATTCCACCGAATGGTAGCAGGGTGGATTGCTTTGTAACACAGATTGTTGCAACACGTGGTTGACTTATAAACTCTGACAGTTTTAATGTGTTCACACTCACAGCTATGAAACTGTGCTGTGCACTGAAATACCAGGATGGTGCACTCGAAAGTTGAGAGTGGAGCAATGGCCTTCTTCACTCTCAACAGTGCATGCATCTTGGCTGCAGGCGGAGTGAAATACGTCAGAGGAGGACATGATGTTATAAGTTACATGGCATGAAACAAGAAAGTACAAGGTTCATTTTGAAGTCAAGTGAACCGAAACAGACAAGGGTCACAAACTGTGATTTATGAAACACACACTATGCAGTATATACTGTGTACACAATGTACTATTCTTCAAATAAATGCTGAAAATGAAATATTTAAATAGAAAAAGACACCAACCTGGTGTTGGGTTACGCTTTAAATTTAAAGTCTTAAACCTTGTTAAAATAACTTTAACTTGGGCCAGTGTTTCCCACAATGTGATTAATATAAGAATACAGAACCAGGAGGAACGAACCTGGGGGGAGCCCACAGCTGTCAGACTCAAATGCTTGTGACTTGTTTTAAACACAGCTGTAAGGTCTTAGCTGCAGTTTCATCACACATGTCCTCAGCTGTGGTACTTTTCGTGCTTTGTCAATTTTGTTTTGTCTTCAATTGTTGTATGATTTCTATCTGCTGTTTCTGTTGGTGTGTGATTATGTGTTTTGTATGCTCACGAAGTATCCGAGGCAGAGTGGAACTACTTAAAGAAGCTCAAGTGCCAATCCTTTAGTGGTACTTGGACAATGTCTACCCAGAGCTCCAAGTAAGTAAGCGTGTGTGTGTGAGTGTGAGGTGTGTGTGAGTGTGTGTGTGTGTGTGTGTGTGTGTTATCTGTCAGGAAAGCTTCTGCTGAGCTTGCAAATTAAGAGAGAATTTCAGAACTGGTGCCAAAACTGGCTTTATTACTGTCTGCTTCATTTCTAAAGAAGATTATTATTATCATTATTATTATTCTCTTTTTCGGTTTTGTGTGTGTCTGTTTTAACTTTTAAAGGGGAATGCAGTATTTACAGTCTAATACATCACAGGGAACAATACTATCTAATGTATTCTGTGGCTTTGTCAAGTCTGAGATAATAACATGTTTTAATGGGAACCCTGCATAATGAACTGGGACCTTGGAGTCTGAAGGTACCACACAGTCAAGTTTTTCAGATTGATCGTTAACAAATACTGTAAGTCAGGATATCCTGCCTCTGCTGCTTTAATTTATTATGTCTCCTGCTGTAGTCCCACAGCTTCCAGTAGCCAAAGAAAACTGACCATAATAAGAGCTTGGGGTTTGATTCCAGACCCGTACTCTCACATTTTGAAAAAAAAAAAAAAACCTGTTGAAATCTGCCTGGCTCCAGCCCAGGCGCCTTAATGATAAGCCTGTCACCTCTGCAGTTCATGTACTTAGGCACTTTATATCTGTGCAACAACCAAAGCATAAAAACAACATTTTTTGGTTTCATGGGGTGTTATGTGCTGGATTCTTTTTTGGAAATGTCAAAGTTTTCCTTTAAAAGTTGCCTTAGCTCACCAGTGATGATGAACCGTGGTCTGGAGAAGCTGTTCGTCGTCCCAGGTGGGATGCTCTGTTTCAGGATGTCACAGACTCAGTCCTGCTCTCTCAGCCACAGCGTGTTGTACATTTCAAACCAGGGGCGGGTCAAACACTTCTGACCAAAAGCCATCAGAGCCTCGGGGTAGCTCATATTAGCAGGTGCATCAGCAGGAGAATTTTTTATCACTGTCAATGAAGAAAACAGTCATTATAATCATACAGAACAACTCACTCCCACTTTATCTGACACTATATTCCTTCCTGATATTTGGTGGTGACAATTACATTCCTCTGCCCTTGAAATGGAAACTAAAATACAAGGATAATAAATTACAACTGAAGGAGAAATCTGCTGAATTTCATCTTTATGTCTTTTTGAACACCTCGTTCATTGTGTGTAAAGTCTCTCTCCGTCCTGATTGCCTGAGCTCCCACAGGCTCCTGACACTGACACACACACACACACACACACACACACACACACACACAGTCACACTTTATAGCATTATAAGCCGTGGCAGTGATGCTTTCAAATGCATACACACACTATAGTGCACACTACTTACACACACACAAACATGCGAATACAAATACCTTTAAGACACACCATGCTCTCATTTAAAGCGCTTCCTTCTCTTTCCACACTTCAACACACTCCTCCCACACACACATAAATACCCATTTATCCACTGGAGGCTGGTTAATCCCCAGAATGGAATTAACAGGCTTGCTCTCAGGGGAGAACAGACCTGACCCTTAAAGCGGCGGAATAACCTTTAGCAGGTTGTTAAAACAGAGATAGCAGATTGAATTAATGCTACAGAACAAGCCCCAGTTACTCTGTGACCCGAGGAATTTAACAAGAAAGACTGAGAGAAGTTTATCAAAGAGGAAGATTGGGAGAAACTTTCTGAAGTAATGAGTTTAGAGAGGCCATTGGCCTTTAAGCGGTTGTTAAAGGTGCAATGGCGGCGTCGTTTTTGAAAATACCGATAAATCACTGTCAAATTAACAGCGATATCTTGATGTAGTTAATGAGGCGGTGGTGGAGATGATTAGGGTCTTCCTTCTCATCTCAGTGAGGCTGTTGGTGTAGCTTAAAGTGAAGACCATAATACTTTAAACCCTGTTGCCTCCACCTAGAATGTGGCTTTGGAAGTTAAAGGGTCAGTTAGCAAATTAACAAAATAGCACTTTCTCCTTACCTCCAGAGGTGTCTGTGTAGTTTTGGCGTTCTGTTTCCTCCATCAGGGTCCCAGATGACTCCGACTCTCAGTCCGGGGTGATCAAACAGCTGACAGAACTGTCTGGAGTCATGGGGTGGAGGGGCAGGAGCAGCCGTCCTCACGCTGGCTCCTGCATCGGAACAGGAGGGGTCCCGCCATCAACCAATTGGTCGACGCGAGTTAATCCTAGCGATTCATCCCAAGACATGAACTGAGAGGAAACAGGTGAATGAGGGGATACAGAGAGAGGGAGGAGAGAGTTCGCCCACTCAAGAAGCAAATAATCGTTTTAAGCTAAATATGTAGATTTGTCCTTTAATTTACCAGCAGCTTCTTATCTTGAATTGTGGTGAGTATTTCTAAAGAAATGATGAAAAAATAAAAAAATGAATACAAATCCTTACAAATCTTGAGATAAAACGGGAAGATGCTGACACATTTTTCTGAGGTTTAGATCATTTTCATTCTTTATTTATATATATTTTGTTAATCCTTTATTTAAACACATTCTCACTGAGAATAATACATTTTACTTTGCAAGCAACTCCACCTCCCTACTGCAGGTGTGAGTGTATACGCTGGAAAAACAACAGAAAGAGGAAATGCTGCTCACTGACCTCACCTCTTCCTCTCTCTTATTGGTCATTAGTAGATGTAATTAGATTCCTGTGAAAGCGTCGTAAGCAAAACATAACATTACAACAAAGGTGTGTGTGTTTGTATGTGATTGACAAGCAGGTGTAATTGGTGTGTGTGTGTATGTGTGTACCTGTACTTATGTTTGCTCAGTTATTTCTCTGTGTGTAACATTATTGTCCGACCTGTAAGCTCTGCTCATTTTTACGTAGCACAGCCCAGCACACCAAGGCGAGTGTGTGTGTCTTGTGCGCCTGCTCAGCCATAATTAATACCCTTAGGATTCTCATTATTC
Organism: Lates japonicus; assembly: GCA_033238685.1. Lineage (NCBI taxonomy): Eukaryota > Metazoa > Chordata > Actinopteri > Centropomidae > Lates > Lates japonicus. The sequence goes on along the minus strand of BRZM01000028.1, from coordinate 2,595,996 downwards.
CATGTGTAGAGTGGGTGTGGGCTGTGATCCCGCTCAACAAGCCGCTGCGAGCAAACATGTCAGCAGCTGAAGCATGCTTTGGGCTGGAGAGGGCCCGACCTGTGACTGGAAGGTGGCTGGTTCAAATCCCTCCACTACGCCCAGTGAAAACTGGCTGGGATGTGTGAGTGTGGATGAAAACTCTAAACATCCAACTACTGTAAAGAAAAACCCTGAAGGCTGCTTATCCCTGTTTGATTCATGTTCAAGTCTGGTTTGGACAGGCGGCTCCCAGGTGGGGCGATTTTTGACTTTCAAGAATTTAAATTTTAATTAGTTCTCCCTGAAGAAAGAAAAACCAGTTTATTCCCCTGGTGTTTGCAAATATCATAGCTAATCTAAATAAAAGAAAAAAATCAAGCGTTGATGAAACATTTCAAATACATCCTTAGAATCTCACAGTTTTTACAGGTATTAACAAATGTAACCAAAACTAAACCATAAATTGTCAGATCAGATTAATCCGTCTGTAACTCTGATATAATTTGTTTCAAAATGCACTGACAAAGCGATATATATTGGTGAGAGGAATATATTAGAGTGACGATTGCACAGGCTGTAAGCAAACTCCCAGTCTGTGTTTAAGAGGTGAGCAACTTTAAAAAAGAAGGGTTAAGGTTAAATTAAATAAATCAATAGGATTTGTTAGTTAGTAAGTGCACTCTTCAATGACCTTCGTTTGATTTTTTTTTAAAGATCCCCTCCAGGCTTATCAGAAGATAAGAAAAATACTCTACTTTGAATAATCATTTGAACTTTTCCCCAAATAAACTTCAATTTCATGGTTAAAATTTTTAAATATAAAATCCAGAATCTATTAATATACAAGTAATTCTACAAACTAACTTCTAGATATAGTGTCTCTTACTTCACTGAAAAGTACTCTAGTGAATGTTCCCTGCAGGCCTCAGCTTTTGCTCTATGGAACAGGCTGTGCACTTTTATTGCTGTTGTTTTGTTTTTAACTGTATGAAACATATAACTTCATAGACAGCGGCTGTAGAGGCAGATTATTCTCCTTAGGTGACTCCTCCAGTCCATGTGGGAAGAACCCTAGGATACAATCCTGAACCCTAAATTGCCCCTAGTGGCCATGTGCAGCGAATGAGTGTAGATGGGTGAATATGGCCTGTAGTGTAAAGTGCTTTGGTGGCTATTTAAGACCAGAAACACTGGGGAAAACATTGAGGGATTTAGACAGCAACTACAACAAAAATGTTGTAGATACAAAGATTTGGTTTTAACTCCTCTGAATCAAGTAAAGGATTTCTGTCTGCAACCGCCATTTTGCACCAACATTTCAAATACAGGAAGGATCAATAGTAGAAGCAGAGACCAATTTGTAAACCCACAGCAGCAGAAACAGACTGGATTATTACATGTCGATATTAGAAAGTTCAAATGTATTCTACTGTTCCGTGGGAAGTTTCACATAATTTAAGGGTGAAGGCTGTGTATAACAAGGCAGCAGGAGTAGGAGAGTGGCCAGGCATAATCTGACCCGCAAACCCACGACATCATTCTGGCTGAAATTGTGGGCATGAAGTTGTTCCGTTGTGTCGTTCTGCTGTCAGGCGCTGGCTGAATCTGAGACAGCTCAGCCCTTCTCTCAGGAAAAGCGACTTACACTCCCAGCTTTGTAGACAAGGCTGCAGGTGTCGCGGTGTGCAGGCCAAAGTGCACTTTGTTTTTAACCTTTTTATTAAATCCGGGGACATTTCTGCTGGCCGTGCAGGCTTTGTTTCAGCTCCGACCTGCTTCATGTTTAAACCCGTAAACAGTGTACATGCATAAATGTACGGCGACAGTATGATTCCTGATATTCCTGAGCAAGAGAGAAAAAATCTGTATGAATTTTGTAATGTAATATTTGTAATATAATATAATACACACCCAGTAAAGATTAATATGCAGTTAAAATGTTACATATTTGATCATGTATACATAAATGTATATAATTAAAAATAAAATAACAATTGTATCACTAGAATATGAATAATGATAACAATAATAATAAAGATGAACTACTTTACAGACGGATAATAAACAGATGAATTAAGCCACTGTAAGACTTCATATGGTGTAAATCTAGTTAATCTTTCAAAATGAGTTCACATGACGGCCTCAGTCGTGAGGTTTCTCCCTGGGCTGAGTTGAGACTGTATCATCAGTGTGCGTGTACATGTAAACCAGCTGAACCTTAGGACGCTCCAGCACAGACAAGATATATTGAGCTACAGCACCAATTAACCTCCAATGTCATTCTCTGTGCTGCAGCTCAATAAATCAATCACACGGTGAAATAAACCCCGCAGCGCTGAGATATTTAAGATAAAACTCAGTCCGTCAGAGCTGGTGTGAAAAGACCCCCCACCGTCCCTTGAGCCAACTCTCACCCTCAGTTCCCTCATATCCCCAACCAGCAGATTTATGTGACGATAGTAATGATGTGTAAAAATGTAATGGCACGTTCTTCTTAATGCAGGAGAGAAAACGGATTAGTTCCTCATCACATATTACTAATCAATATATGCTTGAATTACTGGTTGGTGATTATTATTTTTATTGGTGATTATTTAGTATCCATTAAGATCCTTCACTTAAGAAGAATTACTGCGATATGAAAAGTAAAAGTCCTGCTTTGTTTGTCATGTGACTCAACCTGTCAGATAAATGTAATAGAGTAAAAAGTACAGTAACTTGAGTAAGTGTTGTTCCACCATGGGTGAGAGCTGCCGTTAAATGACTAATGACGTCCTATTGTGTAATAATACAGTTAGTTGATGTTATGATTATTAACTCATCAGTGAAAATATGTGTGTGTGTGTGTGTGTGTGTGTGTTGTAGATGAGTCAAGATATGATTCACTTTGTTGTGACCTATTAATGTGAGTGTCTCTGTCCCTGGAGGGTGGAAAGACCTTAACACACACACACACACACAACCAGGAGACAGGTTGGATTTACCATGGGTCCTGCCATAATAACACTGACCTAGTTACACATTCTGTGTGTGTGTTTGTTTCTCCTCTCAGCTCCGATTTTCTTTCCTAACACGTCCGACATGATCTTTAATACATCAGGCCAGTGTTACTTTGAACCCTGACCTCCTTAGTGTTGCTGTCTGTAACAGCGTGTGCATGTGTGTGTGTGTGCCTCACCTACAACTACATCACACACACACAAGAAGATGGGATGTTTTTTACAGTGGTTGTTATGAATACACATCAGCACTGCTGCTGCTACCATGATGCCGTGTCTGTGTACTTTCTATATTAACATGTAATGGGTGGTCTCCTCCATGTTGCTCTTTCCCCACTTAATCTTGACACGTCCACTTCTTTCTCCACAGTGTAAAAAAATATAAATTAGACCCTTTACTTGAGTAAAAGTAGTAGAGGCACAATCTAAAAATACTTCATCACAAGTTCTTCACTGAAAATTGTACCTCAAGTCAAAATAAGAAATTATCAGCTATTCTTTCTTTGTCATAAAATACTCTGAACCTGTTACACTCCGTTCAGCACTTTACCTACATCTCTCATCTTTGTTGTGTTCACTGTCTCAGAGTCAGCCAAAGCAACGTCTTCCAGGAGCTAATGCTAGCCTGAAGCCTCGGTGTGAGAGTAGTGGACAACAAGTGTTTTCATATATTGATTGACAGCCTTCTCTGATTGGTTAAAAAGGCGAGGCTCACTCAGCGCAGGCTGTTCAACAAGTCAGAGAAGCCTTTGACAGCACCTCTCCACATTAAGGAGCATATTTCAACTAAAAAATATTAGAAAAAAGTTACATACTGGAGCTCTAATGCTGCAGCACACACTGACTTTCTGTCAACACTTTGTTTGTCCACATATTTTTGGCCACACAGTTTATCTTTGTATTTATTTTTTTTACCTACAACCATAGAGGAGCACAAAATGGGAGAGCACAGGTAAAGTACCAGTTAACTGTAATTGTGCTTTTACATAAATGTCACTCTGCTTCCTGTCTCTGCCTCTTCCTCTCTTCTCCCTGAGTGACTTTATCTCCCTGACCACTTATCGGAAACAAAACCGGAGCCAGGGCAGCGCGGTATAGCAGCAACAACAAACAACAGCTGAAAAATAAAAAAGGTAAAAAAAATGATTGACTTTGTCTTTCTGCCTCCTACAGGAGTGGGTGTACACTCACGGGCAGCAGATCCGTCAGCAGCAGCACTGTCTGTCTCTGTCCACCACCTTCCCTGCCTCCCAGGTCCTCCTGCTGCCCTGCAACATGGCCGACGGCAAGCAGGTCTGCACGCACACATGCACACACACACACACACACACACATATTTCAGGCAGACAGGTGGTGTGTACCTGCAGGCGAGTCACTACCATATATCATATGGCTGATAAATTAATCTAAATGTTAATTAATCTAAAGCTAAATTTGTCTAAAGATGATCGTTACACACACACACACACACACACACACACACACACACACACACACACACACACACACATTCACGCTGCAGGGGCAGATGCTTGACACTTTTTTGGACAGGCAGCCTGAAATACTCTTAACACACACACACACACACACACACTTGTCATTACCTGACCACTGGGCACCTTGACGGCGTCCCAGAAGCCCCTGCAGCCGAGAACTACTTGACAACCAATAAATCACTTGAGAGAGAGAGAGAGAGTGAGAGTGAGAGAGAGAGAGAGAGAGAGAGAGAGAGGCACAGGTGGAAAGGTGAAGCAAGACAGACAAGAGAGGAGAGAGAGAGAGAGGAGGGAGGAGAGCTGGGAGGGGAGGGAAATTTGAGTCAGGGGAGAGAGAGAGAGTTAGTGGAAGATTGGCTCACATACACACCTCCTGGCCTGTTCAGTCTGCATGGAAAAATATTAGCGTATTGTGTGTGTGTGTGTGTGTGTGTGTGTGTGTGTGTGGATATGATCAGACGAAAGTCTCAACATATTTTTACATACACGTGTTAGTGTGATGTGAGTCACACTGTTTTTTTGCCTTCGCTGTTATTACGTATTATTTGGTCGGTGAGTCATCGGTGACTGATGAGAGAGATGAAGTGGCCAGAGAGAAAGAGAGGCAGATACAAAAAGAGGAGGAGAGAGTTGTAAAGGGACAAGAAGAAAACAGGACGAGGTGATGATGAAGAAAGGTGTAGGCTGAGAAGAAGGAAGAGGTGATAAGACAGCAGTGGGAGGAGGAAGTGGAAAAGAAAAGAGGAGGAGGGAAGAAAAAGCCAGGAAACTAAAAGAGTCCGAAACAAAACGTTGTGTCATATAACTTAGTTGGTATGACGCCTGTAGCACACAGCAGCACCTCAGAGAAAGAAAAATAACACATCAGACAAAGTGAATCTGGACTCTGAACCCTGGATTCAGGAGTCGTTTGTGAGTCATTTCACCTGGTCTCTCACCTGAAGACCCACTCAGTCCTTCCTGCTCTGCCACTTTACAATAGTGAGACTGTGGCTTCGACAGGTCTGGATATTTTTATACCTCAGCAACATGTTCCCTGCTGTGACATAACCCAACTGAAAGAAGATGTTATATCTACCAAACAAGACAAACCTTGAGCTACCGGTAAGGCGTGCCAGTGAGGGAGGGAACCAGGGAGAGCGTCGACACTGAAAATTAGGACAGTGGTGAATTCTGTACCAGCGAGTGTTTAGTGTTCCTCACACACCACACACACTGACAGTTATGGAGTTAAGACAGGAAGAGAGCAACACAGACAACAACAACAAAACAAACAACAAATGAAAACGGTGCTGCTGATGTGGTGTGAAGGAAGAAAGAAAGACAGAATGAAAGGAAAAGGAAGAAGGAAGAGAGTTAGAAACAAGGAAGAAAGAAAGGAAGGAAGGAAAGAAGAAAGGAAGAAATGGTAGATAGGTTGGGAGGAAAGAAAGAATGAAAGAAAGAAAACTAAAAAAGAACGAAAGCATTAGAGGGAGAGATAGATGATGAGGAAGTGAAGGAACAAAGAGGAAAAAAGTGAAGGAAAGAGGTGAAAGAAGCTGAGGTTTGTGTCTGGTAATTGAGAGAGCTGTACACAACAAACACAATGCGCACACACACATATACACACACACACACACACACAGTTCAGACAGGTAGGTGTTATATAGCTGGAGGAGATGCAGCTCAGGTCTGCTCAGATACCAGACTGTTAAATTAAGTGACTAAAAAAAACTTCAGCACACAAACACAACGCACAAATATCTACACACACACACACACACACACACACACACCCAGTGTCTGTGTGTTTTAATAACCCAATAATAATAATGTTCTTACTAGACCACTGAAGCACATGTCATGTAACTGAAACGCTAGTAAACCTTTGTACAACACACACACACACACACACACACACACACACACACACACACACACACACACACAGACACACAGACACAGTGCAGTTACATGTCCCAGTTGTGTGTGTGTGTGTCAGAAGGCAGGAAGTAGAGCGATGATAGCTAATTAGAACGAAGATCCACTGGAGAAACAGCCCAGAGCTGACTGGTAGAGAGACACTGAGACAGAGAGAGAGAGAGAGAGAGAGAGAGAGAGGGAGAAATGCAGAGGGAGGTTAAATTAAGGATAGAGAGAGAGAGACGGGGAGGGTGATGGGACGAGAGACACCGAGAAAGACAGAGAAACAGAGAGAGAGAAAGTGGTGGAGACAGAACTAAACAGACCACGACAGAGAGAGGAAGAGGAGGGATGGTGCTGGGGGAGGAAGGCAGAGGGAGAGAGAGGGAATATAGAGAAAAACGTAAAGTAAAAAAAGATTGTTCAACATGTTAAAACTTGTGTGTGAGTGTGAGGTATTCAGAGAAATATCCTGTGATAACAGGACAGGGAATGAATTTACATATAATAAGAACTGGGCCAGTATCCACTGATTAAAACTGAGAAGTAGACGCTCTCTCACGAGATGAGTGTTCAGATGCTTTACCAGAGATGTTATGAGGGAGGAGACGAACCACTTCACCATCCTGAATAGAACACCAAAGACAAAACACCGAAAACAAAACACCAAAGACAAAACACCAAAGACAAAACACCAAAGACAAAACACCAAAGACACCGCCGATCGTCTGCCAAACCAGGAAACATATCAAGCCATCATAACCTGTGGAAAAAAGGTGTTTTAAACCTTATTTTGGGGCAAAGTCACCAAACTTTTTTAGTGATTTTAATCAGACTTGACTGGTGACCATTGAAAGTGAAGTCATCACTTAGATAGGAGCCTGCTCTTGTTAGCCTGAAATAACTGCCAGAGTGCGTTGCCAAGATGGCTGCCGCATTGTGAGACGTAAAAGAGCAGAGGTCACAATGCATGGTGTATGTAAGGTTATCATATGTTCATCTGCAGAGTAACTAGTATCTGCACCTGTCCAGGAGGAATGAAGTAGCATAAAATGGACGTACTCCAGTAAATTAACCTGAAATTCTTTGTACTTTTCTGTTACCTTTGTGTGTGTGTGCAGTCTGTGATTACAGAGCAGCTGTAGCAGCTGGATCAGGAACAGCAACATCTAAAAAGCTGTTGTGCTTGTTGGCTCCCGTCTTCATCTCGAGGGATACCTGCTGTACAGGAAGGATTTTTCCAGCAAATGACTGGGCTAGACAATCTCTGAACCCTCGAACATTTTTGAACTAAACGACCCACCGAGCAAACACAACTTCCTCTCTCTGAGCACTCCACTCAAACATGACAAACATGACATGTATGTCCTCTGAGACGGCCACTGTGTCAGATTAGCTGATCATGTTGCCTTAAATCCCTGCTACTTGGACAAGAGACATGTCAGACCGAGTCAGTCCTGTTCAGTCACAGCTTTGTGGTCTTAACTTTTCATGATGGGCAGATATGATGTGAGAAAAGGGTCCTGAGGTAGACCTCCGGGGTCAGGGATGCCAACAACCATGGTGTTGTCAGAATAGGTGAGAAGAGGCAGGAACATTGTGTCCTCTGTTGTATCAGTTGTCTTCTGCTGTGGCACAAAACACAGCAGCTTCATACAGTATTCGTTCCTGACACTTCTCGTCTGTTGGATGACGCCACAGTTTTAGTCAAATCCCAAAAATATGGATTCACTAGTAACAGATGTTAAACAGCAGCAAATGCAACGGCACAAAAAACTGGTTTAAATCAAGAGCATTCTGGTACTCTTACCTTTCTCAAGCCATTTTCACACATGAACTCCAGAGAGGTCTGGGGAACTGGCAGGATAAAGTCTGGTTAACATCCGGACTGACTGATTCAGACATTTACGTTCACACATACAGCTCCACTGGGGAATGTCTAGAGAGGTTCGAACAAGCGTTCCAAGTCTCCAAAACTTGTAAATCATTGTCACCTGTTCATGAGGAGGATGAAAGTTTCATTCACTTCATCCTGCTGTTGGAAATCAGCAAACCCAGGATGTATTTTACAGCTGATTGATTGTGTTACTTTGACATTTGAGCGCTGTTTTTCTGAGGCAGTCATGAAACTTTGATGCCCACTAAAGCCCCAGAGGAGGGTCTGTCTGTGTTCACCCTGTGATGACCTGAGCCTAACCCCAGTGCATTCTGGGACAGGCTCCAGTCACCCGTTCCACACTGGAAAAGAACAAAAGGGTTAAGAACTTTAATGTATGTAAATATAATGTAAATGTAAAGACAGATACCAAGTGTTTCTCTCACAGGCCGACGTCAGAAGTGCTGCAGCAGTCAGTAATGAGGTGAATACTAATTGATTTACTTTTAATTATCCCTTCGTCTTTTTTTCAATTAAAAAGCTCTGCAGCCCGTCGCTACACTGTGATGAGCGTGTCATCTTGACAATGCAGGCATAGACCCACAATGCAATTCTGTGCCTGTGTGTGTGTGCGTGTGTGTGTGTGTTGTTACAAGGTCTTACAAGATCAAGATACATGACAGCGATACGCTTCAGAGGCTCAGCAAACACAATATGGCCGCTCCCTGCCAACATACACACAAACACACTGATACAGAGACATAAACACACATACACACAAAATGTATGTGCACACTCAAATTACAGTCACACAGGTACACAAAGATATTCCTACAGATATCACATGCACACACAAAATGTACACACTAACACACACGAAGATGCCCAGATTGTGTTTTGCTCTCTTGTCTCTATTTTTCCTCACTTTCTCTCTCTCTCTTCCTTTATCTGTCAATCTGCTCCCTCGCTCTCTTTCTCTTTCTCTGTCTCTCTCTCTGATGACTGGGTTTCAGACCCACAGCTGGATAAAAGCCTCTTTTCATGTCTGATCATATCTGCCGCTTTGTTTTCCAGCTAAAGAATCCGGCTATGAATCATGCACAAGCACAATCTCTCTCTCTCTCTCTCTCTCTCTCTCACTCTCACACACACACACACAACTGAACACACACCCCGCCTCTCCAGACAACCTCGGATCAAAGCAAAAAGTCAGTAGAGGCCTCCACCTAGTGGTGACCAGTAGCAATCACATGTTGCCCATTGGAAACGTAAAGCAATCCAACCTGTTGATAAAATATAAAATTACCACATTAATACACTTTACACTAAAGTGTTTCACTGCAGAAGACAATTAGTTTTTTAATAACTGCAGGGTTGGTGGTTCGATTCCTAGCTCCCCCTGTTCACACAGTGAAGTGGACAGGAGGAGCTGAAGTGTGTGAATGGGGAAAAATATGAGTTACTTTGAACAGAAGAGTCCAACAAATGAATGTAATGAGTAACGAATGTGATAATAATTTAGTCCCAAACAAACTGCATGTGTCTTTGTTTTGTTAGTCACAATGAAAATAAGGGTTGGTTGGCTCCTCTGATTATTATTGCACCTCAGTTCTTATGTAGGAAAAGAAACCAAAATTATTCTATGAGTCATAAACAGTATTTGTTGTGAACCAAAAGTTTTTTCTCCTGAGATGAAATAAAGGAAAATATAATAATCTTAAAACATACGAGCCTGATTCCAACCCCCCAATTCTGTGACTGTCAGTAGCATTCATACACCTGCTGCTGGAAATGCTTCATTAAACCATTATGAAATGATTTATCAGTTTATGAATAATTGCAAACATTATACTCATACAGTGACACGCAGGTAACTGGGACTGTACAGTAGCTTCATGTTTAATAACCTTCACTGCTGTTAATCAGCTCAGTATTGAGTCCATGAGCAGATCTGAGAGGCGTGTTCGTTAACAAGGCTAGTTGTTATAAATTTGAGAGCATGTATAATTTAGACCCAGTTCTCTGTAATTAACATTAATGAGAGCTGTGGTGTCAGAAATGTAAACTCTCATTACTGTGGAGTTTCTGCTGCAGTGTCTCCTCTGTTGGTGAAGGGTTTGAACTGTTAATACTACACCCAGTTCATCCTCTGTAGATTCTGTATTTGACATACAACCTGGGCTCCTTCAGGAGTCACTAAAGGTCACTAAAGGTCTGCTCCTCAGTATTTGCCATTTTGTTCTTTCTCTGTATGCAGCAGAGAGCGACACCAGATCTCACTGTGTATTCTGACAGATTCATGTTTCTTTACATATTGCACCTTGGTCATATACAGTAATACACCTGCTCTGCAGAGCATGACTGAAGACCTTTTCAGAGACGTCTCCAGTGACTACAGGTGTCAACATCAATAAGCAGCGCTCACAATAAAGATTCTACTTCTTCACCTGCTCTGAATGCTGCAGTGTTACCTGCTTACACAACACAGAGCTGGAAGTGATAGCACGCAGGGTGAATCAGTGCTAGAAACCAAACTAAGGGCTCACTTTTAAATTGAGCAGTAAACATTTTGGGAAACGTCTTGTCTGGGTAATTTGTGATTGTTTTAAACCTTTCACCTTTACAAAAAGAGAAGCATGAAGCTATTTTTAGACAGCATCATATTTTCTCTTCTGACCTGTTTTTCATTTTTTCCCCCGCAGCGGTGGCAGAAGTCGGGGACTCACTTGGAGCACCTGGTCTCTCGGTTCTGCCTGGACTCGGAGATGGCTCTGGACGGGATGGACTCCTCACGAATGCTGGTCATCAGCCCCTGTGAACTGAGCGCGTACACACAGAGATGGGAGGTCCCCTTCTCCTGACCTCTGACCCCTGTGACCTTTCACCTGCAAAAATCTGCCCCGTCACCCATTCTCCGCCTCAAACACTTGGGCAGAGACAGCTGCTCGGACAGAGTGAAGATGCATGAGCACGTCATGTCAGGATGCTGTGTTGAAGAGAGGTGAACAGAAAGTTTTTGATGCCTCCTCAGAACTTTGGAAGGTTTAAAACCCTGATTCATTGAGGATCTGTGCTGGATGGAAACATCACTGGAGGAAGAGACACATCAGAAATGTCGAGTTTGTTTTGTCTGGAGGTTAAAGTGTCTGTTTGAGGCTGTTCAGACGTTTGGTGGAGAGTCAAACCAAGTGCACCTTAAAACCCTGAACTGTCAAAGATTTGAGTTAGACAGAAACTTTGCTTGAGGAAAAAGAAAATCATCAATCAGAGAGAATGTGTCTTGTAATCTTTTGCAATGAAAGTGTCTGTTTTTGAGGCTGTTAAATAATTTGGGAATTAAAACCAAGCACAACTGGAGTTCACTCGGTCAAATACCTGTCACATACTGCTGTATACACATCCTGATCTCTAAAGACTGAAACTGACGCACAAACAGTCTGATACATCTCTTCTAGCTCTAAATTTAAGATTCATACCTTATAACCACTCTGGACAGTGATCCAGCTGATCAAACTGTCTCATCAAACACGATCAAATCATCTCAAATCTGGAAACTGACATGAAAAAAAGAAGCTTTTCTATTTTTACTCTGCAGTTGCACGACAACGTAAAGTAACCCTGCTGTGTGAGACCAGATTGATTTGTTCCAAAAGAGAGTGAAAATATCACTGAACCAAAAGATGTAACATCGGTAATTCTGTTTGGGATAGTTTCTGTAATGCTGTTAAAATGATGATGTTGTCTGTGTCTGTTACTGTTCTGAAGTGTGCAGAGGGGATCGGACATTTTGTCGGCTGTAGGCTGTTTAGAAGACCATCATTTCCCAGCAGAAGCTTTGCCGACGGCAGCTTCCATGACCATGTCAGCAGATCTGACTGAAGAAGAAGGAAGAAAGACACAAAGGAGGACAAGAAAAAACAGAGGAATTAACCTAAACTCAGACAGAAAAGGTCTGCAGGTGGACACAGTGACAAACACACACAATGAGAAGTAACATGTAACACAGAGAACAGCATGAACGCAGTACATCTCGTAATGTCTGCTCTTCTGGGGGTCGCTCAGCAGATTTCTGTTTTCTGTTGCCTGGAGGATGCAGCTGCTGCAGCTGCTCCGTATTACACGCCTGGTGTGAAGTGCTGCTGTGCATGTGGGAATTTTCTATAAGAGTTGACGTTGTGTTTTCCACACACCTTAACTTAATCAAACTGGGGGAAAAGCTTTACTCTCAATGTTCTCTCAGTCGCCCTAATGATGTTTCATCACAGTTTCTTGTTCAAGTTCAGAGAATTTATAGAAGTGATTCTGCTGTTTGGGGTTCGTTTTAAGAAAAAGTGTCGACTGTTGAAGCTTCTTTAGAATCTGGAGCGATATTTAAAAGCTACCAGACCTTGTGTTGGTCACATACCTGAGATTGTTTTTATTTTGGAGCACACTGGCAGGACATAGGGTTGTTATTGATGGTCAAACTGCAGCTGTTGTGGAGATCAAACCGGTGACCCTCCGGTCATGTGACAGAGTCAAAACACAACTGACGTGAACCACAGACCTACAGATGTTTAAATAATCACTAAAGTTCCCTAACAGTCATTTTGCAAGATTAGCAGTCGGTTTTTCAGATGATGGATTTCTCATTTTGAAACCAAATTCTGTCCAAATCGTGTCCCTCTCTCCTGTGTCTCTGACATCTTTGATATCCTGTTTGACTCCTGAATAAAGGTTTTCTAATGGCTGTTTCTGTTTTATTGAAATAACTGATGTTAACATGTAGGTCTGAGAAAATGAGCTGCCACTGGTGCAGACAGTACACACACACACATATACACTGCTAATATAGAAAACCACATTACCATTATATTTATGCTACTAATGCTTTTATCATTACATCTACCACTATTACTACTCCACAGGTAGCACTACTGCAGATCCTGCAGCTTCACCAACCTGTGTCAACAGGTACAGTATTAAAACACTGTTTTACTGTTTGTACTTCTATACTGTGGTTTTTCACTATTACTGTCACTATTGTAGTTTGATAACTATTAATGCACTCACTGACCATTAACACCACTACTCCTACTACTGCTAATACTACTTTTACTTCTTCTTTTACACCTTCTATCACAAATATTAAAGTTCTACTTGTACTATTATTTACTGTGTTATTACCACTGATTCTGAGGGATGTTTCTACCTAAAATAATTTAATGAGTTTAACATTTTCAGGTTGATGTTTTGCAGAACCAGCTCAGAGCAACTCCTTATGTTAAAACTCAGACTTGATTTTAGATTTATTGTTGTATGGCTGTAAGTTAAAAGAAAAAAAGCAGATGTATGATCCTCAGTTCAAATCAACCTTCTCAAATGAATAACATTTTCAAAATACACTCATCGAGCACTTTATTAGGAACACCATGTTAACGCTCAAAACTGCTGCAGTTTTTCCTGATATTGATGCCACCAGACGCTGGAAATTCTTTGAGATTCTGGTCCATGTTGACTTGATTTCTTTGTCAGCTGCACATTCATGCTGCCAATCTCATGTTCCACCATATCCCAATGGTGTATTACTATACTGGATAATTGCATGTATAAGCAGGTGTTCCTAATAAAGTGCTCAGTGAGTGTGTAACCTGGTCTTAATTTCATCAATTTTTCCACCATTCCACCCTTAGGATTAAGTCTTCTTTGCAGAATACATGATTCTGCTCATAAGAAGGCAGCTGAAGCAAAGGTGGGAATTACATCCCTAAACTACTTCTGCTGTGGGAATGAATGAGTATTTATATTAGAATGAGCTCTCCAGCGATGCCAAGCTCCACATCAGAAAAAGAGCCCGAAGAGAGAAGAAATATGTGGGGAGATCATCTTTTATGTTACTGCTTTCAAGCAAATTAAAGCACAATAAACTGAAGTGAGAGGAGGGGTGTATGCACACACACACACACAGAGAGAGAGAGAGAGAGAGAGAGAGAGAGAGAGAGAGAGAGAGAGAGAGAGAGAGAGAGAGAGAGAGATTGTGGTCAGACCCCACACTCCTCTGTCAGACCACTGCTCCTCCTCAACAACACCGCGAATCATCAATCCGTCAGTTTTACTTTATACTTCAACGACAGGATTAACGGGAGATGTCGCACATTGGAAGCTGACATTTTATCTCCTCAAACCGTTTTTAACGACACCGCTGTCTTTTGGAGGAGGCTCGCTTTTTGCGTAAGTACAGTGACCTTTTTTCATCTCGCCATTTTTCACCTCCTCAGCAAAGAGAAAACAAACCAACCAGTGATTGTCATGTTTAACCTAATTCACAGTTTCCCTGAATTTAAGTCGTAACGGCTGATGATCATGACGTCAGATATCGTGACATTTAAAAAAAAGATAAAAGAGGAAATTGAAATTGAAATATTGAGGTACGTTTCCAGTCGGGCCATTGTTTCCGCTGCACCGAAGTGGATGTAGTCCGCTCTCTGATTCGCATCCCATTGATCGACGCTAAGCAACAGAACTTTAACACTTCAAGTTCCAGGTAGAGAGGCGGAAGAAAGGGCGACTGAAATTCTGCGTTCATGGTAACGGAAATGTTGGAATTAACATAATTAGCAAGCGAATGGAGTGGTGCAGGTGACATTTATTTGATTTCACGATATTGAAAAGGTAATTTACAGTTTTTACTCCAGCGAAAACTTAAACTTATGTTGTCGTTGTATTCCGTTAGCTTTCGCTAAACATTTAGCTTGTAGCCGCAACTCCAGCGTTTTAATATGCTTTTATTTTTACCAAATAGCAGATAGGAGTTTACACTGTATCTTTTATGAAAGATTAAAAACCTAGCTCAGGTGTGGACTTCCTCTGTCTGCCCAGTCGCACTTGTACTTGTACTTTTTACTGTACTCGTGAGAAACACGAGCTTTGCTGAGGTACATGAATGCAGCACAGGTTTCCCTGGCGCTTAGTTGTACGTCATATGTTGGGGACTCAAGATCTTTAGCTTAGTTTACATTCAGTCGAACAAACACAGACATAAAACATCGATTATGCTTGCTTATAACAGTTTATCTCAATGTTTCCAAGCCGAAACATAAACAATGACTCTTCTATCCCCGGAGAGAAGTAAGTCAATGTGAGCTAGCGACTCATTATTAAAAGAAAATAAAGAGAAAATTTGAGCTGTGTTCAAATTCAGTGGGGCTAAAAACAACTAACTTGAGTTAACTTGTTGAAGCAAGGAATATTTGTACCCTCTTTTTTCACGTAACTGTCTTTTCACTCGTGTTTTCTTGTCGGCTACATGTTTGTAGTGAACTTCATAGTTAAATCATAAGTAACATAACAACAATAAGTCCTGTTAAAAGTTCTTTAAAAGTGACCTTAGTGCGTCTTACTGCTTTTACTTGTACAGACATCTATTTTCTCTCCACTGAATGCTTCTGTATTCACTAGTGCTGATTGATAATGATTAATCCATTTGCCCGATTAGTCAATCGACAGAAAATCAGTTGACAGTAAGTAATCATCTCTGAAAACTGAATATCTTTGGGGTTTGGACTGTTGGTTGGACCCAAACAACGCTGGGGAAGTCTGATGGAAATTTCTAACAATGTTCTTACTTTGTTCTAGATCAAATGAATAATTGATGAATGAAGTAATTTTTTCTTCCCTTCAGCCACCCCATGTTCCTTCGCTGGCTGAGCCCCTTCGGCTCCTTCCTCCCCCGCAGCCATCCTGCTCTCTGCAGTGTCGGCTTCAGGAGCAGCAGTGCCTCCTTCACCTCTGTCCCCCAGTTTATCCCCACTCCACATCCATGGTGGTCAGTGCGGGGATTTCCCCCCTGGCCTCCACGACTCACCTACGCCCACCCAAGAGCACATCAGCCTGTCTATGGTAGCTCGTTGCACCCTCTTTATATCAACCCTGGTAACTTCAGCAGTAGCTGGCGTTCATTCTACACCTCGGCCGACCTCTTGATGGAGCGGTCCGACAGAGATCGAGGGCCTCCTCACAAACGGAGGAAGAGTGAAGAGGAGAGGAGGAACAATGAGGAAAGAGGAGGACACAGAGGAGGAGCCGCAGGGACAACAGGAGGAAAGGCCAGGGAGGGAAGCTCCAAGAGGGAGCACCATCACCTGGATCCCAGCGTGGACGGCAGGCCTCGACCAAACCACAACTTCAGAGAGGGAAGTCGAGACAGAGGGAGGGACGGAGCTGGAAGAGGTGTCAGTCAGGAATACAGCAGAGATAAAGACGTAGAAAGGACTAAAACTTGGAATAAAGACAGACAGCGAAAAGACAGCAGCAGTCAAGATGGAACCCAAGGTCAAAGGAGGAGCCAACATCAGCAAGAAAGGCATAAAGAGTCACAGCCTGCAGGATCCAGGACTCAAACCCCTCAGTCTAAACCTGAACAGGAGAAACCTCCTGTACACAAACCCAGGCCTAACCCCTGGTTCAAAGACAGAGGTGCAGAGGAGCAGGGAGGGCATCACAGGAATACAAAAGGACCAGAGGAACATCCGAGGGACAGAAGCAGCAGTGGAGGTCCATGGACGGGGCCCTGCAGCACCGCCCATCCCCCAAACCCGTGGCAGGTAGCTGGAGCCAACAGACAGCCTCCTCCACCTGGAACCTCCCCGTCTGTCAGACAGCAGGACGAGGCTGCACCAGTGAAATGTAAACCCAGGTTTTTAAGGAGGTTTTGCACAATGTAACCTCTTAACTACATTTTCTATTATACTGTATTTAACAGTCACGGATTTTCCAAAGCAGAGCTTTTTTAGTTTCTCCCTCAAGGCAGTCCTTGGTTTGAATTCATTGAATCATGGCCTTAAAAAGGTGTGAAACTTTTTTGAAAGATACGACCAGATTCACGTTTGCTTATTTTCTTCACTTGTAAAGTAAATTTGGGATCAGTGCCTTGTTATTTTGTAAAGTCAAGCCCCAGCCACAGCTTCATGGAGAGTCTTTTGCCTTTTGATCGTGATCTGTCTGAGATCAAATTCACAAACTCTTGTTTTAATCTTTCTCTTCTCCATCGCCTCCCTCTCCTCAGCTCTTCAGAGACACTGGGAGACCTCCCCTGCCTGCAGTGCCTACCCTGAGCCACCAGGGGTCAGCACAGCCTTTGACTTCTCAGTGATGTCCTACAACATCCTGTCTCAGGAGCTGCTGCAGGACAACGCCTACCTGTACAGACACTGTGACCCCACTGTGCTGCCCTGGGAGTACCGGCTGCCCAACCTGCTGGCAGAGATCCAGCAGCACAACGCTGATGTGAGTGAATCGGATCAGATAAAACAGATGATGTGTAGCAGCTCAAAAGGTTGTGGACACCTGAACATTACACACAAACATCATTGTTGAACATCAGATTTTGAAACCTTTTTTAGATCCTGTGTCTGCAAGAAGTCCAGGAGGACCACTATGAAAACCGGATTAAACCTGCTCTACAGACACTAGGTACTTTAGTGACATGATGAATACTTAATGTGTTTTCTCCTACAAAACTTCTGTGTGTTTATGAAAACCTCTGTCTGTGTGTGTGTGCGTTAGGCTACCAGTGTGAGTATAAGAAGCGGACAGGAAGGAAACCAGACGGTTGTGCCATCATCTTCAGATCATCCCGCCTCTCCCTCATATCCTCTAATCCTGTTGAGTTTTTCCGCCCTGGTGACACCCTCCTCGACCGGGACAACGTGGGATTGGTCGTGCTGCTGCGACCTAACTACGGCGTCAGCCTGTCGGATCCCTCCGCCTTCATCTGCGTCGCCAACACCCACCTTCTCTACAACCCCCGCCGCGGTGACATCAAGCTGGCTCAGCTCGCCATCCTGTTGGCCGAGATCAACCGGCTGTCCCGCCTTCCAGATGGGTCGACCAATCCAGTTGTGCTCTGTGGGGATTTTAACTCCACACCCTGGAGTCCACTTTATAGTTTCCTGACCACAGGCTGCCTGGATTACAGAGGACTGCAGAGCAGCATGGTGTGTGACAAGCACATGTACAAACACATATACTCAAGCAAAACTGTCAATCATTCTCTGCTTCTCGCTCAATAAATATGCAGATTTTGATGGCCAGTTTTCATGTTTTCATTCAAAAATCGATCAATCAAACCATTAAAGATGGTACCATCCTTAACCCCCACACACGTTTGTATATGTAACTGTTTTTTCCTGTGTTTGTGTGTAGGTGTCTGGGCAGGAGAGCAGTCCCAGAGGTCATCGTCCCCTCACGTGTCCGATCTGGTCTCACAGTTTAGGAATCAACCATCGGTGTCAGTACGAGAACAAACCCGCTGCTGAGTCCTCCCCCAACAGTCCGACAGGTACGCTCACTCTGCAGTTTAGCTGAAGGCTCAGCTCACAGTCCAGTACATGAGCTTATATCAGTCAGTGACATTAGTGCTACTTGTGAAGTTAGTTAAACCAAGATTTATATATTAATGTGAAAAGAAAACATTTGTTGCAGGGTTTCATGGCTTTAAAGTTCTTGTAAGTCTAGTTTTGTTGTGATTTGACTAGAATAAGCTTGATGTTTGTTTATTGTTAAGCTTCCTCACTGACCACTGTCTCTCTCAGCTGTGGAGGGAGCGATCTCTAATTTGACTGTAGAAGATCTCACCACCAAAGCCGCTGCAGCTGCTTATAACAGGTAACGCGTCTCTTTCTTCTTCTGTGGTCAAACACAGGTTCACCGTTATCAGTTTATCTGACTGCAGAAACAATCACAACACTTTTGTGTTTTTTTTTTTTTGTTTTGAAATGTCGCAAAAAACAGTAAATTACTAACTCTAGAATGAAAGCTGCGTCTTTATTCTGAAAAATATGTTTCTGTCGCAATTCTGTCTCTGCCTCAAGTGAGCATGAATATTTAAAAAATCCATTTAGATTCTTTAGATTCATTTTGATTCGATAATGGTGACTAAATACCACAGATCTTATTTCTGTCCAAAGTCAAAGTGTAAAGCAGAGTCTGTGGTCTGTACCAACACACACACACTCTAACCTTGTGTGTGTGTGTGTGTGTGTGTTTAGAGCGAGGATCGAGCACAGCCTGAAGCTGCAGTCATCCTATCAGCACCGCCTGATGCCTGATGGGAGACCTGAGATCACCACCTGTCACTCCCGCACTGCCCTGACTGTGGATTACATCCTGTTCACTCCAGGTACACGCACACACACACACACACACTCTCTCTCTCTCAGTGCCTTTCCATACTGGCACTGTGTACAAACATAATACTGGTGCCAATAAGATACTTGAGTTTTTCCACCTAAATGATCTTTTTTTGATTCTTCATTACTCCAAAAAAAATTGTCTCAGCTGCGTCAGTGTTTAAAGCCGTTGTTACCATAAAACACTGCTGCTAAATAAAGTTCACAAATATCTGATCAAAGACTAAGTCAAGAAGACAGAGTCTGATGTGCATTCAGTGCAAAGTTTCTGTATCTGACAGTTTTAGATTCAGTTCAGCTCAGTGGCCGTTATTCCTCACTTCTTATGTTTCCTTAGATTTTTTTCTCTGTATTTCTCTCATTTCTGTCACGGGTGTCTCATTTTTCGTTTCTCCTCTGTTTGTCCTCCCTGTCACCATTTCTCTTGAAAGAATTCACCAACTCTCCTTCACTTCCTGGTGGCCGGGGGCTGCAGCTGTTGGGCAGGCTGTCGTTGGTCGGCCAGTCTGAGCTGGAGGAAGTCAACTCCCTGCCCAATGAGCATCACTCATCTGACCACCTCCCTCTCCTCGCTCGCTTCCGCTTTAAGCACTGACCTGGGAGTCAGCTGACATGGTACCTGCTCTTCAACCAATTAATCACAGGGGGAAACAATCTGCAGCCACACACAACTTCTTTGACATTGTGTCAGTTAGTTTGGAGCCAAGTCCAAGGAAACGTTCAGTAAACACTCAGTAAATGTTCAGTAAGTTCGACCTTGGGGCTGGTGGTCTGTCTCTCCTGCTTGGCAGCTGTTGATGTTGCTCTTTTCTTCTCTTGAAATTAAAGATTGTCCAACCAGTAGGAACTTAGTCAACCAACCAATCGACCAGGAGACTACAGCCCTGTGGTTCAGTTTTGATCATTTTGGAATCATCAGTCATCTGTCAGGTACCATTAATTGCCCTTTGAAAATAACTTCGACAATTCCTAATTTAATGGTTTTACATGTATATAAAGTTTTGTCAGGATGTGAATCCATGAAGGTATGAATTTTATTTTTAAAAACTTGAAATTAACACTTGAAGATTAAGAGCTGCTGATGAGGAACGTGACTGGATAACTGTTTTTGGCCATGATGGAGCAACCAACACACAGATAAGAACTTAGTTGAACTTTTCTGGGGGGTGTTAAGAGTGTCGTATTGTTACTTAAAAAATATATTGTTGGGAAATAAAACTAAATTTGTATTTTAAAATGCTTCAGATTAGATATGTGTCAACAGTTGCTCCTGTATCATCGCCTCTGAGGTGTTTTTTCTACTAAAATCCACATTCAATGAAACACTGCACAGCAGTAAAGTATTTCTCTTTACATGTGAGAACATATCATTAGAAATAAATGTATAATTCATATATTCAGGATTTACATTGTACATTTTACCTGCAGATTCAGATTGTAAAAGGTTTTATTTTTAAGTCTTAAGTATTGGAGTTTGTATTTGGTGCCAACAGTGAGTGAGTGAAACTTGTCTCATGTTTACCTCATGGCCAGTCTGCTGCAAGTTCAGACTTGTATATAATCTACAAATAACAAGGGTAGATATATTTTTCTATCATTTTGGAAAGAGAGTTTTTGCCAGTTTTGAAAAGTTGACACTGTAATTAAATAAAAGATGTGTTTTTACATGTGGCTGCTGTCAGTTCAATGGTTGTTCTCTGCATTTTAATACAGACATACTGTACATGTGCTGCTTAAAGGGACAGTGGATCTATAGGGGTTTGGTCTGTTTGTTTAATGTATCTTAGAATATGTTCTCAGACTGTTTCATATTTGTTTCTAAAGACAGATGGCTGTTTTTCTTCTCGTATAGGGGAGATGACTTGTTTTCCTCTGTTCATTTGTCACAGGAGAAATTCATTGTTCTGCAGGGAGTCTGCTGTTTGTCCTCCACAGCCTGATGGGATGAAGTCGTCTTTTTCTCATATTCATGATGCATAATGAGACACTGCTGGTCTTAATGTTAAGTTATCAATAGATGTGGCTCTTTTTTGTTGTTCTCTAATGGGACATGGACGTTTCTTTCCCGTGTGCGTCTCCCATTTTCTCATCTCAGTGAAACAGGTTCCACATCTTAAGCCACTTCAGCAGGCTGGTGTGTGTGTTTGTGTGTGTGATGGTGACAGATGGTTGCACCGTTTACCTCGACTCCCCTTCACAAACACCGTGTTCTCAGGCTTCTTACTATTCTGTGCATCACTCTGCACACTGCAGCAAGACGCTCGGCCGGATCTCAACAGGCTTCACAGGCTCCCTTACGTCTGTTCTTACAGCAGAGCCTGCAGGGACCGGGCTTCAAAACCTTTGTTGCTGTCATCTCCATTCATGGGGAATAACATTAACTAAGGACATAGTGTGATTGTTACATACAGTCTTTTTGAAAGTTGACGCTAATAATTTAAAGCAAAAAAGGAAAATAGGGGCAAAGCTGGAAAAACAAATTTACTCCTGTCCTGTTGTACTGTAAGGTGTTTCTATTATTGTGTCCATCCCCTGTATATTAGTCCATTCTCATAGATATTTCCTACCTGACAGAGTGAGATACTAGTCATAACACTGAATTACCACTCTGCACTAATAATAGTGACACAGTGTTCAGTGACAATAAACTGTTAACAACAGGAGCTTATTCTTAAAAATGATAAATCTGCAAACAACAACACCTGGGTGCAGCACAACCTTAAATGTGTTTAATTATGGTTTTGTTGTTCTCTTTAGGTTTTAAACAACATTATGTCTGTTGTTTGGGCTCCTACAGTTAACATTGGTTATCAGAGAGGTGAGCACATGTCTACAAGAGAAACTACCAGAGAAAATCAACAAAGACACACAGAAGGTGCAGAGGCCTTTCTGGATCTCTATGAGTCAGCCAAGAACCCAGAGGACATGTATGAGAAGTGAGATGATTGACAAGGTAAATGAACTGTATTAATAAGTGTAGCCACAGTGTCTTAGATTACAGTTGGATAAGACAGACATGATTCTGACAAGTAAACTTTGAATTATGCTGACACAGTAAGTTCTCAGCAGAAAGATATTCACTGATTCACTACACAGCAGCTTGTGTTATTGTACTTCATAAAACTTGTGATCAGAATTTTGTAATTATGAGCTTGTGCTAGACACACTAGACTACGCCGTACAAAACAATATCAATTCTATATACATTGGAGTTAGTTCATAGGTGTGTTAATTTTAACTGTTGGTCAGAGTGTGATTTAAATATCTTTACAGTATATAATGACCAGTTCTACATTTATTTGCTTAAACATTTTTTTTCATGAGCTGCTGTTAAGACCTTTGTAAATTTGGTTGTTATTCATTAAACTAAAACGACACAAAAAGACATTTTCAATATGCGTTAAATTTGAGATAATGATTCTGTATGTGACCGTCTGTGGTGGAAGAAATACTCAGACTTTTTACTGAAGTATAACAAGTTAAAAATATGCTTAATTGATAGTGTTTATTATTGTGTAGTTCACAGTAACATATGTGATTGCTTCAGTAAGTCAGGTGATGACAGTCAACTGTCCATTTTCTGAAACAGCCCCTTAATGTTTGTTAAATGTAGTGGTTCAGCTGTAATGTTGAATATTTTTCTGTGGGTAAACTGTTGATGAGGAATAGGTAGTAGTGTATCAATCGTTTTCCTTTGTATGTTTTTCTTTTGTCTCCTCAGGGTGTCACCACTTTGTCCACAACATTGTCTACGATCACAGAGAAATTGCTAAGATCAGAGAGATGTTGTCCACAGAAACACTGTCCATGACTCGCAGAGACATAGACAAAAATTGCAGTGAGAGTTCCCTGATTTGATGACATTGTCCATGAGCAGAGAAACATTGTCCGTGATCACAGAGACCTCATCCATGATCGCAGACAGTCTTCACAAAATGAAGAGGTTCTTTGAGACCTCCAGGTATTTCACAGCTTTACATCAACTGTCTGACACTGACATCAAATTGTTTGTATGTTCAGTAATCAGTATATCAGAAGTGTAATAATAGAAGTCATCTGCAATATAAAAATAATGTATGAGGTAAGGTGTTAAAAATGTTATTTTTATGACACTTTTAATGCCTTTTTCTAATGACATTTTTGCAACCTTACTAAATTATGACCTTTTTAATGCTTTACTATACTATGACATTTTTTGACCATTTTTGATGCTTTACTACACTATGACATTTTTTGACCGTTTTTCATGTCTTACTACACTATGACATTTTTTGACCATTTTTCATGTCTTACTATACTATGACATTTTTTGACCATTTTTCATGTCTTACTATACTATGACATTTTTTGACCATTTTTCATGTCTTACTACACTATGACATTTTTTGACCATTTTTCATGTCTTACTACACTATGACATTTTTTGACCGTTTTTGACATCTTACTATACTATGACATTTTTTGACCATTTTTGATGCTTTACTACACTATAACATTTTTTGACCGTTTTTGACATCTTACTATACTATGACATTTTTTGACCATTTTTGATGCTTTACTACACTATAACATTTTTTGACCGTTTTTGACATCTTACTATACTATGACATTTTTTGACCATTTTTGATGTCTTACTACACTATGACATTTTTTGACCGTTTTTGACATCTTACTACACTATGACATTTTTTGACCGTTTTTGACATCTTACTATACTATGACATTTTTTGACCATTTTTGATGCTTTACTACACTATGACATTTTTTGACCATTTTTGATGCTTTACTACACTATAACATTTTTTGACCGTTTTTGACATCTTACTATACTATGACATTTTTTGACCATTTTTCATGTCTTACTACACTATGACATTTTTTGACCGTTTTTCATGTCTTACTACACTATGACATTTTTTGACCGTTTTTCATGTCTTACTACACTATGACATTTTTTGACCGTTTTTGACATCTTACTACACTATGACATTTTTTGACCATTTTTCATGTCTTACTATACTATAACATTTTTTGACCATTTTTGATGCCTTACTACACTATGACATTTTTTGACCATTTTTGACATCTTACTATACTATGACATTTTTTGACCATTTTTCATGTCTTACTATACTATGACATTTTTTGATGGTTTTTGATGCCTTACTACATTATGACATTTTTGGACCATTTTTGATGCCTTACTACATTATGACATTTTTTGACCATTTTTCATGTCTTACTACACTATAACATTTTTTGACCGTTTTTGACATCTTACTATACTATGACATTTTTTGACCATTTTTCACACCATACTATACTATGACATTTTTTGACCATTTTTGATGCTTTACTACACTATGACATTTTTTGACCGTTTTTCATGTCTTACTACACTATGACATTTTTTGACCGTTTTTCATGTCTTACCACACTATGACATTTTGGCCGTTTTGACATCTTACTATACTATGACATTTTGACCATTTTTGATGTAAAATACAATGAAATTTGGAAACTACTTCATATGGTTCCACAAAGTAAAAAAGGAAAAAAAAAAAGGCCGGAAAAGTAAAGTCAACAAAAATAAATAATTAAAAATAAACAGATAAATATGAAGGTGTCTTTGAAAACTGCTTCCTTAACATGTGTGCATAAGGAGTATACGTGCATAACATACTAAGTATTTTACACTACGTTACGCTAAAGCACTTTAGGACAGTCCAGGGCAATTTGGGGTTCATTATCTTGCCCGAGACACTTTACAGCATGTGGATTGGAGGAGCCAGGGATCGACCACTGACCCTCGATCTAAGTCAAGTCAAATTTTGTTTATATACAATTCACAACAGAAGTTATCTCGAGGGCACTGTACATATAAAAGCTGAGTCTAGACCATACTCTTTATCTGGTACAGAAACTGTAGATCCACCATATGACTGGCTGGCTGGCAGGAAAGAAACTTTTAAGAGGGCAAAGCCTCGAGCAGGAACCAGGGCACCAAAGGGTGAGCATGCTGCCACCTCGACCGGTTGGGTTTAGACAGGAATTATAGGAGTGGGGATGGGGTAAGAAGGACAACATTGCAGATACAGGACTAAGTCAAAATGTGATAGCATTAGTAGTAGCAATAATAATAATAATAATAATAATAATAATTACTATTGCAGCTAAAGGATAATGACGAACGACATGAAACATTAATAACGCTAACACTATCAGCAACACTGGTAAATGTTAATCTACGGTTAGTGGGTGACCAACTTTCCTCCTGGGCTTGCTTCCACACACCCGGTGGTCATTTATTCGTAATCACAATGTTAATATTCTCACCTTTCTCGACTCTCATTTTCAGTTTTGGACTAGGCCAAAACCATGCGATCACAGTGGAACCAGAATGAATAACCCCGGACCCTGTGATTACAGGCATCCATACAAATTAGTGTTCTTCTTTTCGACAAAGTATATACTGGCACTCCTAAATCTGTTTAATATTATTTATTTCAGTATAGTTGGTCATATACAGTTTACCGTCAATTATTCCTTCAATATTTTAGGTTTATTAGCAAAATGGGGAGAATTTTTCAATTTGCAATAAACAAATTCAGTTATTATTAAAACTATCTTTATCAATTCAACAATTCTATTGATTTCCTCATTTCTGCCT
>BRZM01000028.1:2282449-2567556 GCA_033238685.1 Lates japonicus | reverse complement strand
GGGTTACGGCTTTTGACACCATATTAGGGTTAGGGTTACGGCTTTTGACACCATATTAGGGTTAGGGTTACGGCTTTTAGCCACAGGTTAGGGTTAGGGTTAGAGTTTTTAGCCTCAATTATAGACTTTAATTGCAAACTGTAAGTGAAGAATAGTTTACATTTCTGCATTACGAAATCATTTTTGTGATGTTACTTTGAAAACAGAGAAACGCAACTCAGAAGGTACGCTACAAAACTTTATTGATTCTGTTCTAGACAACATTTCACAAATCACAGCAAGCATGATGACAAATGTTTGACCACTTGGAGACATCTTGTTTTATTCTCTCACCCCACATTTAATGTAGTCACGATCACACATGAGGATATGGTTGTTAAAAACATCTCTAAACATCTTTAGGAACATTGAACTCCTTTTGTTGTCCTCTTCAGGTGACGCAGTCTTCTCCTTGTCCTGCAGAGATGGCAAGTTAATCACAGAAACCATCAAAAGTCCTGACACTTACATAGAAGAATTATAGAAGAAAAAGACAGTGTCGTCAAAAATGGTCAAAACTTGCCAAAAAATATCATAGTATAGTAAGGGATGAAAAATGGTCAAAGAATGTCATGATATAGAAAGGCGTCAAAAATGGTCATAATATAGTAAGGGGTCAAAAATTGAAAAAATATCATAGTATAGTAAGGCATCAAAAACGCTCAAAAAATGTCAGTGTAGTAAGGCGTCAAAATTAGTCAAAAATTGTCATAATATAGTAAGACATCAAAAATGGTGAAAATATGTCATAGTATGTTAAGGTGTCAAAAATGGTCAAAAAATGTTAGTATAGTAAGACATCAAAAATGGTCAAAAATATCAGATTATAGTAAGGCATGAAAATTTTTCAAAAATTGTCATAATATAGTAAGGCGTCAAAAATATCAGATTATAGTAAGGCATGAAAATTTGTCAAAAATTGTCATAGTATAGTGAGGCATGAAAAATTGTCAAAAAATGTCATAGTATAGTAAGACATGAAAAATTGTCAAAAATTGTCACAATATAGTAAGGCAACAAAAATTGTCCAAAAATGTCATAGTATAGTAAGGCATGTAAAATGGTCAAAAAATGTCATAATATAGTAAGGCCTCAAAAATGGAAAAAATGTCATAGTATAGTAAGGCGCCAAAAATACAAAACAAGCTTATGTAGTAAGAAGGCCAAAATGGTCAAAATGTCATAGTATATAGTAAGGTATGAAAATGGTCAAAAATATCAGATTATAGTACAAGGCCAAAAATGGTCAAAATGTCATAATATAGTAAGTGCTTACAAAATGTAGTCAAAATGTCAGCAGTGTAGTAAGGTGTCAAAATGGTCAAAATTGTCATACATAGTAAGGCTATAGTAAGACGTCAAAAACCATCAAAAAATGTCATAGTGTAGTAAGATGTCAAAAATGGTCAAAAAATGTCATAGTGTAGTAAAGCATCAAAAATGGTCAAAAAATGTCATAGTATAGTATGGTGTGAAAAATGGTCAAAAAATGTTATAGTATAGTAAGACGTCAAAAACCATCAAAAAATGTCATAATATAGTAAGGCATGAAAAATGGTCAAAAATATCAGATTATAGTAAGACGTAAAAAATGGTCAAAAAATGTCATAGTATAGTAAGGCATGAAAAATGGTCAAAGAATGTCACAGTACTATGACTACAGGGCATCGATTAATCGATCTTTGCTACAGAGACACATGACAATGCTGACATAGTACTATGACATTTTTTTACAATTTTTGACATCTTACTATATCATGACATTTGTTGATGGTTTCGACGCCATACTATAGAATTATTTGACCATTTTACTTGCCTTACTATATTTAAGTATTTTTTGACACCTTATTATATGAATCCCGAACATAAACAATTAGATGTCAGTGCTCTTTGTTGGACAGTTGATGTAAAGGTGTTTGTGAATTACCTCAGTCCTGGTCTCACAGAACATCACTGTATGAAAACTCTCTCTGATCATGGACTACATCTCTGTGATTGTGGACAATGTCTCTGAGATTATGAGCAAAGTCTCTGATCACAGACAATGCTGTCGAATCGGGGAACTCCATCACTACCGACTCTTGCACGTCTCTGATTGTGGACAATGTCTTCCTCATCCTCAACAATGTCTCTTGGATGGACGATGTCTCTGCAATCATGGACGATGTTGTGGACGAAGTGGTGACACCTGGAGGAAATAAAAGAGAAACATACAAAGGAAAATGATCAATACACTACTACCTATTCCTCATCAACAGTTTAACCATGAAAACACAGATTAATATTCAACATTACAGCTGAACCACAACATTTTCCAAACATTGGAGGGGTGTTTCAGAAAATGGGCAGAAGACGACACTGAATCCACAAAGTAACCAGTGTGACTTACGTTTGAAAAACTTTGGTTGTGATTATATCTTGAGATAAAAGCTGTGCTCTGGGGAATTTCACATATTTCTGGATCATAAATATTACTGTCATATCTGTGTGCAATAATTTGGAAAAGCTAGAGCAGACAGACAACAACAAAAAAGATGAAAGAACAAAACTCTCCATGTGACAAAAAAACTTTAAAATTCAACAGGGAGTAAAGGTACCTCCCTTTTCTTACTAAATTGTTTATAGTGAAACAGTCTTTGTTTTGGGTTGGTTTACTTTTATTTACAGTTTTATAAACTCACAAAGATGTTTATACAGAGTATGTTCATTCATATATAACATGTTGACAAAAATCCCAAATTTTGTCCTGAATTTTTGATAACATGCAGTTAAACTTAAGATATTTTTCTATCCTACTCTGACTGAAAGATAAAATGTACTCCATTGATAAAAACAGTAATTTAATGTCACAGAACAGGGGAGTCGCTTTAATGCCGCTGCTTCAATCTGTTGTATTTGTGTTACCATATGGCACTTTTAGTTATGTAAAGGTAAAAAAGGTACTGTCAACTGAGTCTGTTTAGCAATTGGCGGGTACACCGTCATTGCTCAATGCTGCACCGGTTCCAGAGATTTTTGTCCCCATTAATCATTTACACCTAAACATGACATGATCGAAAATACCAGAGTAGTCCGTTCAGTTGTTAACATGTTTTATAGGTCACACAATATCAAACTATAATTTTTGGCCCGTGATATTTTCACCCAACAGACAACTACAGGACATCGATTAAATGTCGACATGTTCCGACTTCAGTTAAATCTGCTACAGAGACACATAACAATGCAGACACACACTATACAATACAAAGCAACCACAACGAGATAAAAAGCTGAGTTTAAATAGTAGTACATCAGCCAGGTATAGACACACACACAACGACACAACAAAGAAGCAAAACTAGCACAAAGACGCAAAATGAACACAAAGGAGCAAAAGGCTGACCCTAAAGAGATGCAAACAACGAGATGCCAAGCCACTATAAACGGATTAATAATTACCAAGATGGCGCACAGAACTCCTAAGAGACGCATAATGTCTACAGAGGGACCGCAGAGATGCAAAACAAGACCGTTTCATCCGTACACGTTAGGGGAACACACCTCCTGTCAGGCCGTTTAAGTCACAGACACATAAACACACGCTTTCCCACGCAATAAAACCGACTGAAACAGAAATAAGGCCAAAAGATGACGAGAGAACAGAGAAGGCTAATGCTAACGATAAAGCTAAGACTAATGCTAACGCTAACGCTAACGCTAGCTGCAAATTAGTTAGCCCGCTAGCCTTACCTCCACCAGGTAGGTTCCAGCGTCCAGCCTCACTCATGTTGGACAAAAATAGCTCCAAAGCTTGTTTTAGCATCCAGGCTTGTTCTGTTACCAAGTTTCTCACATCGCTTAGAAACCAAAGCGACGAGGCGACGACTCAAACGTTGTTTTTCACGCTGTATTTTCACTCATTTTTCAGACTCTGTTTTTCAGCTCCTCTGCTCTGCTCTGCTCTGCGTAGTTCATGGCTGATGACGACAGACGCTAACCAACGTCGAAAAACAAAACGCTGATTGGACGGTTGATTGTGCTCCGCCTAGTGACCGCTTCTGATTGGTCGAATCGGCAGAGGTTTTCCACCATATAGTCTATATTTTTTAATTTAAACCATTGACTGTGTATAATACTGTATATATCTTTATATAGTCTATGATTAAAACCTGGAGGGGGTTTGGAGAAGGAGAGACAGAAGCAGGAGGTTATGAGCAGCCAAAATTTTACTGAAATGTCGAGCTGCAACAAGTAAATAAAAAGTTAATGAAAATGGTGGAACATTTCCACAATATAAAACTACATTAACAGCTTCATATTAAGTATAAATTATATAGTTTATATATAGTCTACAAATACCATTAAAGCACATTATTTGCACTAATATGGTGAGTAGGTATTTCTAATAATAACTCAGGTGAGTTGTTTTTTTAGCTCAGTCACCAGCTTGATCCTCACAACAGAGAGGGAGGTGAAGCTTACACACACATATACACAAACCTTACATCATCATAAGGCATTGACAGAAACACACACACAAACACACGGAGCAAGGTGACCAATCCCTAAGCTGCTGCATAGATGAGAAATGAGGGATTATTTCTATAAATCTGCTGCCTCCATGTGCTTGTCTAAACATTCACACACATACACACACTGTCACATCTGCAGCAGAACGTAAGCAGATTATTTTATCAGAAGCCAGCTGTGTGTGTGTGTGTGGTGTGAGTATACACAGGACTATATCATCTATAGATGAATAACATGAATAACATTATTCAAACCGCTTTTTTACTGCAGTTTCCTCCTGTTGTTTGTCTCTTCTTGAAGTTCAGGTTTGCTGAGAACACTGTGCTCATTTTCTTAACATCCACTGAGTGTCCTACAGTAGACTGGAAAAGAGAAAATGTTTGTAGGTTTTGAACTCACCACTTTGTAGTCAGAAAGACTTCGGTACCTTTAGCATCTGACTTGTTATGGAGTTTTCCTTCTGCAGTTCTTCACACCACTCGTTCTGGGATGTTTTCAGTTTTGTTGTTTACCTGAACTTCTCCTCTGACAGGGGAGAGAAAGATGAACAGAAATCAATCCATCAACATGTTACTCAGTCAGATTCCTCAGCAGCCAAGAAAATAACCAATCAGCTAAACTTTCAAATTCAAGTTTTATTGATGAACTGTGCTCATAGCTATTTTTAAGTGCTCTATGTAAGTTTCTGTTATTGCTACATAGCCATTGTTAGCTGTTCACTTACCAAGAGCTTCCGATGATGCATCAGTCAACATCTGTTTTTTTAAATTAAGAGAGTTAGTTAGAGATTTTGAGATTTGTGACCGAGCTCCTGTGATGCTGTTTATACTCTCCCTCAAAACCACTGCTGTTTATCTGCAGTAAGATCAGATTAGCAGTGAAATAGGTCTGATCACTAAAATGCAACAGTCTGATTTAAACTATCAGTACATTTCATTGGTTCCTGATAAACTTCTTTCATGCTAAATAAACTTTCTGCAAAGTAAAATGTAGCTACAGCCGTCAGATAAATGTAGTGAAGTAAATAACATCTCATTATCAGTTCTTGAAAACCACTTTTTGAAAAGTAAGACAACACAGAGTTAAAAACATAGATCATTTATTAAAAGAACACATGCTGCTACAGTTGTTGATAAAAACAGCTGCTGCCAGACCACTGATACTGTAACAGTAGGAGTTACAATAATAATATTGACTGGGGATCACATCTTCTCCTACTACAGATCTCCACAGGAATACAAAACCACACTGTTTTCTCACACAGGAAACTTGGACGGACTCAACAGCGCTCAATAAAAATATTGATAATACTAATATCAATGTGTGTGTGTTTGTGTGTGAGCCAGCTCTTCAGGGCTGTGTGTGTGTTCATCAGTCTGATCTGTCAGTCTGCTGGCTGAATACTGTTACAGTGGTCAGGGGTTTGATTCCCGCAGAGCGTCACAAACACATCGCACGGACTGAATTTTTCAAGAGTCTGATAGAAGGCTGACTGTCCCGTCCCTTTGTTCCTCGCAGCACAGAGCAAATCTGTCTGCGGTTTAAACTTTGTAACAAGCAAAAGATTTCGCAGAAACAGGCGAGAAGAAGAGAAACTAAACTACATTTGTTGTCACAGAACATGGTCGAACAAGAAAACAAAATAAGAAGGTAGTAGTAGTGAGTGTGACTGACACCTTTAACAAAGAGCTGTAACTTTGTTCAGTGGCAGATGCAACTGCGGTGACAGAATCGGCAACTTTTTTCCTCCTCCAGACAACACAGTACAGACACAAAGTCACACATTAAATAAAGATATTTCAGTCTGATTAAAGCAACACTGCTGAGGCACTGGAAGCTTCACATGGGCACAATTTCATATCCATCAATTCTTTATTTCAAATATTGTCTAGATATGTGTAGATAAATAGATATTTTCTGTCAATTCAGCAGCCGCAGTGCACAAATACAAAATGTTATTTTTTTTTGTCCAGCAAAAATTTAAATATCTTTTTCATTTGTGTTATCATATACAACAGGACACTTTTTGATCTAAAATCTGAAAATTATATTATTGAAATTGCAGCCACAGCAAAGCAGAGATTTCAGATCTTTGTGTTGTCAAATTTGTATCCAGTTAAAGGTTGCCGTATTAATCTCTGATTTTACAACAGACCACAGAACATTTCACAGTACAGTGAGTTTAGGACTTGGATGGAGCTGAGAAACATGGTTCAGCACTTTGGAAACAAAGGCCTTAAAAAAAAAACACCTGCTACAAATACAAGGTGTTTTTTTTTTTCTTTTCAAACAAATGCTTCTCATTCAAAATCATAGTGTACAATCAATGAATCAAACCCAAATGATAAAACAGAATTGAGAATGCAAAACTCCAGAGATAATCTTATTTAAAAAAAAACAAAAAAAACAAAAAACATTCAGAAAGATAAATTGTCAAGCACAGAAGTCTCTATTGCAAACTCAGTTACTACATCGAGTATCACTGTTTTGGGCTGTTGTTGTTTTGTTTTTGTCTCTGGTCACACTTAGCGTGGCAGCTTGTGTTTCTGTGTCCCCACTGAGCAGTCAGGTAGTTTGTCATTGTTAGGTAAAAAAACCCCCAGATCTGCAGTTGTGATGTTTGTCTTTTGAATCCAAAGTCTTCACAGTCATTTGTGCATCCAGAGTTATTAGTTAACTTTTAGGCCCTTGGTAACTGTTGAACCTCTGTTTGTTTAGTTCCAAAAATACATGAACATCAGTCAGAAAAATGTACTCCAAGATATGTTGCTTCTTCAGTATGAAAATGCTTCATTTCTTTACTTGTGTTTGTCCACAACACTGGTGAGAAAAAGGACTGAATACTGGAAAAGCAAAGCAGCTTTGCTAACAAACATGAAGCCTTTAGAAAGTATCAACACGTAACTTTCAGTACAAATATTTGATCATGTTGAGCTGGTTGGTTTGTGCCAGAGTTGGAGATGTGACAGTCAGATCTCTCTCTGGGCTGTGCTATGGTCCACTGCTGGCCACACATCAGAAATATGTAAAAATATTCTGCTTTTTCTCACAGCACCTTGAATCAGTGATAATGGCCCAGGCTGAATCTACACAGAGAGAATGCTGTAGGTTTAGTTAAGCTACAGAGCTGTCCTGGTCATACTTGGCAAGTAGAATTATTCTAAATGATCAAGAGTTGTTTCTGCAATGGTTGACAATGTGGTTTGATTTTGTGCAGACTGAGCCACAAACACTTTCCACCATCGTCGTTTGAACTGTGGAAGACTAGGATTTTTGTTTTTTCTATCACAATCTGTTCTCCAACACAGCGTGTGCATAGCTTATTGTTTAACCAAAAAGCTAAGGTGTAATGTTTGTAATCAGTTGGCAACAAAACACACTTGTTCTGTGAGTGAGAAGACACCGAGAAACATTCAAAGAAAAGTGATAAAACAATCAAAAGAAACACAGACTTCTGAAATCCTCCTGCTGATGATTGATTAGACCACAACAAAAGTCAAGGCTGTTTTGTTTTTCCCAAAATTTTACAGATATGCGAGAGAGAGCCAAAGCTAAAGCTGCACCAGAAACCCAGAAACCATTTTAGTCAGGAAATATCTTAAAATGCCTGGTGCAGCTTTACTGAGCAAAGATCATCTTCACACTTGGTTTTGGGAAACACCGGTTTCTTTTATGTTAATCCTTCAGATGAAAACTGCAGAAGTCAGCTGTTGTTCTTCAGTTTAAAGGCAGTCAGTTGTATCATCAATTCAGTTCTAAGTAGCCTTAACTTTTAGCGGGCTAGCCTTTTTCTAAATACTTTTAGTTTACTTCTCCTGATAGCTACCCTCAAGATGCTTTTGAGCAAGGCATCTAGCCCCTTAATTCTGTGAGTAGAAGTGGTCGGAGTCAACTGTTGTTGTCCATATCTTTCCTTAAAACAGCTTAAAACAGTACAGTACATTCTATGGATGTAACAAACAAGGATAAATGTAGATACATATTTACTGTAAGTACAGTATGTCTCACAGCATGTGTTCTGATTTCAGGTTTCCATGTTGTGTGATAAGAAGTGAATACTGTTTTATCTCTGGCTTTGATATGTCATATCGTATGTGTTGTATCAGTTGTATCAGAATGGTTAAAATCATCTATGAATATCATACTGGACATGTGAGATTTCAAGCTTCTTTGATTTCAAGCTTCTCAGCTGTGATTCATCGAAGGCCTCAACAGGAGAGTCCAAAAAAACCAACCAAATTTCAACTTTGATTTGCTTTTTGGACAATCCTTATGATACGTCACGCATACAAGCGTGAAACAGTGCATACAGTACTGAAAGGACTCTCATAGGTCACTTGGTACCGAAGCTTCACAGAGCGAAAAGATGATTCATCGAGCTGCTCTGAGAACTTACGGGGTTTCCTGACTCTCATTTGTCTCCTGTGTTGAACTGAAAATATGATTTACTGATTGAAAGACTCTTTTAAACACAAACACTTTGACCTCTGTGATGTTTCAGGTCAACACATCACCCTCATGTCGCAGACTTACAGTCGTGTCCTTTGACTCTAAATCACATTGTTATTTGTGACCAACAAGATCACATTAGAGCCCTCGGAGGATCGTGACCCCACAGTCCTCACTGCCTTTAATATCTGCTGTGTTACATCCCTCATGTCAAATTAATCTGTCCTGAATCAGGCTTTTGTTACAGAGCGTTCACTCGGCCAACAACATCTGCCTTCACTCACTGTTTGTCCGAGTGGACAAACTGGCTGCAGCTGAGCTTGGACCAGCTGAGTCATTTTATTTTCCAGCTGTTAATGCAGCTGTGGTGGCTGCAGCCAGACGGCGAACAGTATGTTGGTTTACTTAGCTGAGCTCAGTCAACACATATGAGACTCCACTGGCCTTCTGCTCAGACAGTACAAGCCAGGGTGTTTTCATTCGCATGTCAAACTATCGAAACTATTTATGCCAGTTCTATTACATATAACTGTGAAGCAGTTGACTGTATCCTTCATATTTATCTAAAGCATGTGGTTCCCAACCTGGGGGTCAGTGCAGTGAGCACAGTTAAATGTATGCATTACGCCAGTTATTTTTTTTTTTGCTTCTTCGTTAGCCACGGGAAGATAGGCACTGTTGAATCATGATTCTTGAAGCTTGAGCAGTGAATTGAAATGCAAGGCCTTTAAAACCAAGCGCCCTTACAAACACCTCCAGGTACCTTAACTATATGGTGAAGTCGAGCCTGCAAGCAACATGGATCTATTGTTGTCTGGGGACCTTGAAATACCTGCTTCATCAAGTTAACTGGCTGCATGAGGCTATGCAGTGAGTCTACAGACACCACAACATGCCCTGTTCTCTCTAATGAACGATTATGACAGATTACCTTCCTGTGATGGAGACACGTGACACTGATAACAGTAGCTCTCTCTCTGTCTCTATCCCAGCAGAGACGGTTGCCATCAAAACCACACGAGTGTCGTCAGTTAAATGCCTGTAGACCAGGAAGCATCTACTATCCACACTATAATGCTTCAATATATGTTACAATATTCTCCCTACAGACGTATTCTGATACCATCCCTCATTCAAATATATATCACTGTTTTGTTCTTTATGGGAGTAACAATAAATACCATGTATATGGATTTAATGCAGGCTAATCAATGGTTTTCAAATTCAGCTCTCTGATGCTGTTCCTTACCTTTTTCATCCCATACACTCTCTTTCTCAGTCAACCCTCCCCTCTCTTCCTCAAGTTTCTCTTTCCTCACTCCCAAATTTCAAAGCGAAGATTCGAATAGAAAATACTGCAAAGACATAAAATCCTCTTTATGTACAGTGTCTAAGTCATGTGGTTTCGTAGTAAATAAACTAGACTCAATTTCTTTAGTAGCTTTGAAATGGTCTGAGATATTAAAAATATGTGGTTAAACAATTGCAAACTTCTTCTAATTGTTTGCACTGAATTTTAGCATTCCATTAAGAAGTACTTAAAACAATAAATACCTTCAACTTTTTAACATGAGCAAGATCCTAAGACATGTTTTCACTACTCTACTAGCAGGGTAGGCTGACTGGCCTACAAACCCTTACCTCATCACTCATCCATCCTAGGATATGACTGAGGCAAGATGACTGTGCCCCAGCGTCTTCCATTACTGTTACCTCTGCCTCAACAGGATGGTTTTGTAGTGGTTCATCACACATGGTGTAATTTTCAGGTGTTCACATACATTTAGCCCTGAAGTCTGTTTGCTGCCTATTACTTTATTTTGGTTCTTTAGGAAGCTAGGTCAATACTTGATTATTCTGCTTTGTATCAACTCCTTCTTCAAAACAATAGAAGATGTAGTAGTTGATACAATGGACACAAGTCAACACACAGTCCTTTAGAAACTGGGTGACTAAGATAATCCCTGAATATCTGAAAATTCGATCACTACTTAACAGGAAGAGGACCGGCAACAGACAGACAGAAACAGACAAGCAGACACGCTCCAACTGCCACACCAAAGCTACAGCAACAACTGCTATTCATCTTCTGCCCTTTACCTTCTGTCTTTGTATTTCCTTTCCTCTTTGTCTCCTATCTTCTCCTCCCTGCATACTCTTTTGTATTTTTGATTTGGGTGTTCAATATATTCCTGAATGAATATATATTAATTTGGTGGCTCTAGAAATTGAAACCAGGACTCATTAAGTCAAGTTAACTGAATTAAGTTGGTATCATATC
The DNA here is from genome assembly GCA_033238685.1 of Lates japonicus. NCBI lineage: Eukaryota > Metazoa > Chordata > Actinopteri > Centropomidae > Lates > Lates japonicus. The sequence continues at coordinate 2,556,275 of BRZM01000028.1, read as the reverse complement.
TGTAATAACAGTATGTGAGGAAGGTGTGTGTCCTCCTGTTATCAACATTTAAACACTGAGGTCATTCTCTGAGCCCAGGTGAGCCTCATAGCTCGGTAGTTCAGAGCACTGGTCTTGTAAACCAGAATTATATGATTCAGTCTGTTTGGGCCTGATCTTTTCCGAGTGCTGTGACCTCAGGGCTTTTCAAAGGTGACCTGCACAAGCCTCTGTCATAGTGACATGAATCCTGATAGTGTGAGGTTGTCTAAGGGCCTGAACAGCTACTCACACTGATAGACTGTCTTTTGACTGTTTTCATTCCATTCCTTCTTTCTCATTCCCCCTCACTCAATATCATGTCCTTCTTTCCTTCTACCTTCAATTTATTTTCTGACTCTTTTCTTTCTCTATTTCCTCATCTCCTCCTTTCTGTCTGCAGCCAATCTCAGTAAAGTCACTGTCAGTGCCTGTGTAGCCCTGGAAAGCCACGACTACTTCATGCAAACTGGATACATCCATTCATAGGCAGACAATCTGTATCTGGTGATGTGCTTAATCCTCCAAACTGTTGGGCCAAACGTGTGCACACACCGCATATAGATTTCGCCAGCATCCTGTATTGGGTTAATTTGATATTTGAGACGAATAATGCTTCTGTAAATGTACTGACACTCACTGCAGAGCTCTGACCTGCTTGATGTTGGATACTGCTACAGCATGGACTATTGCTGTTGCTGTTTACTTTACCTGACTTCGGCAAGCTGCTAGATCCAAATATGATATATGGTCTTTATGGCCACTGGAAACAAATGCGTGGGGTGAATAATCCCAATCAATTTCTATGATCTCTGGATCAATGTTGTGAAAGACAAAACTGGTACATCACAATTAAATATCACAGCTATTGAAAAAATTTTACCTGTTGCTAAAATTAACTGTGCGGATGATACTAAACTTGTGGCGATGTGTGTGTGTGCTATGTATAGTGGGGTTAACTTTAAGTGGGTTTGTTGCCAGACATGTGATTCGTGAAGCTGGAAGGGTGGCAGTGGTGAGGGTGGTGGTGAGGCACTAGGACATTGAAACGCGTATCGTGGTTCACCCACAGATAACAAAAATCCTGTACAGTATTTGTGTGTGGTGTGTGTGTGGTGTGTGTGTGTGTGTGTGTGGAAGGATATCCCTAAGATGGCCTCGAGGCGTTGGCAAAGACTCCCTGTCATCTCTCTGTGCCAGTAACCTGGAAGGAGGGGAGGAGGAGGAGGAGAGGAGGGAAGATGAGTGTGGTGGGGAGGCAGATGAGAGAAGGGTGGAGAGGGCTGGCGTAAAGAGGAAAGAGGGCAGCAGGAGGGAGAGGCAGAAGGTGGACCAGGAAGAGAATAAGAAAAGAACAAGTGAGGATAAGAAGGAGGCAGGAGGAGGATGGGGCGAAGGAGGAGGTGGAGAAAACAGAGACATGGAGACTTGTTATTTTCAAAGCAGTCATTTCAATTTTAAAATTCATGGGAAAACTAAAGCTACATCAGGATTTAAATGAGGTCACATCAACTCCATACACAAGATTTTCAGCCAGATTTCCTTCAGTTTTACAAATGTCTGCATGTTTCAAATGATGGATTGAGGACATAACGCTCACTTCACTCACTCACTCACTTTTTCCTTTTTAATAAATTTCAAAAATGTGTCATTATGAGATACTGAGTGTAGACTGATGAGGGAAAAACAGAATTTCAGTGATTTTAGCACAAAGCTAAAGCATCATAATAAAATGTTAAAAACATGAAGGGCTCTGAAAACTTCCTGAAAGCTGTCCTTTAATCAAACTAACTAATCAGTCATCTTTAGTTAGAGAAACTAGAGTGTTGAGTGCACGCAGAACAAATATCACTATTCATCAAAATAAAAAGGTTTTTGCCTTGATTAGATCAAGGTCTCATCAATAAGATGATTAGAAAATCTCACTACGTCCACATTATAACCTGATTACTGTGAGTAACCAGATTAAACAGCTAACTTGATTAAAGCATTTACATGGTTCACAGTAACATCACCTCCTCAATAACCAAAGCTTACGTGATTGGTTGTTGCTGCTGACATATTTACAGTCACTCAAGCTTGATTAGCTACAGCCACTACTGATAGCTATGTTGATGTCAGTGTAAAGAAACATGTCTTGATATCAGGCACATTTAACTCAAAACACAAACTGAGATAAGACTATGCTGTAAAGTTTTCATTTAAAATAAAACTTAGAAACTTTAGAATGTTTGAATGAATGAAGTGTTTTGTTAATTAAGAGGTGAACACCTCAGTGTGTGGGTAATCAGACCAAAGTGTTTACATGAAGATTCTTTTAACTGGATGTTTGTGTTAATCTTGTTATTTTTAAATTATACTATAAGTACATGTCATTTTCAAAGCTACAGTCCACTTACCCACACAGTGGCCGACTCTTCTTGATTTCAAAGAACTGGGTTCCTGTATGGTTGTATCTGAGAGAAATGTTAAGGACAACAGAATATTTGTATATCTGCTCCTCCACTACTGACGCAGTGCTCCTGAAGTTGGTGTCATGTCGGTTTCTCTATATGTCAAACGTGATGAGACACAAACAGAGCTAACTTCACCTGACAGGTGCAGCTTTCATCATGACGTGTTGTCATGGCAACATGTTTGTGTTAAAGGATACTGCAGAGCCTTCATGTAGTTCTGGATGGCCACCAGCCAGTCTGGGACCGACATAGACGGTCTGAAGGTTGGGACCGAGGGAACCGGATGCTGGAGAAACAGAAAGAGACAAAGAGACAGCGTTGAGAGATTGTACACATTATTTCCTGCAAAGTCAACATGTGGTAACGTTCAGAGCCCCCAGACCACCTCCACACCATCTTTAAAAATCTTTCTCCTCAATGTCCTGTGACTCATTCTGGCTCATACTGACTGAAGCTTCACTGCTCATTTCTTCATACAGCTCTCACATTAAAAGACTCACTTGTTCACTCTTTCCAACTCACCAGGAATTATTGTGTCTGGATCGAGGCTCTTCTTTAGCCACCAGCACTTCACAGGTGCTTGTGGAAACTCTCAGCCCTGGCTGCTCTTACTGTTAAGCAACTACAGAAAGCTTGTTTGAAGCTCATCCCTCTTTAGTTTGAGTGAGGAGAAGAGGTCTGTGTAACTGACTGATTTATTAATACAGATGCTAACACACCCACAGTAATGAAAAGATTTCTTGATGTATATCTTTAAATTCAAACATTTGCAAACCAAATGTTCATATGTAAAAATGTTAGTGTTGTCAGGACTGAAAAACATCTGCACAAAAGTGCTGTTATTTCTACTGCCACAACTACCACTGCTACCACCAGTGGTAGTTGTGGTAACAAAACAAGCAACAAACCCAATGTATTTATCCTTATTAGACAGCTGACAGTGGGTAGCCACAGGAACCAATACGATAAAGAAGTGGATGACACATGACGGGCCAGTCACTAACCCAGAATGTTGGGGGTTATGTGGTATGAATTACCTTGGACCTCTGGGCTTACAGACGCCCACACTGTGGTGAAAATGAAACCACGCTGCTGTTTCACCTCAGCAAGAACCATCTCAGAGAGGAAGCAGGGGTCACAGATGTGGCTTCATGAAAGGACATGACCACAACCAGCAGAGAGTGAGTCAGACTCACAAACACAAACCGACACTTCCTCTGTGTCCTGCGCATGTGGCCGTGCAGGAAGGGTGAACCGTAGCAGCAGCCCTATCATTTCCTCTGTGTTTCTGCCTCATTGTTTATTTACAGCATGATACGGGAGCTGAGGAGGAAGTCAACAGAACAACATCTTTGTTGTTTTTGAAAAAGCTAGGGTCCTGATATAAAACTGGAACACATGTGATCTTCTGAGATAGACTCATTTAGAGAAGCCATTTACAAATTCTGGTACAATCTTTTTCAATTTTTATTCAACCTTACACACATATTTGTGGGGGATGACCACATTTACAAACACTATGGACACTCACATGTGAATACACACTCAATACAATTATGTAAACTTTTCATAGCACCCAAGGAATCCTCAAAACTCCAGCCATTTGGACATTTTGCACAGCAGACATTCAACAAGTTACTCAGCCAGTAATGCTGTCATTGAGCCAATCAACCATTCATTTAATGCAAACAGTGGGTCAGACGTCAAACCAGACGACCGACGATCAGTCAACCTGTCACTCATCACTGAGCAAATAAAACAATCAGCCAACAGTCATGCAGTCCATAAACCAATCTGCCAGCCAGCCAAGACCAGTAAATAGCAGATTTTATTGCCATATAATCTCTTGTGTAGTGAAATCCTCACTAAGGCGTAACACACTGGTTGCATCAGCGTGCGCACACACACAGACACAGAGACACACACACACACACACACACACACCAAAGCTGCTTTCTGCTGGGTCAGGGAGTGAGGTGAGTGGTGATCCCCCACTTTTATCATCCTCTTCTCTCTGCTACAGAGGAGCGTCAGTCAGAGCTGCCATCTTTCTGCTGCCGCAATCACATTCAGTGCAGAACCTCGATGCAAAAAGGAGAGAATTTTAAATCTGCGGAGATGAAGTTAGCAATTCAGTCAGCCATTTGATCTTTCAGTGTGTCCTTGAGCAAGGCACTAAACATTCAGCAGCTGTGTTTTGGACTCATTATGCAATGTACTTACAACGCCATAGCACTGTTAACAGCAGAACAAAGATGGGCAAATGTATGACTTTCAGGCAGTTATGGCTGTTAGCGTTTTTCATGTCTTGATTGTGAGTCAACTTACAGAGGAGTCAGCGTTATTCTGAGGAGTCAAATTACTGTATGCCCAGGTGCAGCGTGAGCGTAGCCTACATCACCCTGGGAAACACAGGCAGCTAAATGCCTTAAACATAAACCTCTAAACAAGGTCATTCATCCCTCCGCAACCTAATATTACATTGTATTGTTCAAACACCTCAGTGACAACTGACATGCCTCCTCTCTATTAAGAGCATCGTCCCAGTTCAGACTGGTAAGTAATCTGCTTCTTCACCTTCTGTTATCTTCTCTCCGCCTTCTTCTCTTCGTCCTCTGCCATTTGTCCTTTCCCTGTATAGTTATCTCAGATCTTTCTTCTTTCTGTTTTCTCCTTCTCTTTCCCTTCTCACTCTTATCTCTTCCCCCCTCTCTTTGTCACACACCCTCTTTCTCCATCCTCTCTCATGTCACCCTGTCTTTTCAGTTCTCCCTCCTCTTCACCTCCCTCATGTTTCCCACTTTTTTTAACACAGCTCTATTTTGTTTCTCCCACCAGTTCTCCACTCCAGAACCAGGGGGGATGCTTGCATCGGTTGCCCAGCTTCGGCACCTTCCGCTGGGTGTAAAAGTCCTCTGTCTCTCTAAAACTAACCTGATCCAGCCAGCAGCACAGAGATTAAAAAAACAAGGCACTGAAACTAGAGACAGGGAGACATAAAGATAACACACAGAGAGGGAGAAAAGACGGATATCTTATAGTGCTGGTTATGACCTTCCTTGTTTTTGAATTGTTCAAAAGAGAAGTGGGGGGTGGGGAGCAAAGGGTGGTTTAAACAATAAGTCACACGAGTAAGCAGAGCACAACAAAATCAATACAGGGCTTAAGAAGAACGTAAATAAAAGAGGTTTCTTTTAAAAACAGAATTTGATATTCAATTACAATTGTTTTAGTACATTTAAAGAGTTGCATAGATACAGCTCAATACTAATGATAGTACAGAAAGAACTGAGGCTCTTTATCCATTTGAGCAGCCAACACAAGTGCAAATCCAGAAGTGAAACAGAAACACAGGTTATTTTCCCACAGCTCAGCAGCCATGTGTTTTTTTGTACCATTACAGTACCAGGTGTGAGTACCACTGAGGTGAAGAGATACTACAGATAGCAGTGCCCTCTATTATCTTTAAAGCACTTTTGGTCTGGGTGCATTAAAAATGGAAACAGCCAGACAAGATGGAGAGGGAGAGGGATCGAATTTCCTGCAGAGCGGGACATCCCGGGGAATACCTCTCTCTCTTTGTGTGTGTGTGTGTGTGTGTGGCAGGACAGACAGCAAAGAAACAAACGAAACTCCCTGTTTTTTGACTGTATAAACGATGATGTCAGCCTTTTCCTGAGGACATACAGTACTTCAGTACTACTTAGCTGTGGCTTGTATCTGCAGCAGGACTACAGTAATCATACTAAAGAACACCTTCTTGAAGATTATTGCTGTAGTCTGTAATTCTATGCCTCAGAGCACATCTGTCTAAACTAATCCATGTTGGCAAGCATCCATAAGTACCAACGTCCAAACCACAACATGTCATTTCTATCCTGAATTATCCAAAATGACATGAACTTCTGCAGACAACAATCAGTCCTGGCTTAATGTGGACCCTCATAGTTAACACAAGGTCATACTGACAGAGAAAACCCATAAATAACATTATTTTGTCACATCTATCATGCATCACTTCTGCTTGCTGCTGTATTGTTACTGTGCATCATTGAGCTCCTTTAACTGGTGCTAAAAACGCCTAGTTTCAGACTGTAATCTGTTAATGCCATCCAAAATAAAATCCTACTGCCACAGCTTGAACAGAAAGATTTTACTCCAGAACAATGGGACCACAGTAGATTAGGGAAATGAAAAATGACTTCCATCCTACTTCTTTAGTGACAAAATATACTGTACAGTTTATGTAACAAAGGTCACATCTGTCACCTTTTGTTTAAGGGGCATACTGATGTTTTATTTCAAATTAAAACATTCAAAAAGTGAAAAGTGAGAGTCTTGGATTATTATCTCAGTAAAGTGATAAAAGTAAAAGGACACCAACCTCGGTTTACAAATCTTTTCCACTTCAATCATCTATATTTCAGACATACTGAATCCATATCTTGATCTAAAAGATTTGGTTTTCTAGTTTTGTTTACAGAGCTCTGACAGAGATCTTTGCTCAGACAAGTTCTAGCTAGTTTTGTTTCCCAAAAGACCTTTAGGTAGTCCAGTTGGTATCCAGAGATTATCCACTACCCAGATTGTATTAGAGGGATTATTTAGTCCCTGTGCCAAGACTTCTATTCTGTTAATGAGGGCACAGACAGAGGCAATATGTCCTCTGGTCAGTGACAATAACACAGACCTATATTGTGTGAAGGCTGCTTGTAGGTACCACATACTGCATTTTGAAAGCAACTATATGACCTACGTGTACTAACTGATTTGTATCCTAGAGTAATCCATCATCCTAAAATAGACCAGGTGGCTGCCAACATATTATAGAGCTCTCCTCACCATAGAGCTGTAGTAACTCTATAAATGTCTCTAATATATAGCCAATTATTGATTATTGTTAAACCTTCTACACAGCAGCTGCAATAAATGTCACAATCACAATAAAACCTACACTGGCTGGCCTATTTCTTAACACAACAGACTTTAAATTCTGATATGGCAAAGTTTATTTAACATTCTTAAACACTAAACTCTTTCTATATATCACACACAAAGTTACTTCTCTCCCTCGCTACAGGAGAAGTTAAACCATTTGGGCCAGTGTATCAGCGACTGTATCTGTGGTAACCACACACACACACACACATACCAGAGTCAGGTTGCATATTGACAATACAACAATGCTGCAGTGTAAACCAATGGACACCTCATGTTCACCCACACTGTGTTCTAGAAAAACAATTCATAGTAAAATTGCCTTCTGAATTTTGCAAGGTGGAAGCTGTAGTTCTTCTTTATATTTACAGCATCACTGTCCTAAAACACTAAACTGGCTCACACTGATTTCACACTCCTACAGTGACATACTGTATTCTCTCACTTAAAATGCTTCCAAGTGGCTCCACAGTTACAGTTGGCTCTAACTTCACAGTGATACTCTACTGATAAGCTACTGAAATGGTACATTCGAAAGCTGCGTCCGAAGGCTTGTTGGTGTTTGTTTGTGTGCACATGTCTTCCTGTCATCCTTCTGTCCAGAACAACAGCATTTTGGCGCTGCTGGCCAACCAGGTCACTAATGACCACATGGCCAATTAGTAGGGCTAAACAAGAAACAGATCCCCTCCTCCTCAGTCTCAAACACAACAAGCATTCACCCAAATCACTGACGAGAAAACTATGAGGAAAATCTGGGCTGAGGGGCCTGAGCAGCAGCAGAGAGATGTGTATCGTGTGTGGAGCTGCTGTTTCTTTTACCCTGAAGACCTAGTCTTTTTTTTCACAGGCCTTTTGACTTTTCTGCTGCTTCACAAAGAATTCTGCTCAATAAAAAAGAAAATGGCAGAAGACGCTTTTACTATTAGTGATGATGCTGCGATTACTATTATTACTACTACTACAACTGTTGCTGCTGAATTTTAACAAACTTAAATGTTAGTGATAGCTAGTGTACTGTTGAAATGATGTTAACTTGACTTGGTTAATCAGTATCACTTCTCTGATTCCGCTGTATTAGCTTGCTATCTACAATCACACACTCTGGTGGCATCACACTGGAAAATGATAACGGGCATCTGTAATTGTTCTCTGACACTTAGTAGATTAAACGATTAATTGAGAAATTAACCAGCAGATTAATTAAAACCAGTTCATTGGCTGACAAAAAATACCAAATATCTGCTTGTTCCAGTAAGAGAACTCCTATTTCATAATCTTAAACTAAATATCGTGGTTTTAAATAAAATATACAATTTGAAAATGTTATCTTGAACTTTGAGAAATAGTGATATTTCACCATTATCTGCCAATAATCTGTAAGAAATAATCTATAGTATAATTAATAGTGAAAATAAACATTGTGCTGCAAATATCACGTCTGAAGGACAAAACTTGCACGGAGGAAGAACAGAGAAACAATAAGATCTGCCAACATTTGTACTCCAAATACACATCTCAAACACAATGGAAACCAGTACCATCATATACTGAGTGCCCACAGGAAGAACCCTGAGCTCTCACACCCATTAATCCTATCTTGTCACAGCAGCACTAGTTCCAGTGCTCTGAAGAAATTTAGAGACCTTTGGATTCCTTGATAATACAGCAGCCACGGGGAACCCCTGAGGGCTCCATGAGGAAACCCTGCATAAAGAGTCCATTAACACAGACTGCACTACCATGGACCTCTGACATATTTCTGCCATCATGTGAACATCATTCATGTCCAACTGTGTTGATTTTTCAAGTTTTTAACTTCAACCACACAATTACATGCTCCTAAAATAAAATATAATACTGAACACTGATAGGAGCCAGCAAAATCCAGCCACATATCTCCACTAGTCTCTTGCCATGTGTTTTTATTCATTGTATAGTGAGCCTGAAGACTCACTAAGTCACTCAGTGTAGATGAACCGTAGAAAAAATGCTAGAAAAAAGACTTTTTGCCAAAAACAGAAATGGACAAGCCCCATATGATGCCTTTCAGAAACAGACTAGCAGGGAAATGAGGCAGGAATTCAGCTGTCTATTTCTGTTAATGCAACTGATCTTAGACAGGTCTGTCAAAGCAGGCAAATGAGACAACAGACCTCCAAAATGCCAATGCACTTGTCAAAAATACTTCAACACACTTAATGACAAGGGGATGTGTTTGGAAATCACAACAACGTATGCCAAACACAGGCAAACCACATTAACAAAGATAAACAGGGATAAACAACAACCTGAAACAACAGGGATAAAACATAAATATTCAATATGTTAGCAAGCAGTCAAAAATTACAGCTAATGTAGTGCAGTTTGTCTACAGCTCTAATCTAGCGAGCTTACCTTGGGGAGGTATGCAGCATTGCGTATCCTATCCACCATCTCCTGTCCCTCAGGGTGCACGGCAGCCACATGGGACCACATCCTCTCCCAGGTGATGCTTTCAATGGGAAACCCGGTCCGGTTGACATAGAAAAGAACTCCTCCATCCTTCTCCTCTTCTTCTCCAGGGGACCGGGAACTGTTATTAGGTGGGGAGGCTGAGGATTCCTCCTGGGTGCTGCAGCGGAGGAGGCAGTGCGAGCTGGTGCTCTTTGACCGGCCATGCCTGCTCAGCTTGGCCGGGGAGGTGCCGGCCCGGCTTGGGGAGTTGGGGCCGGTCATTGATCCCAGGAGGGCCAAGAAGAGGAGGAGGAAAAGTCAGGGCAGGGAATCCTCCCCCAGCTACGAGAACTTCTCCTTGTTTGTCAGTGTTGGACAGTACATTTTGATTTTCAAGGGCAAACCTGGCATGGAAAAAAATCAAAAACTTCAACATCACCACAACACTTTCTGAATCCTCAAATCAGGACTGCAATACAGCAAACATGTTTCTGAAATAGTTCTACAGTACAGGTGAATTTCTGTACTGCAAAGATCACTTTGAAACAATGTTTCCATAAAGGTACACTTGTGTTTTTATAAGGTACTTCCAGCCGAGATGGCACACCCAAGGAAGATCTGTGCCTTTCCTATTTTGGAAGAGGAATGATAGTGCTACAGCAGAGTACCAAGCCTCGACTACAGGACTATAGATCCCTGTAGGGAGGCAAAAGCCTCTCCAATGTAGCAACAGTTGACCAAGGCTTATTTCTTCTACAGAAACCCTTCCACAAATGTAAGAGAAATGAACAAAAACTAAAAATCTGTGTAGACAAATCATTGATCCAAAATGCCCAACAGAACATTCTACAGTAGTACAGTGGATGATAGCAAAATCCTAATAAACATGATAAAAATCAACATTAAGAATCACACAAGTAGTCTAGAGTACTACAGGTGTAAAATGCACGATGGCATAAAATTAGGTTATAGTAAAATAAAGGAAATGCGGACAGTTTAAGTCCTGGTGTTATCAAAGGACCCTACAGAACCGAAAAGGACCATATGAACTCATTCAACAGTGTCAAATACATGCTAGCTTCTGTAAATTTGTATTACAGTGACAGCATGTACAAAATTAACGACACTGCAGAACAAAAACGTCTTCCAAACTCGCTTGAATAAGTTACCACACACAGGCACATGTTCATATCGATATGTGTCTCTTTTTTTTTTTTTCGTTCGGGTGAATTTGCAGAAATCTGTCAACCGTTATTAAACTAACCGTACCGTGTCTTCCACCGGGACTCTTGATTTCAGATAAACGACGAACCCTCCGGTTTAAAAGGCATCTGACTCGACAAACACACAGTGAGACGAGGTAGGTCCCATTCATAACAAGGCGTCGTTGTCCACCACAGGCTGTGTGAAAGTCTTGTTTTGGTTGGAGGCTTTGTAACTTCACCCCTTCTTGTATATGTCAAGCTAGCAAGAGCTAACGGCCGTTGGGTTGAAAATACAATAAGTTCCACTTCAAAATAAAAGCAATGGGTTTGTCGTTCTTGCGTATATTAAGAATAAGTGCTACGAATCGTTGCGACAAACTCATGAGCCCCTCACTTCTTCATGTGTACTGGTTTTATGAGCATCGGTAAGGGCACAGCATCAGAAACTTTAACCAAACGAATCTAGTTCTCGTCCGAGCTTTTTTATCTTGAAAATCCCACCCGGAAGTCCTTTTGTTTTTGCTAGCTAGCTGACACTGCTCTTCTATCCTCGGTCTCACAACACTGCAGGGGCCGTTGCCTCCCACCACCCCAGTCCGGGAAAATGACCTCCTCGGTGCATTCCTCCCCGTCAGCAGCCTGTGCGGCGCCTCTTCAGAAAATCCTCCTCCATGTTGATAAAATAAACGCTTCTTCAGTCCCTCACATGATTAAATCATTGGGATAAAGCGGTCCTCCTAGCTACCGACTGTTCTCCCAAACCTCTCTGTTGCTCGTATCCCCGGCATTCACCAACGTTCGGCGGCTTCCCATTGGTCCAGCCAACAAAGAGGGGCGGGCCGAGGAGTAGGCGCTACCATATTTGGAAGTGACGGCGCTCTCTGATTGGTGAATTTTGATTGACGAAGGCGTCAACAAGTGATAAATCTGCAACAAATGAGATTTTCGGCCCTATGCTGCAACTGTTGATTTTGCACATTTTGTACATTTTCAGGTGCTAAACAGGGTTAGTTCACACTCACAGTTAGAATAGAATGGAATTGAATTGAACAGAATACATTACAGTTATTCTTACAACAAAAGTCTATGCAACTACCTCACAAAATACATACATACACATACGCTCAGCAAATTTTTTGTCACTAACAAATACTTACAGAGAGAGATTATGTTGATTCCATTGCATATGAATCATCTACACGTGATGCATTCTTGAAAAAAGATTAAAATAAATTAAAATTACTCTAAGCCTTGAAATACCACCCAGCAATATGTCGCCCTCACAGCACAATAATATGCCCTCAAGCAAGTTAATTTAAGCAAAATATGTCCTACTTACGTGGAAATCCACCAGTTTAATATTGGGCTATTACTTTAACATTGCAGTTGTAACTTAACTTACAGCTCCCCCTTCTGGCAATTTGCACAAAAAGCCTTTAAAAACAACAACAACAACAACAAAAAACACTTGGGTTATGATAAAAACAAGAGATCAATATTATAATGATTGAAAATATCAGCTGGCTGAAGTTATGCAGCTCTATCAAAAGCAGCACAATGCTGCAGACTAAATAACTGAGTTGGTCCATGAAGATTAGCTCTTCAGGATTTGGACTGACTTTGTTTTCACACCAGAAAGCTTTAACTAATGCACTGTAAAATACATGTGTTGATATCAAATGTAACCATACTGAGGTCTGTTATTCATGTGGTTTGTTGACAGTAGCATAGAGGGCACTGGGATCAGTGGAGGCTCCAGCAGAGGAGGAGGGAGTTTTCACAGTGCTGTAGGTCACTGCATCGTCACCGCCACGAATCTACAGGTTTTAAAAGTGACAGAGTACATACACACACAAATTACACAACAGGACAGTGAGACAACACAGGAAAGATTACACAATGCACCACATTAACACAACACTCAGTAATGAAATACATCGAAGAAGAAAAAAACACACAAAATAAGCCATGGCAGGGTTCAACAACTCAATGCAACACAACACGTTTATGTTAATCCACCAGTACCTCTGTTGTAACCGACAGCTTACCTGGGCTTTACTGTTGGTGTTTTTGTTGTGGCTGATGGAGGCGTAGGAAACACCATCCTCAGGATCAGCCTACACAGTGAAGACAACATGATGGCTCAGTTACATGAATTTATACAGACTCAATTTTCCACTTTTTACCCTTCCAGTCTACACTTTAAGTTTTACAACTAAGTGCCTTAGTAGTGATTAGTGTCCTCCAGGATGTCTCAAACATTATGAAATCATTCTAGTATGGAATTCTTCCAGTTTATTATATCGTCTATTAAGTTTTTAAGTTCAAATAATGCCTAAGTTCAAAAATACCAGAGTTATCATTCAGTTTTAAGACTGACCATGTTTTCATCCATCTGTGTTTTGTTCCCTGAAAAGACAAAGAGAGTGTTAGTTAACATCCACAAAAAACAGGTTTATCAAACCTTTTTGTCCAGTTTCATCTATAAATGTTCCCACCTTTATTTTTCTTCAGTTTAATGAGTACCACACCAGTGACTAAAAGAGCTGCTAAACCCACAGCGAGGATGATGTACCACCACCAATCTAGAGACAGAATGAGAAGATTTCTGTTCTGTTAAACATCATGTATCTATATGCGTTTCAAGACAGCCATACAGAGAGACTGTTGAGAGATGCACCAAGTATACCTCCTGGGTTTGTTGTTGTCTCATTTTTTCTAGGTGCTGTTGTGGTTTTTCCTACATTAGGAAAAAAAATCCATAAGATAAACAAATGCAGTTTGTTGTTTTCTCACCTGATGTCTGAGGGCTGAAGGTAAACTGCTGCACTGTGTCAGTATAACCATCCGTCACTTCACATTTCAATGGTTGGTAGTTAGTGTAAATAGAGTGAGCCATTGTAAAGCTCACACTGGTCCAGCAGTCAGACTGTGATGTCTCTAAGTCTTCATTATCTTCATCCACATCGTTACCCCCAGGCAGCCATTTAACTGTGTGTGTACACTGTCCATATGTCGACACAGAGCAGTTTAATGTCACCTGATCTCTGTTCTTCTGTTCAGTCACTGGTGAAGATGGAGATATTGTGAGAGAAAGACAACAAGAGTAAAATGAACTTCATCACTGTAATCAGAATTATTGTAATGTTTCAGTATTTTGTTCTGACAAGACAGTTTGACTCACTTTTAATAACAGACAGATAAACCACAGCATCTTTAAAATGTCCTGATTTGAACCGTCTACAGCCGTACTGACCAAAATCTTCAACTGTGACCTTCTTTACAACCAGAGAACAAGTCTTTGTGACACTTAGACTGTCTGGTTTAGAATTGAAAATCCCTGATTCACCAGTCTTCCCAAATGTAACCAGATCTACTCCGTTAGTGTGCTCTGAATTACTGTAGAGCCACCTGATTCCATCACAGTTATCATGATCATCTCTCACATTTTCACAAGGCAAAGTGACTTTATCTCCAACTCTGACAATGAAGGAGGTAGGAGGTTGTTCAGTCAGTGCTGTGAAGGAAACGAGAGAAACATGAACAAATAAACTAAAGTAAGAATATGACTGATAATCTCCTACACTGATTAGTATCAGGATCGTTTCAGATACAACATAACTCTAAAACTTAAAACTTGGTTTCCAAGAGAGCACTGAACTCACCACACATTACAAACAAACAGCATGAAGTAATCAAGTACTACTTGATCTATTCATATTAATCAGGTTGTGTAAAGTGCTCTAGAATATATATTCTTACCTCCAAGTGGAAGGACCAGTATCAGAAATAAAAAAATTTTAATCCATCTGAATTCAACCATTTTTCTGTCTCTTTTCTGTTCTGACTTGTTTTCACTGAACTGGTTCTTCTTAACAAAATGTCTGTGGCTCGTCGGCATCAGTTCCCCACAGTGATGGTTTTCCTCTTTTGTCATATGCTATCTTTGTGTAGAAAGAGTATATCACCACCAACCACTAAACACTTTGACATGTGATGGTGTATACAAACTGCTGCAGGTTACGTTTGGATTTAGACACTTCTTACTCATTCAGATGTTTAATACAGATCAAAATACAAATGATGTAATTGCTTATTCTGTCCAAATAAGGGAAGTCATATCACACCTTTCAGTTTAGTCAGAAGTACTTTCATATTAGGATATTCAAATTTAGCTGAACAGATTCTGAAATGTTAAAATGACAATATTTACATGTGGCACATATTTAAATGATAAACAGATTCAACACAAGAAGGTAAAAACTCTAAATGTTTTAACTGTTACCTACTACTTCTAACTCCTCAGGCTCTGAGCCCAACAGAGTTAATCACCACTCATGGCTACAGAGGGCGCTGTTGCCCAGAAAAAGTTGCATAGTGTTCCTTTACAGTAAATGCCAGCAATGTATGTTAATATATTATGCTTATTTATGTTTAAAGCAACCAGCCCATGACTTGTTTGGTTAGTTAACCTACTCTGCCACCTTGTGGACAAAAAGCATTTTACAGCAATAAATCCTGGAAATGAAAAGTCACTGAAATGTAACAGAGCAACATTAGAAAATAACAGCTGCGTGCTATGAAAGAACTGAGTGCAAGCATCAGGATAATATATGAAACACTCTCCAAGATTTGGACATAAGATAAACAGTATGAATTACACAGTAAAACACAATGGGTGGATTCTAGCCAGCTTTAGCTCATCAGTCGAATAATGTAAAATATGACACAGAGTAATTTTAATCATGTGTTCTGTAACTGGCTTCTTATTTTTTTGGTTTGTTGACGGTGGCGTAGAGGTCGCTGGGATCATCGGAGAAGAAGCTTTCACATGGGTGTATCTTCATCATCCTGGGAAACATGAGGAAACAACGTGACAAAAAGTAACATCATGCAGCTTAATTCACTGAAGAGCAATGCTACAAGAGGGAAATCACAATCCCCAACAATACAGGAGCTTTTTGTCACTAACAAAACCAATACAACTTTACTGTCGGCCTTCTTAATGTATATGGAGGCGTAGCAAACACCATCCTCAGGATCAGCCTACACAGTGAAGGCAAATAATGTCTGCTCAGTGACATGGACTGAGGAGGTTATGTTATGTATCTTGTGTCAGTCTCAAACTGCCACTCTTTAACACTGATGACCCTTGGACTTATTCTATTCTGTTCTGGTTGAGTCCAGTTGCATCAGTTTCCTTCCCTCTCTCTTGCTCTTGCAGCAGGAAATTGCTGCTCCGGGGTGTGAGAGTTTCTCACAGTTGTATTTCAGAGATCAAACACACATTTCAGTGGGTGTAACTCTGCACTGGGGTGTAGTGTGTGCCCTTACCGAGTCCTCTTGACTGGTTTCTGGAGCAGACTGAGTCACTGCAGGGATGGAGGTCGGACCCTGGACGAAAACAGAGTGGTTACATTTGGTCAAAAAGCATCTCACAGTTCAGTTAATGCAAGTTTTGCTGGAGCACAACACTATCAACACATGTGCATTGTACTGAAATATAATATATAATATGTTATGTTCTTAATGGTTGGATCATTGTGTTAATAGGACAAAATCAAGCTTTGGGCCCTACATTATACTGTTAGGTGTGCCTAATATTTTGCTCATATAACATGTTTACACTGATCAGCTGCAACATTAAAACCACCGACAGGTGACGTGAATAACACTGATCATCTCATTACAATACAAAGTTCTGCTAGGAAACCTTGAGTCCTGACACTGATCTGAATGCTACCACTTTGATTCAATAAAATACAGTAAAATGGTTTATTATTATTCTCTGTATGGAATCATTTTTATAATATTAGTGTAGATTTACAATGTCAAGTCACACATAAACAAACATTTGATTATTCAGGCTTTAAACTCACAATGTTGCCATATATCCATGTTTTGTTAGCTGAAAAGACAAGAGAGAGTCGACTTCAGTCTCCACAGTGAAAATCACAGTTTATCTTGATAAAACCTGTGTATATTCTCACCTTTAGTTCTCCTCCATCTCACAAGTGCAACAACAGTGACCACGAGTGCTACTAAACCCACAGCTGCAATGATGCACCACCAATCTGGAACAGATAATCAAAACACTGATAATTTCTGGTTGCAGTGTGGTTTGCCCAAACCCCAAACAGAGTCTAAGACTGATCTTGAGATATGAGATGTTGAGTCATTACCTTCTAACGTTTCATTGGTGTCTTTGTTTAAAGATCCTGTTTGGTTTGTTGTTACTGTTACTGTGCTTTTCTCTGTTGTTCTTGCCGTTGTTGATTTAGTTGTTGGTGCTGATTTTGGTTCCTCACCTGGACAAACTAAATGACACAACCCAACAAACTGTTCAGTGATAAAATGTCACGTTCACCATCTGCATTAGCTAAGAAATAAGAAAAGAATGGTGTCATCTAAAAACCTCCAGCTGATAAAATAAACAAATGCTATTTATTTTTCACATCAGAATGATTTTAAACAGCTCGTCATATTCTCACCTGTTTTCTGACCTGATGTCTGAGGGCTGAAGGAAAACTGCTGCACTTTTCCAGTGTAACCATCCGTCACCTCACATTTCAATGATCCATAGTTCTCTGGCATGTGAATAAAATGAGATGTTGTAAAGCTCACACTGGCTGAACAGTCAAACTGCGATGTTGTCAAGTCTTTGTTATCTTGATCCACATCCTTAAGCTGCCACTTCACTGTGTATCTGCACCGTCCATCTGTCAACACTGAGCAGTTTAACGTCACTTTATCACCGTCCTCATGTTCAGTCTCTGGTGAAGATGGAGATATTGTGAGAGAAAGACAACAAGAGTAAAATGAACTTCATCACTGTAATCAGAATTATTGTAATGTTTCAGTATTTTGTTCTAACAAGACAGTTTGAGCTGAAAACATTATGATGGAAATACTCACTGGTAACAACAGACAGATAAACATCAGTGTCTGGACCTTGTTGTCGTCCTGATCTGTCAAACTGTCTGCAGCTGTAGCGACCAACATCTTCAACTGTGACCTTCTTTATAACCAGAGAACAGTTCTCTGTGAGACTCAGTCTGTCTGGTTTAGATACTGGATCACTTTCAGTCCTCCCAAGTTTAACCAACTCTACTGACGCTGTGTGTCTTGGACCGATGAACATCCAGGTAGTGCCGTCACAGTTACACTTATTTCCAATCACATTTTCACAGGGCAAAGTGACTTCATCTCCAACTCTGACAAAGATGTAAACCAAATACTGTCTGTTTTGTGCTCCTGAGATGAGAGAGAAAAGTTAGAATTAGATCAAATAATAAAAAGATAATTATGTTCATAGTGAGTGTGAGGATGATTTGAGATACAAATTAAACAAATTTAAACTGTGTGTGTGTGTGTTGTATGTTACCTGTTATCTGCAGCAGTAAAAAATACATTTGAATCCATCCAAATTCAACCATCCTGCTTCTCTGAGTTTCTTGCTCTCATGCTCTTGTCAACAGAACACTACAGAATATACAGCGTCTACTTCCTGTGATCAGTAAGGTGTAACTTCCTCATGATTACTTTATTTTTTCCTGTTCTCAGTTGCTTTTTTCAACTGAGGCAGAACTTTTTTTCTTTCTTTCTTTTCTGTATGAACCAGTCATCAAAACTCTTGACATGGTGCAGCTGCAGCAGGTGAATATATGAAGTGAGAATACGTCTTTTTTCATCAACCACAGCTTCCACTCATTCAGTTGTTTAAAATTAGCATTGTGGGCGATTCGGTGTAGATAGAGGATGCTACAGCCCACTTCCTCTTTGTTGTTGTTGTTGTTGGTTTTGCATTCTTAGAAAGAAGAAGAAAGAATCTAATCAATCCTTAACAATGAACACTACCACATTTTATTTATTTATTCAGATGCAAAACAGCACAACACACAAACACTAATACTGGAAATAAGTCATACACTCATTTATCTGAGAAACCAGCTCTATGAACGTCAGGTTCCTGATCACATTGTGCTTTTAGTTAAACGTCAGCACCACCTTCTGGACAGAAAGGCTTTCTACAACAATAACTCCCTCCAGCTTCAAGTATGTATCAATAACTATAAATAACTGGGTAAGAGCACCAGGATTATAAACAAAAATATATATCAATATAAAATTCTCTCTTGGAACTGGACAGAATGGATTACTTTCCTATTACAATCAATACTTATCAGTAACACAGTGTTATGAGTGAAATCTGATTTGGTTTCCTCATTTGTTACCAGTGTAAAAATGAGCACACTGACATGAGATGTAACTACACTGTGGCATCTTATTTGTTTGGTGTGATGACGGTGGTGTAGAGGGCATCGGGATCAGTGGAGGCTCCAGCAGAAGAGGAGGAGGAGGAAACTTTGAGGGTGCTGTAGGTGACTGCATCACCTTCATCATCAGCATCACCACCTTTACCCTGAACCCGAGAAATAAAACAATGAAATAAGAGAGAGAGAGCATGACATATAAATTACAAAACAGGACATGATATGGCAGAATTAATCCACGGTTCCTGCAACTTAAACATCAACTTCAAGGACTTTGCAGTGGATGCAGAGGATGGATCCTGACTGTTTCTCTGCAGCTGTTGATTGACATTTTTAGATCTTTGTGAATTGTCTTCTCTGCTTTGGATGGATTATTAAATATGGTAAAGATATTCATGGTCCCTGGAGGATAATTACTAATTACTAATAAATACGTTCAATTACTCCAATACCTTTGACCAAGTACTTGCATAACTAATAATATTTCCATCAGCTTCATCTGGATTTTGTATTTCTAAGTTATCAAACCTTATCATGCAATGACGCTGAACTAAAGTAGTGATCACAGCCATGCAGAAGTTAGCATTTAGCTCAAAACACCAGTGTGTATCCTCATAAAGCTGCTAACATGGCTGTAGACTCATTGTCTTATTTCTTCATTCACTACAGACACCTTTATAACCAGTCAGACATCTTACCCATGCTTTACTGTTAGTCTTCTTGATGTAGCTAATGGAGGCGTAGGAAACACCATCCTCAGGATCGGCCTGCACAGTGAAGACAGGGTACTGTAAGGACTGCTCAGTAACATGTGAGTATGCTAGATGACTTGCATAATTTTACTTCTCTTTTTCTCTGTTGCAAAGAGAAGAGGAAGAAAACAGTGTCCCACGCTCCACATGCATGTTCTGTAAATAACAGTGAGTGTAACTTTGTACAGGGTGAATGTGTGATCTCACCGTGTCCTGACTGGTTTCTGGAGCAGACTGAGTCACGTCAGGGTTCAGCCTTACTCCCTGGAAAATACCATTTTCCATTTACGTCAGTGGTCACTTATTATAGAACATACTATGAGCCATACTTGAGGGTTTTTTTTAAAAGGTGCTATATGTAAGTTTTTGCTATCGCTACATAGCCAGCATTAGCTTCAACAGCTGCTCACTACTGCCATCACTGTGGTTACAAGATGAAACATTAAAACCACTGTACAACATTTGATGATTCAGTTTTGAAATTTAAAACACAACTCACAGTGCTGTCAGCCATCTGCATTTTGTTCCCTGAAAAACAAACAAACAAACAACAACAACAATTAAAATCCAGGTTTATAAATGTTGTTATTTAAAATATGTCCATCTGTACGTACTCTTGCCGTTGGTTCTTCTCTGTCTGATAAGTGCTCCGACAATTATGACGAGTGCTGCTACAATAACAACCACAATGATGCCCAACCACAAAGAAGGAAAACCTGAAAGCATTAAAAACATATTAGATTGGCTTTCTGTTCTGTGAAACATCCTGAGAATCAAACTCAGTCCAAACCCAGCTGAAACTGAAATACTGGACACAGAGCTTTGTAAGATGTGAAGTTCCTACCTGGTTGATCTGATGTGTCCTTGTTTGGAGGTGTTGTTTTGTTTTCATTTGATATAGCTGAGTATGAAATTAGATAAAATAAAAACAAATGATGAGAAAATATGAAATGTTTTCCATCTGCAGTAACTGAGAAAGATAACGTCATTTTAAATCCATAAGATAAACATGTTTTCTTACATGAGGGCTGAGAGGAGAAGTTATACAGCAGCTGTTTCCCACTTCTACTGTCTGTCACATTACACTTGTATGACTCCTCATGCTTTGACTTCTGATTAAGATGAGTAGTCTCCAAAGTCACAGTGGCTGAGCAGGTACTCTGTGATTTCTGCAGTTCTCTGAAATCTTCCTTTTTACCCACATACAGCCACTGCACTTTGTATGGACAATGTTCATATGTCAACACGGTGCATGTTAATATCATCTCATTACTGTTCTTGACTTCATGAACTGGTGAGATATATGGGAAAAAGACAACAAGAGTAAAATTAACTTCATCACTCAAATCATGATTCTTGTAATATTTCAGTATTTTGTTCTAATAATACAGTTAATATACTCACTGTTAATAACAGACAGACGAACTGCAGAAGCTTGACCTTGTTCTTTGTCTGATCTGTACTGTCTGCAGGTGTAACGACCAGCATCATTAACTGTGACCTTCTTTATAACCAGAGAACAACTCTCTGTAACTCTCAGTCCATCTGATTTAGATGCTGCATTTTCTCCAATTTGCCCTAAACTTATCAGCTCTACTGATGGTGAACGTGGTTGATCATTGAAGACCCAGTTAGTACTGTCACATTTGTCCTGATTTTTTATCCTGTTTTCACAGGACAAAGTGGCTTCATCTCCAACTCTGACAATGAGGAAGGACTCTTGTCCTGTTATCACTGTTGAGAAGAAGAGAGAGAAACATGAAAAATTAACTGCAGTAAGAATGATGACTTTTATCTTTACAGTGACATTTTTAGGGTTGCCAGATCTTTACAACAAAATCAGCACAATGACCAATCAAAACCAGCCAAGCAATATTAGGATAGAAAGGTGGCCGCTGTGAGGTGGAGAGCATTACAACACGTTGTGTGTGTGTATGTGCCTTGCAGGATTTCCCTAAAAAAAACAACAAAACCTTCAATGCTGACAGTAAACTGAAAAATCCTGTGTAATATACCTTTAAAGTAAGGAGTTTATTATTCATGTAATTTGCAGGCAAAATAAACTTAGGTTTCATAACCTCCACATGCTATCTGCTCCACATCAGGACATCTGCTCTGGAGCTCTGTCAGTGGCAGCGATGACTGAGGTTTGCAGTTCACAGTGAGACATGGTGTTTAACAGAGGCAGTGTAGAGCATTAAGGATACTCAGGGTTATAGCAGGTCAGGGGTATTTACAGACCAGCCACCGTTGCGCTAAAAGTGATATATGCTGTTTATGTCTCCACGTGACATTTACTCAGTAAATGATAAAACTTCTGGTGGTGAAGTCATAGTTTGCAGACACTGGGTGCGTTTGAGATCGACTCCGGCTGAGAGTCAACATGAACTGTGGAGCTCATAAAGACTGCAGTCCTATCAACAACAGCTGATCTCACGGTGTTTGCCTTTTACCAGCTGTTCTAGCAGTTCATCAAATATCCAACTCATTGTGGAAAACTACACAGGTGTTCTGTGTAGTATTAGTATGAAAGTACAAGTATGAAAACATCTGGGGTGATGTGTTCAGGTGTATGGGGGGGAAGTTATACATGTTGCACAAGTTCTTAATATAAAACACATCATGTGTCACAGTGAAGTTTTGAGCCAATCGAAGTGCTGTCATCACAGAGGTGTTTGTGGGTTATAATATCATGTGACATGGTGACATTGCACACGGCTGGCGATAGTCGAACAGAATTTCTAACCAGCAAGTTTTAAGCCCAGCATGCATCACTTCAAGTCAGTGCTGCACAGCGTGTGTAGTTGCGCATACATTGTCAGTAACTCTAACTGCAGGGGGTGAGAGGAGTGCCTCCCCTGGTCCACCACAACAGCTAGAGGAGTGTGAACTCAGCAGAGGGCCATGCATAGAGAGACATTTACTCAAAAAGCTAAGGAGTCAATTGTTGCTCAGTTTAGGTAGCATGGCCTTCGCAGATATGAACCCAGCACCCTTGCCTGGTATCCCTGCTTAGCACACGTGAATGTCCATGACTGACCAATGATGAAGTTACACCACTGGTTGACCAGTCGAGTGTTGGGAGTTTCCCATTGGTCTCTGCTCTCTCAAAATAAACTGGTGCCAACAGTTTCTGTTACGTCATCGGGGGCTTTTTCTGTCGCTAGATTCACAGACTTTTCAGAGCCTCTTAGCGACTTTTTTTCAAAAGAGCACCCAGCAACACGTCTAACGACTTTTGGGCAAACCTTAGCTACTTTCTGTAGAAGTTGCCAGTGTTGCCCTGCGAGCTTGAGGTTGGGTTTTACCCCCTGCAGACAAACCTCTCCATGTATCTCAGTGTGAGCACAGAGCGCAGCAGAGAAGCAAACAGATAAAGGACTGAAACTCACTGACACTGGGCAGAATGCAAATACTACACAATCACATCATGACTATATTAAATAGTGTATCACATCATCTAGCAACATTCAGCAACTTTTCACACAAGCTGAAGCTACTTTCCATTGAAAATAGTTGTTTACAATACTTCACAACAGTTTGACATTGACCACACACAGTCCAGCCATATACTAGGTTTCCTTTTCCAGTCCTAGAGTTAAATGTGTCTAATCCTTGATTCAAGAGTCCATTAAACTCACAGTGTTTCTTTATTTGTAAAAGTGTTATATGTGTCCTTACCTCTAAACTGAAGCACCAGCATCAGAAATAAAGACATTTTAGTCCATTTGGTCCACTGTGCCATTGTGCTTCTCTGTCTCATCTTCTTTCTCTTGTTCTCACGCCTACAGCTGTCAAAGCTTCTAACTAAGAGACTCGGACTGTATGTACTTCCCGTTATTAGCTGAGTGTCACTTCCTTATGGTGACTTCAAACTTTTATTTCCGGCTTTTAGTCATTTACCTTATGTAGTGCCACCCTGTAAGTTTTTAACCTCTCTGAATCTTTTGTAGATATCCATGGAAATCCAGATGTGGTTCAAGTGTAGAGATAAAAGACACGAGTTACTGATGTGTTGTCAGTCGCCCTATTGTGGTGTTTCAGTGCTGTCATCACACACTCTATTTATATTTTCACATGTTCTGTGCACAGAGCTAATTCAGGAAACCAGATTCAGCCCAGCAGGTGAAAAATGCACAGCAAATCTTACAATTTATCGTCTTACTTTGCTGTGTGAAACATTAGAAACCCTGATATGAACTACAACATTAAACCAAAACAACAAAAGGAGGATGGTAGATTTAATAAGTCTGCTGTGACGATGTTTACAACATCCACAAAAGTAGGTAGATTGGAGAGATAAGCAATAAAAGTAGTTGAGCAACCACTGTGACCCTAAAATTCATGGGAATGTTCGACATGGATGCAGAAGTGAAACAAACACCTTGCGCACCGCTGTGCTAGAATAGGAGGGTAAAAACAAATGTGATGAAATGTTTGTGGTTTGTCCGTCAGTGCAGCTTAAGGGGAAGTTGTGACATGAATCTGAACAAAAGCAGCGAAGCTCTGGGGTCACACTCCGAGGCCTTAAGTATTGTGATAGACAATACATCCATCTTCCAATCATACATATCCATATAAAAAGCTTTGGGTGCTCAGTACTGTGTCTCTGCTGCTGCACCACTCTCGTTTTCCCTGCAGTTTCACTTCCTGTGCTCACATTCATTCAGTTGTTATTTAGGGGTGGGTTAAGGTGCCTCTGTATACTGCAATACAAAAAACATGACTCTACACAAGGGATTACAATGTCAGTTAAACTCCAGTATTTTGGATATTAGACATTATGGATGAGATTCCTACAGAAATAGACACTTTTTAGTAAAGAGTAAGGCAGGTATATATTGCTACCAGACTCCATTGACAAAAACAGTCATTTTACCAAGCAGAACATGGGAGTTGCTTGTTAGTTAGTTAGTATTATTATGTGACTTTCGATGATGGAACAACACAAGCTAACTAACTGACTGAGGCAGTGGTGTTCCAGCAGCCCCTGTCTTCTGCTTGGTAAAATTGCAGTTTTTGTCAGTGGAGTCTGGTAGTGATATATTTTGGAGATGTTGGAATTTTCATTCTGGCTCAATATACTCAGAGTTCAAAGATTTTCACCCTATTAATCATTTACACCCAAAAATGGGAAAATGGCCCACGTTCAAAAATACAGGAGTTTTCCTTAATTCCCTAAATTTTCTGAGTTGGTTCATGAATGAATCATAAATGAATAAATTTAGAAAAAGGAGTGACACAGACTTTGACCTTTGACCTTTCTTCTTGGCCTTTAAAAGAATTATTCCAGTTTTGTTTTTTTTGTTTCTTTTTTACTGTTTTGCTAAATTTGAGCCATTTAGAGTGTGAAAAGAAGAGGCTCAAGAATCGATCCCTGGGGGACTCCATTTATTTAATTAGAATATTTTCCATTTAAAAATTGTACAGTTATACACAAAACTCTAGGCTGAAAGCTCAAAATTTCCAAAAATACACTGCACTATCAACTATTTACAATTAACAATGCCACAAATGAAAATTGACTTAATACTTTAAATCACTGATCAAACATCTGGAAGTTGTCAGCGGAGTCTGGCAGAGACACAAGAGCCTCTAAAGTTTTCATAGTTCACTCTACCATCACCTTGATCCTCAGCATTATGCACCTGTGAAAAACAACACAACACACTTGAGATTCTGAGTTTTTGAAAAAAAGAACAAGCAGATGTTGAATTTGATTGCTGAGTAGTCCTTTAAATTTTGTTTTAGCTCCCATAAGATCCCCAGACTCCCACATTTTTCCTTCCAGCTGACTGTTAATGTTTTAAAACTGAACATGTGCAGATCCTGAACGCACCATCAGTTACTGTCTGATCTGATCTTTACCTGACTGGCTGCTGCACCAGAACACGTCACTGCTCGGCTTCTTACTGAGTTTAGAACCTGCACAAACACAAACAGAGACACATTAACAGTCCTGCATTAAACCAACATCAACATTAACCAGCAGCATTTAAAATCATCATTGGTTTTCCACTCACGAATGTTGTCATCAGGTGGTCTCTGGACCTGGAAAAGAAATCACAGAAGTAACATTTTCACTTCTAACTCACGGTTTGTGTCGTCGGTCTGAACAAATGTTGCTGTGAATTTTCTCACCTGAAACTCTGATCAGAAGAACACAGTAATCACAGTGATTAGGAGGTTCAGCTACACGCATCAGCAACATGATGTAGTTCAGAGCTGAACAACCTGAACCAGCTGTGAAACATCAAACATCCTGTCAGAAAAGCTCAGGAGCTGATTGTGTCAACTGTTGAGATAAAGCTTTAATCAAAATCATCTGAATAAAAGTCGTGTATCAGTGTTTCACATGTGACAGTGATGAATAATGTTTAAATCTCAGAGTGAGACACATAAAGTCACCTTGTGTGTCAGTTTGTACATGTTGTTTTGTTTGTACCTGTTGTTGTTGCTGGTGTTGCTTCAGTTGCTGGTTTTCCTGCTGTAGTTGCTGCTGTTGTAACTAAATGAGAATGAATCAAACCATCTGAACACATCAGATTTATAAAAGAAACAAAGGGAGTTTTGTTATTTTTCTCATCAAATGATTTGAAACAGCTCATCATATTCTCACCTGAGGACTGAGGGCTGAAGGTAAACTGCTGAGGTTTTCCACCGTGATGATCAGTCACTTCACACTTGAAGAACTTATAATAGATTAAATGATGCAGAGTCGTAAATGCCACAGTAGCTAAGCAGGGAGACTGTGATGTTTCCATGTCTTTGTCCACATTTTTACCCTCATACAGCCACTTCACTGTGTGTTTGCAGGGTCCATTTGTCCACACAGAGCAGGACAAGGTGACGTTATCCTCATCTTCATATTCAGTCACTGGTGAAGATGGAGATATTGTGAAGAGAAAAGACAACAAAGAGTAAATGAACTTCATCACTGTAATCAGAAATTATTGTAATGTTTCAGTATTTTTGTTCTAACAAGGCAGTTTGAGCTGAAAACATTATGATGGAAGCACTCACTGGTAACAACAGACAGATGGTTTTAGCAACATCTGGACCTTGTGGTTAATGCTGATCATGATACCAACTGTCTGCAGGTGTAACGACCAACATCCTCAACTGTGACCTTCTTTATAACCAGAGAACAGTTCTCTGTGACACTCAGTCTGTCTGATTTAGATTTAATGTTTTCACTAATCTGCCCAAATCTAACCAGCTCTACTGTGTTCAATGTATCACTGAAGAGCCAGGTAGTTCTGTCACATTGATCCTGATCATCTCTCACATTTTCAGAGGACAAAGTGACTTCATCTCCAACTCTGACGACAAAGGAGGAGGAGTGCTGTCCAATAACTGCTGTGAATGAAATAAGAGAACGACATGAGAAAACTGAAATACTTATTTAGATCAGAGTTTAGATTCACTGTCTTCAAACACTAACATTCACGATCACTTTTAGATCATTTTTAAATGTTGTCTTACCTGTCAAATGGAGCAGCAGCTTCAGGAACAAGGAAACTTCAGTCCACCTGAAAACAGACATTCTGCTGCCAGTCTACCTCAGTGTCTGACACTTCCTTAAATTTAGAGCTTTTTGGGCGTCACTGTCTCCTCGTTGTGTAATTTCTTGACGTTGTTTCTGAGAAAGGAAGTGTTTTGTGTGTGTGTGTGTGTGTGTGTGTGTGTGTGTGTGTGTGTGTGTGTGTGCATGGATGTTTTTGACTTTGGCTGAGACATTTTGGAAGTTTATAGAAGTTGAGTGCTGAGACTGAGTGAAGGTTTCATTCACTGTAGTCCAGCCTCTCCTCTCACTTCATCCTCACTATTACCTGATCTCTCAATAAACATGTTTCCCGTTCTATTGATTTGCTCATCCTGCAAACACACACACACATTAACACTGTACCAGGATCTGTTGTCAGGTTCTTGTTGCTGTCCGTGGTGCTGAAGAGGAGGATGCTGTGAGACTGTGCAACTACGACTATTGTTTAAGTTTATTGCATGTTACTCTATGCAAGGATAAAATCTTTAGGACACAGTCTGTGTCAGACTGTACGATATGGATTTGACACGTCAGACTGTGAGTGTGCTGCTTATCACTAGGTCAGAAAGTGCTGAACTGAATTTAACCTATTTGATTAAAAACAAAGGAATAAAACCTCTTGATCAGAAAAAGCATTAACCTTCAGTTGGACTAAAAAGCAGAACAGAAATAAAACCTGCAATCTGGCACACACTTTAATCAGCTGATTGTGAGCCATGTTATATATTTCACTCCAGAAAGTCTGCACTGGATCATAAAGTCTGAAAGAACTAAAAATATATAGATACAAAAGAGAGAATAGTGCAATAATATCATTTTTTAATACTTAGAATATTATATTATTATAGTCAACAACATACCTATTACTGGATAAACCATGTTTTAGAAAGTAAACGTTTTGTTGTTTATGTGACTGATTGAAATGAATTGACTGCATTTGATTAAAAAGCACCCACTGGAATTAAGTCATTATTGTTTATAATGAGCACCAGACAGCCTTCCTAATAACTTACAGTTAAATATTATTTCCTTTCAGTGACTTTTTTTTAGCCTTAAAGTAAAGTATGACTAAGATTTTCTAATGAATACCGCTGCAGATGAGGAAGCGGTGGTTTAATGTGTAAATAAAGGACATGAGCCACTGATGATGTGCTGCTCTGACTGGACTGAGTCCTTTGGTCACTGACATTAACCATCACAGCAGGAGAAAGAAGGTGAATTATAATTGTTCTGGATTCCTACAGTTTCCATTCACTCAACTGTGTGATGAGACTCTTTGGGATGACATTATCTATGTCCCAATGAGGAATGTCATGTCAAATGATTTCTCTGTTAACACACAGGAACAACAACAATGAAAAAAATCGGTACAAAGACATAAATGTTCAATTTAATGCAAATCAAACAATAACAAGTGATACACAAACAAATATGAGTGAAAATCGAACATATTCGTCACAGAGCGACAGAGAGTTCATCAAGCAAAATGTGTCATAAATGATGCTCATTTACACAGAGTGGCCTCTTTATTAAAACAGATACATCTGAATTATTTGTGCAATGGATTCACTAAGGTGCTGAAAACATCCCTGAGAGAGCTCCAGAACACAAACTAACTAACCAATCGAGGCAGCTGTGTCAGGGTCAAGGTCACTGAGTTTCTGCCACATGATTGGCTGATTAGACATTTGCATTAATGAGTTAGGTCACCTTATAAACTGGCCACTCAGTGTATTGTCAAGCACAGCGAAAAGATGTGAATGCTGAGTGATTTACATACTATTTAACCTGCTACGCCCCCTTCTGGACAAAAAGGTATTTACAACAAGCCATCCTGAAAGTCTGCAGCTCAGCCCTCACCCCTCCCCTCTGCAGTCATGCACAGTGCACCAGAGACGCCATATCAAAATCATTACCTTCAGTCATCATCATTTAGTATATTTTGGAAATTTTGGATTTTCCTGGTTGGTTTAGAGATCTGTCCATTTTGGATTTCGCCGACAGGTGAAGATGGTCTCTCATTGTCTGGTTTTGTCGATGGTGGCGTGAATGTTGCTGAGATCAGTGGAGCTCCAGCAGAGAAGAGGAACTTTCACAGTGCTGTCAGGTCACTGCATCACCTTCATCATCACCAACTTTAACTTGAACCTGGGACAGCATCACACATACCAGTAAATTACCACACAGTGAAGATAAACTCCAACATGTGACTGCTACAACCTGAGGAGTTCAGAGAATCCAGAATCTAACACTGAACTTTGCTGCGGGTTTATCAACTGATTGAACTCAGACATCCCTCTCACACTGTCACATCATCATGTGGTCCATTGTTATTATAAATATATAGATTATAGCTGAAAAAATAAATGAAGCTTTCATTGTGTCCATGTGTTTTTCTAGTGTTTCCTTTTTCTTCATTCAGTAACACCACCAGTCAATCAGACAGCTTACCTGGGTTTTACTGTGGGATGCTTCTTGATATGTAGCTGATGATGGGCGTAGGAAACACCCTCTTAAGGATAAACCTACGCGGTGATGACTTTATAATGACTGCATGTAACATGTGGACTTACATTACTGACTCACTCTAATGCCTTTAATGGTCATCCCACATCACTACACTAACGACTTCCTTCTTCACACTCTTCTGTTCTATTTGTGAAGTGCAGCTGCATCGATCTTCCTTCCCTTTCTTGACTCTTGCAGAAGCAAATTAAACTCAGGAGTCTCCCTGTGTCTCATACAGTTACAGTATACACTATTTTGAAGACAAGCACACATATAACAGTGAGTGTAACTTAGGTGCTGGGTGTGGTGTGTGATCTCATCGTGTCCTGACTGGTTTCTGGACCCGGGTTGGTCTCTGTGGGATTTAATCTCTGCCCCTGGACAAGCAGTCTATGTTACAGTTCATAATTTCTTACATGAAAAAACAAAAATTTTATTTTCAGAGAGCATCCTGGAGTCATGTCATCAGTGCACCGCGAGCTCACTGCACAAGGCATTCTTGTAAGGGCGGCAGCCAAATCTAAGTCAGTACAGTTTTCTGCTTGTTATGGAGCAGTCTCTGAACTTTTGATGCGCACCTCATACATCTGATGAACACTATTGTTCTCTTTTTCAGCTACAGAACCACACTAAGCTGTAATGAAGAACTACCTTCATAATAAAGTCATGACTGTATAAAGCACTTTATGATTCGCTTCAAAACTCACAGCATTTTCATCCATCTGTGTTTTGTTCCTAAAAAAGGACAAAAAAGAAAAAAGTTCTATAAGCATTAGAAAATCCATCTTTTAAAACCTTTCATCCTGTTAAAAGTTTCATCTGTGAATGTTCTCACCTTCTCTTCTCTCCAACATGACGACTGCCACAACAGTTGTTAAGAGCACTACTAAAGCCACAGCCACACCAGCGTATGTCACTGCTTCTGGAAAGTTTTTGGTTTCAGCTGAAATTCAAAACCTGAGAGACTGAAAAGCAAAATTCATAGAGAGACACACAAAACTTTGACTCACTACTTTGTGGTGTTAGTGGAGGATCCCAGGTGGAGTGTTTCTAACAGGGCGCTCTTACGTTGGGCCTTAGTTGTTTACACAGTCATTTTTGAAGCTTTGTGTTGCTGTTGTTTTGTCGTCACCTGGACAAGTGAAAAAATAACAAACCAACAAACTTAAGTTGAGAAAATACCTCATGATTACCATCTGCAGGAACAAAATGAAACTTATATTATCATAAATATATGTAATAAACAACTGTAACATGATTCATAAACAGTTCATTATATTCTGACCTGAGGACTGAGGGCTGAAGGTGAACTGCTGCTGTTGTAAAAGATCAGTCACTACAAATAACTCTGATACTTTGACTTCAGTTTGAGATGAAGGTGGAAATGTGACAGTAGCTGAACTTACTCGAACTGTGATGTCTCCATCTTTTAACTTCATCACATCGTTGCCTCATGCAACTTCACTTCACTGTGTGTGCACACAATGCAGCCAATGATACACAAAGCAGGTCAATGTCACTTTGATCTCTGTTCTTCTGTTCAGTCTGGTGAAGATGGAAATATTGAGAAAAGACAACAAGAGTAGAGTAACTTCATCACTGTAATCAGAATTATTGTAATGTTTCAGTATTTTGTTCTAACAAGACAGTTTGAGCTGAAAACATTATGATGGAAATACTCACTGGTAACAACAGACAGATGAACCTGAGTATCTGGACGTTGTTGTCGTCCTGATCTGTCAAACTGTCTGCAGCTGTACCGACCAGCATCCTCAACTGTGACCTTCTTTATAACCAGAGAACAGTTCTCTGTGACACTCAGTCTGTCTGGTTTAGATTTGGTACTTTCACTGATCTTCCCAAGATGAATCAACTCTATTGTGTTGCTTGTGGTAGTGAAGAGCCAGCTAGAACTGTCACATTGATCCTGATCATCTCTGACATTTCCACAGGACAAAGTGACTTCATCTTCATCTCTGACAGCGATGGAGGAGAACTGTCCAGTCACTGCTGTGAAAAAGATGAGAAACAAACATGAGGAATAAGCTGAAATATAAATATGACAAATATGACACCAGGTATTTTATGTTGATAGTTAGAGTGAGGATAATCTTAGATTCAGCAGAACTTTGTTTCCAAACAACAAACTTGACTCTTAGTGTTTGTAATAATGTAACATCAGTGATATCAATAAAGTTCTGTTTGTAATGTCTCTGGTATTTGTGGATGTTCTATGTATCCTTACCTGTAAACTGAAGCAGCAGAATCACAAATAAAAACATCTGAATCCACCTGATTTCAACCATCGTGCAGAGTTTTTTCTCTGTTCCTTCTCAGCTCTGAACTG
Source organism: Lates japonicus (assembly GCA_033238685.1). NCBI lineage: Eukaryota > Metazoa > Chordata > Actinopteri > Centropomidae > Lates > Lates japonicus. Next base: position 2,523,796 of record BRZM01000028.1, on the reverse strand, counting down.
TCAGAGTCTCTGAACTGGAGTGTGTTCAAGAGAAATCAAACAGCTTTTTTTTCTATTGATTAGTAAAATGTCACTTCCTCACTCGATGTCCACTTTCTCCTTCCTTTGCTCTCTTGAGTTTTTGTAGGAGGAGCATATCAGCTCGTCATCTCTGTTACAGCTTCTAATTAAATTTTTTACTTTTACATGTTAGTCATTTTATTAACTCTCTCATCCACAGTGATTTATGATGTGTGAAAAAGCAGGTTAATAAACCATTAGCATCATAATCAGCAGCCGACAGTAAAGAGATCAGGTGTCACAGCATTTAAGGTGAAGTAAGAAGTGCTGTGAAATAAACTGAGCAGAAAAGTAGAAGAGACTTTTCTAAAAAATACAGCAGCAGATGTTATATAATCATACAAGACGTTGGTCGAGAGGCGCTGAACACCCTGGACAGTCAGATCTTACTCAACGCTCCATAAAGGCTTAGGCCCTGACAAACAGCTTGGCTGGTCATAAATGAACGATGGTTCATAATAGTTCATTTATTAATGAACTGCTGTAAGAAAAGTTCAGTTTTCTGATGATCCTGTCATTTATATATATACATGTGTTAATAAAGACACTTTAATTCAGCCATCAAGCTTCTCTGTTGTCTCTCGTTGTCAAACTCTCAGCTGTCAGAGTTTCTAAAATAGTGCATCTTGTGGAGAGGCACATTATGAACATCCTGTGATTAGTAATGAGGTCATTTCATCAGTTATTTTTGTTCTGCTTTTTTTTTCTTAAGTTAGATTCATATAAAAGGAGCAGAACAACCTTCTCCTCTCTGAAACAGCCCATTTTTAACATTTATTTCTCTCTGATCAGCACTGACTGACAGTGACTTCTTGATCAATAATGTTGAATCAGGCTCAGCAGACAAAAACAGGCAAGGATGAGTGGAAAGCACAACAGACAATCTGGCAGGGAATAAGAGGAAATGGGTTGGTATATAAACAAGGAGGTGATGAGGGACAGGTGAGCAGGTGGGTGGGGAGGAGTTAGGGAGCTGAGAGGTGGGAAGGGGAGGGGCTGCTGGGCAGGAGGGAGCAGCAGGGTCTGAAATGAAAGAGAGATAGTGATAAAGGCAAAGACAGAAAATGAATGAATGCATTAATAAACCCATGAGTGATGGTGAATGTTTCCATCCACATGCCTCCAAAACTTTGCTCCCTGAGCTGCTACAGCTGCAACACCTGACATTACCTTTACAGCAGGAGAAAGAAGGGGAATTATAACTGTTCCCATTTATTCAACATTTTTTATTTAGTTCCACTGAGAGATGTCATGTCATACTGCTTCTCTGTTAACACATAAAAACAACAACAAAAAATCTGAACACAGGCATAAATGTTCAAATCAATGCAAATGAAACAAGTGGTGCACAAAGAAATAAAACAGCATCAAACATACCCGTATATTCCTCACTGAGTGTAATAACGTGCTGGACAGAGAGTTCATCAAGCAAAATGTGTCATAAATTATACTAATTTACACTCAGTGGCCTCTTTATTAAAATAGATACATCTGAATTCTCTGGTATGGATTCAACAAGGTGCTGAAAACATCCCTTAGAGACACAACACACAAATAAACTAACCAATCGAGACAGCTGTGTTCTGCAGACGTGGAAAATACACGCTCTCTCAACACTGCACAGGTTCCACAGATTTCTGTCCACCCCAGAAACATGGGGAAATAAAGCCCAGGTTCAAAGATACTGGAGTTATCCTTTAATTGACATTGTAATCCCCTGTGTACAGTCATGTTTGTGTATTGCATCATACAGAGCCACATCATTGCATCCCTAAATAACATTTAAATGAATATGAACACAGGAAGTGAAACTGCAGGGAAGATGACAGGTGCAGCAGCAGAGACACACCACTGAGCATCCAAATATTTTTATATATAAACAATATATGTACAGTATATATTAAAAAGCCCAGGTTCAAAATGATACCAGAGTTATCCTTAAAAGAGAATGTTTTCCTTTTTTTCACATTTTTAACCTGCTACGCCCCCTTCTGGACAAAAAGGTATTTACAACAAGCCATCCTGAAAGTTAGTCTGCAGCTCAGCCCTCACCCCTCCCCTCTGCAGTCATGCACAGTGCACCAGAGAGACGCCATATCAAGAATCATTTACCTTCAGTCATCATCATTTAGTATATTTTGGAGACGTTTTTGGATTTTCCTGGTTGGTTTTAGAGATCTGTCCATTTTGGATTTCGCCGACAGGTGAAGATGGTCTCTCATTTGTCTGGTTTGTCGATGGTGGCGTAGATGTTGCTGGGATCAGTGGAGGCTCCAGCAGAGGAAGAGGAGACTTTCACAGTGCTGTAGGTCACTGCATCACCTTCATCATCACCAACTTTAACTTGAACCTGGGACAGCATCACACATACAGTAAATTACACACACAGTGAAGATAAACTCAACATGTGACACAACACAACCTGAGGAGAGTTCAGAGAATCCAGATCTAACACCTGAACTTTGCTGCAGGTTTATCAGCTGATTAGACTCAGACATCCCTCCTCACACTGTCACATCGTCATGTGGTCCATTGTTATTATAAAATATAGATTATAGCTGAAAAATAAATGAGCTTTCATTGTGTCCATGTGTTTTCTAGTGTTTACCTTTTTTCTTCATTCAGTAACACCACCAGTCAATCAGACAGCTTACCTGGGTTTTACTGTCGGTCTTCTTGATGTAGCTGATGGAGGCGTAGGAAACACCCTCTTCAGGATCGGCCTACGCAGTGAAGACGACATAATGACTGCATGTAACATGTGGACTTACAGTATACTGACTCACTCCTAATGCCTTTAATGGTCATCCCACATCACACACTAACGACTTCCTTCTTCACACTCTTCTGTTCTATTTGTGAAGTGCAGCTGCATCGTCTTCCTTCCCTTTTCTTGACTCTTGCAGAAGCAAATTAAACTCAGGAGTCTCCCTGTGTCTCATACAGTTACAGTATACAGTATTTTAGAAGACAAACACATATAACAGTGAGTGTAACTTAGTGCTGGGTGTGGTGTGTGATCTCACCATGTCCTGACTGGTTTTTGGACCAGGTTGAGTCTCTGTAGGGTTTAATCTCTGCCCCTGGACAAACACAGTCTATGTTACAGTTCATAATTTCTTACATGAAAAAACAAAAATTTTATTTTCAGAGAGCATCCTGGAGTCATGTCATCAGTGCACCGCAGGCTCACTGCACAAGGCGACTACTTGTAAAAGGACGGCAGCCAAATCTAAGTCAGGTACAGTTTCTGCTTGTTATGGAGCAGTCTCTGAACTTTTTGATCGCACCTCATACATCACAGTGAACACTATTGTTCTCTTTCAGCTACAGAACCACACTAAGCTGTAATGAAGAACTACCTTCTGTAAAGTCATGACTGTATAAACACTTTATGATTCAGCTTCAAAACTCACAGCATTTTCATCCATCTGTGTTTTGTTCCCTAAAAAAGGACAAAAGAAAAAGTTCATGTTAGAAAATCCATCTTTTTAAAGCCTTTCATCCTGTTAAAAGTTTCATCTGTGAATGTTCTCACCTTTTCTTCTCTTCAATATGACGACTGCCACAACAGTTGTTAAGAGCACTGCTAAAGCCACAGCCACACCAACGTATATCCACCAACCTGGAAAGAGATTTTGGTTTCAGCTGAAATTCAAAACCTGAGAGACTGAAAGACAGAAATTCATGAGAGACACACAAAACTTTGACTCACTACTTTGTGGTGTTAGTGGAGGATCAGGTGGAGTGTTTCTAACAGGAGGCGCTCTTACGTTGGGCCTTCGTTGTTTTTTGGTCATTTTTTTGAAGCTTTGTGTTGCTGTTGTTTTGTCGTCACCTGGACAAATGAAAAATAACAAAACCCAACAAACTTTAAGTTGAGAAAATACCTCATGAATTACCATCTGCAGGAACAAAATGGAGAACTATAATATCATAAATATATGTAATAAACAACTGTAGCTTGTGATTCACATAAACAGTTCATTATATTCTGACCTGAGGACTGAGGGCTGAAGGTGAACTGCTGCATTTTGCTGTTGTAAAGATCAGTCACTTCACACTGAAATAACTCCTGATACTTTGACTTCAGTTTGAGATGAGAGGTGGGAAATGTGACAGTAGCTGAACACTCAGACTGTGATGTCTCCATCTTTTTAACTTCATCCACATCGTTACCCTCATACAGCCACTTCACTGTGTGTGCACACAATACATGTGTCCACACAAAGCAGGTCAATGTCACCTGATCTCTGTTCTTCTGTTCAGTCTCTGGTGAAGATGGAGATATTGTGAGAGAAAGACAACAAGAGTAAAATTAACTTCATCACTGTAATCAGAATTATTGTAATGTTTCAGTATTTTGTTCTAACAAGACAGTTTGAGCTGAAAACATTATGATGGAAATACTCACTGGTAACAACAGACAGATGAACTGCAGCATTTGGACCTTGTTGTCGTCCTGATCTGTCAAACTGTCTGCAGGTGTAACGACCAACATCCTCATCTTTGACCTTCTTTATAACCAGAGAACAGTTCTCTGTAACACTCAGTCTGTCTGATTTAGATTTGGTACTTTCACTGATCTTCCCAAGATGAATCAACTCTATTGTGTTGCTTGTGGTAGTGAAGAGCCAGCTAGAACTGTCACATTGATCCTGATCATCTCTGACATTTCCACAGGACAAAGTGACTTCATCTTCATCTCTGACAGCGATGGAGGAGAACTGTCCAGTCACTGCTGTGAAAAAGATGAGAAACAAACATGAGGAATAAGCTGAAATATAAATATGACAAATATGACACCAGGTATTTAATGTTGATAGTTAGAGTGAGGATAATCTTAGATTCAGCAGAACTTTGTTTCCAAACAACAAACTTGACTCTTAGTGTTTGTAATAATGTAACATCAGTGATATCAATAAAGTTCTGTTTGTAATGTCTCTGGTATTTGTGGATGTTCTATGTATCCTTACCTGTAAACTGAAGCAGCAGAATCACAAATAAAAACATCTGAATCCACCTGATTTCAACCATCGTGCAGAGTTTTTTCTCTGTTCCTTCTCAGCTCTGAACTGTCAGAGTCTCTGAACTGGTGTGTGTTCAAGAGAAATCAAACAGCTTTTTTCTATGGTCAGTAAAGTGTCACTTCCTCATTCTGACGTCCACTTTCTCTCTTTTGCTCTCTTCAGTTTTTGTAGGAGGAGCGAGTCACCTCGTCATCTCTGTTACAACTTTTGATTACCCTGAACTTCTGACTCTTTACATTTAAGCATTTTGTTAACTCTCTCATCCACAGTGATTTACAATGTGTGCTTTCAAAGTCAGATGAATCATTCTGACAGTAAAGAGATCAGATGTCACAGCAGCCTGACAAAGATCCTGTGAAAGCACTGAAGGTGAAGTAAGAAGTGTTGAGAAATAAACTGAGCAGGAAGAGACTTTTCTAAAAATACAGCAGCACATGAGGAAGCTGTGGTTCAGTGTGGAAATAAAAGACATGAGATGGGTTTTCACAGATGATGCAGAGAGAAGCTGCTGCTCCTCCATTTAGAGTTAAATAAGGGAAACTTGCAGTTAAACATAAACTTCACTCACAGCATGAACCTAAATCAGGAGAGCTAAACCTGGGTTGTTGGGTTTCAAAGTGGAAGTCTCCACTACCAAACCAACCAAAGCCCCACAACACTTCTGATCCTCCTTAAAGGCTACATCTATTCATTAATAAATAATAATATAGCATGCAGGCAGCTTAACGTGCCTCACGTTTCAACACATGAAAAGAAGAAGGTGGCAACTGCGGAAGTTGAATGTGTGAAGACTGTTGGTTATGATAAAATGAGTCTTTTATATTAAGCTCTTTTCTTTGCACAGTGTTTATTAGGAAATGTCTGACAACAGCAGCAGAGCTCTGGAGGTGTTAATATCTATGACGACCAGATAAACAACAGAAACGCATGATTCTCTCTGTCATGGCTGAGGCTGAGGACTCAGCTGCACAACCTAGAGACACAGATGAAAGTTAAAAACACTTCACCTTCAATCAGGCTCAGCAGACAAAAGCAGGCAAGGATAAACAGGAGGTGAAGTCAGGGTGTGGAGCAGTGGTCAGCAACAGGCAGACAGGTAAACCAGGTGAGAGGCAAAATCCAGACACAGGCAGGAGGTCAAAACAGGTGACCTATAAAGCTACTGAGTGGAAAGCACAACAGACAAACTGTGACCAGAGTCACTGCATGCAGGCAGCCATATTGAATACAGCAATTAAAGGCCCACAACTGCCTGCAGTACACAGATGATCTACCAGGGGGCAGAAGACATAAGTCAGAGTGTATATGACGAGTTTTTCAGAGAAGTATTGATGATGAGGTCATGAGGTCACAACACAACACTCTTGAGATTCAGAGATAAAACAGAACACAGATAAGAGGATGTGTTAATGGTCTGAGACCTGTTGGTTCCTGATTGTGTGCTTTAAAGTTTCACCCTCTTCTGAGAAAAGAAGGGGAGGTGTTTGCTGAGAATGTGGGAACAACAGCAGCAGAGCTGTGGAGGTTTTACTCTCTAACTCTGACCAGAGTCACTGCATGCAGGCAGCCATTTTGGATACAACAATTAAAGGCCCACAACTGCCTGCAGTACACAGATGATCCACCAGAGGGCAGAAGACATGTCAGAGTGTATACAACAGGTTTTTCAGCAAAGTATTGATCTCTGGTCTCAGAAACTCATGAAACAAATATAAAACAACTGCAGTTGTATCATATCTGTTACATTATAATTCATGTTGTCATAATGAGTCATGTATTAATTATGCAGTAGTTAAGCATAGATTTCTGCCCTTCCTATAGACTGCTACTGACACCATTATATTAAAGCAGCCTACAACACATCAATAGTTGGATTCTCAGTATGTTTTTAATGTGGTAGCAGGTAAACTGTTTTAATGATGTTGATGGAGGAAGGAATAGGAGGGAGGACTCAAACCCAGACATGCAGGCAGGAACAGTTCAGAGACTTTAATGGTAAATCTGATGATGACAACAAAGATTAACAGGCAGGTAAAAGGCAAAGTGACAACAACAGAGATTTAAATTGACATCTGAGGCTGAGAGTCTATTTAGAAACTCCTTCTCAGGACCAGAGAGATTAAATGACTCTGACTTTGGTGGATATATAGCAAAACACGATAAAAAGTTGTTGATCAGTGGAGTCAAATGGTTTCATAGTTCACTCTACCATCATCTTCATCTTCATCATTGTGCAGCTGTGAAAAACAACACAACACACTTGAGATTCAGAGATAAAACAGAACAAATGAATGAGCTTTGTTGCTGCAGCTTCCTATTTGAAACCATAAAGTCAGCAGTGATTTCTCTCGCTCTCTTTACACAAACCACTGAAACGAGTGAACGACCACAAACACAAACGTTTGATTAAACAGTAAAACTCTCATTATTGTCGTCCATCTGTACGACGCCTGAAAAGAGAAAAAAAAGAGTTGAGGTTAACTTTTCACTGTGTAAATCCAGGATCATCAGATCTTCTTGAATCTGTCAAAGTTCTCACCTTTGGTTCTCGTCCATATGTTGACTGTCACAACACTTATTATGAGCACTGTTAAACCCACAGACGCAATAACAAACCTCAGCCAACCTGGAAATTAGAATTAAAACACTGAGAACATTTTGCTGATCTGTTGAAAATCCTGCAGCTAAAAGAGAATAAACATGTTTTTCCCAAAGAGAATATCTCCACCCACAGTCAAAAGTCACTCTGACATTCATACTTTACACTTTAAAAAAGGAAAGTGCTGTCTTCACCTGAGTTTGTTGTTGTAGGTGTTGATGAAGTTGTTTTGTCTTTACCTGAACAAATGAAATGACAAAACCAAAGAAGATATTCATGGAACAAAATATCTCATTTACCAACTAACATAAATGGAAAAGAATTATGCCTTCAAATGTAAAATGTTTTAAATAATTTTGTAAATTATTCATATTCTCACCTGAAGAATGAGGTCTGAAGGTAAACAGTTGTGTGCCTCCAATGTAAAGATCAGACAATTCACATTTAAATAACTCATGATGCTTTGACTACTAGAAAAGAAATGTGACATTAACCAAGCACGCAGACTGTGATGTCTCCATGTTGTTAACTTCATCATTTTTACCCTCATATAGCCACTTCACTTTGTCTACATGATGCATGTTTCAGTGTGAAACGGGATGGCGATATATGTCGTGCCAATATTCCGGTCACTGGTGGCGAAGATGGAATATTGTGAGAGAAAAGACAACAAGAGTAAATGAACTTCATCACTGTAATCAAATTATTGTAATGTTTCAGTATTTTGTTCTAACAAGACAGTTTGAGCCTGGCTGGTATGATGGAAATACTCACTGGTAACAACAGACAGATGAACTGCAGCATTTGGACCTTGTTTACGTCGTCCTGAATCATCAAACTGTCTGCAGGTGTAACGACCAACATCCTTATCTGTGACCTTCTTTATAACAGAGAACAAATTCTCCTTACTCGTTATCTGATTTAGATTTGGTGTCTTCTGATCTTCCACATGTAGACAGCTCTATTGAGTTTCCTGTATCAGTGACAAAGAGCCAGCTAGTACTATCACGTTTGTCATGATCCTGTAACCCTTCTTTTAGACAAGGCAAAGTGACCTTATCTCCAAACGTCACATCGATAGAAGAATAGAGACCAGTTTCTGTAGCTGAAAAGATGAGAGAAATATGAAAAATAAGCTGTTGTTTGCTAGAGTGAGGATAATCTTAGAATAAGCAGAACCACGCAAGAGCGTTGCCAAGATGATCAGTAATACCCATAAAGTTCTGATTTGTAATGTCTCTAGTATTTCTGTATGTGTGCATGTATCCTTACCTGGAAACTGAAGCATCAGGATCATTAAAAAAAACATTTTAATCCACCCGAATTCAACAAAGGTGCCTCCCTGTCTACAGCTGAGCTCTTGTTTTGATGCTCTCAACAGTCAGTCTCTAAAATAGTGCATCTTGTGTAGAGGTATACACTTCCTGTCATAGTATGAAGTGACTTCTTCATTTGTTCTGTTTAAGTTAGATTCATGTAGACAGAGCATCAGACAGATCAACTGTTTTTCTGAAATTACTCATTTTTAACATTTATTTCTCTCTGATCAGCACTGACAGTGGTTTCTTGATCAATAAACATTAAACCAAGTGCGACAGTCAAAGGTCAGGTCATTTAAAGCAATTTTAAAATCAGTGTAGGCTATGTCGAGAAAAACTTATTTTAAAACGTTGCTCTCAGTCATCTGTCCCATGATGCGACATTGGCCATCGAAAAAGAAGGATGATGGTGAAGTTAAGGTGTGAAGGTGTTAGTAAAATGCGTTTGCATCGGTGCAGCTCTTCTTCTCTTTCACGTGCTTATCAAAGAAAAACAGGGCAGGTTCATGGTGATTGGCTTAGCTCCATGAACAGGTGAAGAAGTCAAACTTTCTACGATCCTCACTGATGTTCATGAACATGGTGATACCTGTGGAAGATAGATAAGATGATATTTCTGATCTGAGACTATTGGTTCCTCATTGTGTGTCTCAAGTCCTTTTTTCTGAGAGCTGAAGGGGAAGTGTTTTGATGAGAGTGTGGTTACAACTTCAGCAGAGCTCTGGAGGTTTTAGTCTCTAAAGATGACCAGAAACACGTGATGCTCTCTGTCATGGCTGAGGCTGAGGACTCAGCTGCACAACCTGAGACACTGATGAGGATGCACGCCTGCCTGCAGTCAGGCTCCAGCAGACAAAAGCAGGCAGATAAACAGGAGGTGAAGTCGGGTGTTGGGCAGTGGTCAGCAACAGGCAGACAGGTAGAAGCAGGTGAGGCAAAATCCGAGCTGGGCGAGTTAAAACGGTGGGCTTCTCAAGCTACTGAGTGGAAAGCACAACAGACAAACTGTGACCAGAGTCACTGCATGCAGGCAGCCATTTTGAATACAGCAATTAAAGGCCCACAACTGCCTGCAGTACACAGATGATCCTCCAGGGGGCAGAAGACATAAGTCAGAGTGTATATATTGAGTTTTCAGTAATGATCATGAGTCATGGGGTCACAACCTGGCACTCTTGAGATTCAGTAGTAGAACACAGATAAGAGGATATGTTGTGGTCTGAGACCTATTGGTTCCTCATTGTGTCTTTAAAGTTTCACCCTCTTCTGAGAAAAGAAGGGGAGGTGTTTGCTGAGAATGTGGGAACAACAGCAGCAGAGCTGTGGAGGTTTTACTCTCTAACTCTGACCAGAGTCACTGCATGCAGGCAGCCATTTTGGATACAACAATTAAAGGCCCACAACTGCCTGCAGTACACAGATGATCCACCAGAGGGCAGAAGACATGTCAGAGTGTATACAACAGGTTTTTCAGAGAAGTATTGATCTCTGGTCTCAGAGACTCATGAAACAAATATAAAACAACTGCAGTTGTATCATATCTGTTACATTATAATTCATGTTGTCATAATAAGTCATGTATTAATTATGCAGTAGTTAAGCATAGATTTATGGCCTAATTATAGACTGTTACTGACACCTTTATATAAAAGCAGCCTACAGTCTGTCTGATTTAGATCCAACATTTCCACTAATCTGCCCAAAACTAACCAGCTCCACTGCCACTGTGTATCTTGAACCACTGAAGATCCAGTCAGTTCTGTCACATTGATCCTGATCATCTCTCACATTTTCAGAGGACAAAGTGACTTCATCTTCATCTCTGACTGTGAAGGAGGAATATTGTCCAGTAGCTGCTGCTACAGGAAAGATGGAGAGAGAAACAAACAACTGACTTATCTGAGTCAAAGGTAGTGAATAAAAGGCCATGCATACTATTCATGGAGCTCATACATGTGTCCTTACCTGTGAACTGAAGCAGCAGGATCATTAATAAAGACATTTTAATCCATGTGAATTCAGCCATCGTGCTGCTCTGTCTCTTGTTCTCACGTTCTCAACTGTAAGAGTCTTTAAATAGTGGATCTTACAGAGAGGCACATACTTCCTGTGATTAGTTTGAGGTCACTTCCTCATGGCAGTTCTTAAATAGATCTCTTCAATTCATGTAGACAGAGAATATCAGTTGTTCTTCTCTCTGAAACTGTACATTTTTAACTTTTAGCAGGTGGGTGGGGAGGAGTTAGGGAGCTGAGAGGAAGGAAGGAGAGGGGCTGCTGCTGGGCAGGAGGGAGTCTTAGGGTTAATAAATGTGAGAGAACCTCCACCCCTCCACCCCTCCAGGCCTTCTCCTCCTACGCAACTGCAGCAGCCTGTGGCCTGACCTGTGAAAACACAAGTTAAAATCCAACCTCAGTAACACAGCTCTCTAGTACCCTAGCTCTAAACTCTACAAAAGAAAGACTCACCAAGTCCACTCTGGATCCAGTGCCACAGTGGATCTGTGATGATGACCTCTGTGAGCTCCTGAAAAGAAGAAGAGGAAGATGAACATGTTACAGATTGTTAGTAAAGATAATTGGTTGTGAATAGGAAAGAACACAGATGTTATATTAATAGTCTGAGACCTGTTGGTTCCTCATTGTGTCTCTCAAGTCATTTTTCTGAGAACTGAGGGGGAAGTGTTTTGACAGCAGCAGAGCTCTGGAGGTTTTATCCTCTAACTCTGAGCAGGTAAACATCTGAAGGAGTTAACACACTGCTGAGCGTCCTGTCTATCTCTACATGTCTGGAGGTACCGACCCGGGCCTCCTCACTGTCTATTCATCTAGTTTGGAAATGAAATGTTGAGCAACAGGGTGTTTTTAACAAAATTAGACACAGAATTAGTCTCGTTCAGGTTTGTTGACATCTGTACTTCAGCTGACTTTATGCTCATATTACAGACATAATCAGGCGTTCACTTTAATCCTTCCTAAGATGCATCTTACTTCATTTACAGTATATTTGTATTTGTATTTTTACACATTTCAGTGCCATCAGTGAACTGTGTGTGTGTGTGTGTGTGTGTGTGTTGTACTACTAGTAGAGGTTATACCTTCCATTACGAAAGACACTCATGACAAAGATTTACAAAACACACTGTAGAAATAAGAGTTACAGAGCTTTTATTTGTAGATTATAATGAAGTACAACAAAGAGAAGAATCTAAGTGACTATTGAGGCTCAAACACATTCGCCTCCCAGCAAACATGTTGACAACAACGCTGAATAAAAAGGAAAACAGCTGAAACAAAATTAAAAATAACTGTCACATAAAAGTTAAAACTCAGGTCCAAGATCTACAATTAGGAAATACTCATCATTTGGTGTGGTCATGTGGCATTTCCTGATTTTTTTTTTCGTGTTTTTTCTCAGAATTTGTGACTTCAGTCTTGGTCGTCTCAGAGGATATATTGTTCTACCTACAGTTGTCTGCTGTATTTCTGTGGTAAGTTGACATTGTTGATCAGTGGAGTCTAAATTTTTCAGTTCATCATGTTGTAATCTTCATAGTCATTATAACACACCTGTGAAAAAACAACACATCAACAGACTTGAAATGCTGAGATAAAAGTATAGTGATTGTTGCTGCAGCCACTTAGATTAGTCTTATCATCTCGTCTTGTATTGTTTGAATGCTCAGATGTAAAACTCACATCATTGCCGTCCATCTGTGTTTTCTTCCCTGAAAAGACACAAGAGTTGACTTTAGCCTCCACAGTGTAAATCCAGGTTTACTAAAAGTTTAATCTGTCAAAGTTCTCACCTTTGGTTCTCGTCCATATGTTGACTGTCACAACACTTACTATGAGCGCCGTTAAACCCACAGACACAATAACAAACCTCAGCCAGCCTGGAATAGCGTTGGTTGTTGCGTTCTCACCTGGACAAATGAGACGATAAAAGCATACAAACTGTGAGGTGAGAAAATACCACCTTTATCATCTAATCTAAATCTTTAAAATAAAGTTTGTAATTACTCTCACCTGAGGACTGAAGGCTGAGGGCAAAAAGTACCACTTTCCCAATGTTTTTATCTGTTACTTTACACTCGAGCAGCTCACCATAGTTCTGCTTCAGAGAAGAGGAAGGAAACGTGACGGCAGCCGAGCACTCAGACTGTGATGTCTCCACCTCTTTGTTACCTTTATCCACATCTTTACCCTCATACAGCCACTTCACTGTGTGTATACACCATTCAGGTGTCCACACAGAGCAGGACAGCATCACCTTATCACCCTCCTTCTGTTCAGTCACTGGTGCAGGTGGAGATAATATGAGAGAAAGACAACAAGAGTAAAATGAATGAATTACTGTCATGTTTCTGACAGTTTGAGCTGTAGCTTGTGATGTAAATACTCACAGGTAACAACAAACAGATGAACATGAGCATCTTTAAAGTCTCCTGAATAAGACTGCCTGCAGGTGTAAACACCAACATCCTTGACCGTGACCTTCTTTTGCACCAGAGAGCAGTTTGCTGTGATGCTGAGTCTGTCGGCTTTGGCATTCTCGTTGATCTGCCCGAGTATAACCAGCTCTGATGAAAACTTGTTTCTGGTGAAGATCCAGTTGGTGTCGCCACATTTCTCCTGAAAACCTTTCAGATTTTCACAGGGCAAAGTGACGTCATCCCCCGCCTTGGCAACGAGGCGGGAGGAAGACTGTCCAGTTGCTGCAGCTGTGAAGAGAGGAAGATGCTAAATTAACAGGAAGATGAACATGATTTTAATTTGACAGTTGCATGTGAGAATAGTTGAAGTTTGTAGCTTGGTTGTTGTAAATAAAAGTCACTGTGTGCAATAACACAGCATTAGCAACACTGAAAGCTTCTATTTTCATCCTGTTTGTGGTATTTCTGTGTGTGAGATGTGAATTCTTACCTGTAAACTGAAGCAACAGGATCAGAATTAAAGACATTTTAATCCATCTGAAGTCAAGCATGCTTCTCTCTGTGTCTCGTTTTTCCACGCCTCTGAACTGGTGCGTGTTACAGAAATGAAGAATCTGCTTCCTGTGTTTAGTAATGAGTTACCTCCTCCTCATTGTGACAGTTCACTTTTTTTTAATCCCTTTTGTAAATTGCTAAATTTATGTAGGCGGAGCACAGCAACTTCTTATTTACCTTTTATACAAATAAATTAATGTCTCACTTCAATCACCAGAGGGCGCAACAGATGTTTTTTTGACAGATGGGTAAAACCACATCACAAACAGTTGATGCCAGGTTTGTTCATTATTGTAGGTATTTAAAGTGATGGGGGGGCGTTGGTGACCTTCAGACTCCCACAGAAAGATTAGTGCTGTACATCTGATCTCTGTTTCGGACAAACTACAGTAACACACTGCAAGTTTTTTGTATTATTGTTTTATTTGCAGATTATATCATCAGATATTTTCGGTTACACTAAAGAGAAAATATCAGGCTCCAAGCAAGCATGCTAAAAACACCCAGACATGAATGAGTTAAATGAAACTGACTTTGGTGGATATTTATATCAATATCTACACACTGAATATCCACCAACCTTTGTAAAGACACATGACATCATTTCTAAACACAGCACATAATCGAGTATTAAACTCACCAAAGCTCATTAAAATGTATTCTACAATATTCAGAAAACATCTGACTCCCAGCAAACATATAATATAAAATGATCATAGATCTTTTTGACTGAAGCCTTTAGCTGCTCAGATTAAATGTGACGAGATGCTGTTTAACAGAAGCTGATGCTGAAGTTGTTGATCAGTTCACTCTACCATCATCTTCATCATCGTGAAAAATAACACAACACACGTGAGAGTCTGAGATAAAATAGAGCAAAGTCATGAGCAGCCACAAACACAAACGTTTGATTAAACAGCTGTAAAACTCACAACAGTGTCGTTCATCTGTGTTTTCTTTCCTGAAAAGAGAAAAAAAGTTGTTTAGCTTTCACTGTGTAAATCCAGGATCATCAAATCTTCTCTACGAGATTAAACATGCTTTTCTCAACAAGAATATCTCCACACAGCCAAGTGTCACAAATGAAATGACAAAAGCAAAATATATTCTCATGTACCATCTGACATTCATCCTTTAAACCGGTGAGGTGCAGTGACTCTCACAGACAGAGACAACATCGATCCTTTAATCCCACCCAGTGAGGTTTAACTGTCAAATTTGGGCGGAGTTAAACATTATTGTGATTGGATGGTTAGGGTCAGTGGGTGGGATTAAATGTTCAACATCGTCCTATAAACAATACAATAGGCAAGAAGAGCCAAGCAAGATGAATGCAAACAAGCACTCAGATCCTTTAGAGGACAGCTGCTCTGAAATGAACTTCTGCTTCAGTATCAGTCGATTTTTCAAGCCTTCTTTGTCCTGACAGCTCAACACTGCTTTAGACTTCAAGAGAAGATAGAGAAGGACTAAATTCTGAGTCTTTACCCTTGTGTTGCTGTTTAAGTATCAGTGACTTCAGGAGCTGTTGTTCTATCTTCACCTGGGTTTGTTGTTGTAGGTGTTGATGTGGTTTTGTCCTCACCTGAAACGAAATGGTGAAAGCAAAGAAACTGTCTAATGAGAAAATATCTCATTTACCATCTTCAGGAACTAAATGGCAAAGACTTATGTCATCCTCAAATTTTAAAGTCTTTAAAATAAAATACTGTAGTTTTTAATGATTCATATTCTCACCTGAGGACTGAGGGCTGAAGGTGAACAGCTGCACTGCTCTGTTGTAATGAGCAGTCACTTCACACTGAAAGAACTCAAGAAACTTTGACTTCAGCTTCAGATAAGGGGAAGGAAACGTGACAGTAGCTGAGCACTCAGAGACTGATGCGTTCATGTAGCCGACTTCATCCACATTTTTCCCATCATAGAGCCAATTCACCGTGTGCCCACACCATGCACGACTCAAAGAGCAGGTCAACGTCACGTTATCATCGTCCTCGTGTTCAGTCACTGGTGAAAATGGAGATATTGTGAGAGAAAGACAACAAGAGTAAAATTATCTCCATCATTGTAATCAGAATTATGAAAGTTTAAATACTCACTGTTAATGATAGTCAGGTGAATCAGAGCACCTCGACCTTGCTGTTGTTCTGAATTGTACTGTCTGTTTCTGTAAAGACCAACATCCTCAGCTGTGACCTTCTTTATAACCAGAGAACAGTTCTCTGTGACACTCAGTCTGTCTGATTTATCTTTGGCATCCTCACTGATCTTCCCACGTGAAACCAGCTCTACTAGGTTTCCTGAACCAGTGTAGGTCCAGTAAGTACCATCACATTCATCCTGATCCTCCATCAGGTTTTCGTTAGATAAAGTGACTTTTTCTCCAACTCTGACAGCGAGGGAGGAATACTGTCCAGTCACTGCTGTGGAGAAGATGTCCAAGATTCAACTGACTATGTTAAACACAAGTTGTGTAACAAATAACCATTAGAAATACTGATAATGCTCTGTTTGTCTAGTATTGCTGTAATATGTATTCTTACCTGTAAACTGAAGCAGCAGTATCACAAATAAAAACAACTTAATCCACCTGATTTCAACCATCGTGCAGAGTTTTTTCTCTGTTTTCTTTCTTCTTTCTCTTGACTGTCTGAGTCCTGAGGTTTGTAAAGTGTCACTTCTTCATTGTGGACGTCAACTTTTCTCTCTTTTGGTAAATTGCAACATTTTTGGAGGCGGAGCACATCAGCTTTTCAGCCCTGTCACAACTTTTGATTTCCCTGATTTTCTGAATTCCAGCAGCCTTAGGCTTTTTTTTACTTTGACATTTTAGTCATTTTGTTAACTCTCTAGTTCACTGTGATTTACAATATGTGTAAAAGCCAACTGATAAGCCATTAGCATCAAAATCAGCAGTCTGAGCAGCAGCCAACAGTAAAGAGATCAGATGTCACAACAGCTTGACAGACATTTTGTGAAAGTATTTAGGTTGAGGTGAGAAGAAGAGACTTTTCTAAAAATACAGCAGCAGATGAGGAAGCTGTGATTCAGTGTGGAAATAAAGGACATGAGATGAGCCACTGATGGGGTTTTCACAGGTGATGATGAAACAACATGAGTCCTCGAAGACTGAGAGCTAAATCTGGCTTTGTGGATTTGAAAGTGGAAGTGTCTACTACCACACCAACCAAAACCACAAAACACTTCCAATCCACTGTGTCAGTTTCAGGTTTTTCTGTTTGTAGTTTTTAGAATTTTTCATATGATTGGTCTGACATTTTGAAAACACATTGTCTTACTTTCTGTGCACAGGGCAAGTTTCAGGACATCAGCTTAGGTCTGTGATGAAAACAAATAAATAACTCACTGCAACCACAAGAGGGCACCACAGACCTTTTGACAGACAGGTTGGCTGCATGTACAAAACCACACCACAAACATTTGGGATGTCAGGTTTGGTCATAACTGAACTGCCTGTATTTAAGTTTTACTGGATAAAATAGTAACACACCACGGTAACATAATGTAATGAGAGAGCAAATTATATGCTGAAGTAATGCATGACTAATGCATAAATCATGATGAATGATGATGAAGTATTTGATGTATAATAGGAAGTGATGAATCCCTGTTGCTGTCACTAGTACTTAATGTGATTAGTTAATGGATCAACAGTCAATAAATGTTGAATCACATTTACCTTATACATTCATTTATATGCCACCAAATAAAAAAATTAATAAAAAGATCTAGATTTATCTAATTGGAGGAAGTGTGGGCCATCCCATCCAAAAAAAAAAAGGATTCAGAACTGTGATGATTATTGATGCAACTCTTTTAATAGTAAATCTGATCATGATAACAATGATAAGACTTTGATGGTTATATATCAGTATCTACACAATGAATATCCACCACTTCAGGGAGGAATAGTTGCTGAAGCTGTTAGAAATCACAGATCAATCAAGTTCAGAAAAACACAAAATGATCTTTTTCTGACTAAAGACTTTAACAGCTCAGGTTAAATGAAGCTGATTCTGAAGTTGTTGATCAGTGGAGTCAAACGTTTTCATAGTTCACTCTACCATCATCTTCATCTTCATCATTGTGCAGCTGTGAAAAACAACACAACACACTTGAGATTCAGAGATAAAACAGAACAAATGAATGAGCTTTGTTGCTGCAGCTATGTTGAAACCATAAAATTGACAGTGTGATTTCTCTACGCTCTCTACAAACCACTAAACAGTGAGCGACCACAAGCACAAACGTTTGATTAAACAAAACTCACATTGTATGGGTCATCTGTGTTTTCTTTCCTGAAAAGAGAAAAAAAAAGAGTTGAAGTTACTTTCACTGTATAAATCCAGGATCATCAAATCTTCTTGAAGATCTGTCAAAGTTCTCCTTTGGTTCTCGTCCATATATTTGACTGTCCTGGCACTTATTAGGCGCTGTTAAACCCACAGACACATTGTAACCTCAGCCAACCTGGAATTAGAATAAAAACACAAGAGCCTTTGCTGATCTATTGAAAATCACGGCTAAAAGAGAATAAACATGTTTTTTCCAAAGAGAATATCTCCACCCACAGTCAAAAGTCACTCTGACATTCATACTTTACACTTTAAAAAAGAGACAGAGTAAATTTTGAGTCTTTACCTTGTGTTGTTGTTGAGGTATCAGTGACTTTCAGGGCTACTGTGCTAGTTTCCTGGGTTTGTTGTTGTAGGTGTTGATGATGTTTTCTGCTGTCACCTGGACAAACAAAAGAAACGAGCAAAAAAAACCAAAAAATATCTGATTTATCATCTGCTTAAAGACTAAGTGGCAAAGAGTTTAGTCAACCTGAAATAAAAAAAAACTTAAGTTTAAAATGATTCATATTCTCACCTGAGGACTGAGGGCTGAAGGTGAACAGCTGCACTTTCCTGTTAAAGATCAGTCACTTCACACTGAAATAACTCCTGATGTGTGACTTCAGTTTGAGATGGAAATTGGAAATGCTTGACGTGGCTGACATAGAGCAGTGTCTCCATGTTGTTAACTATCCACATCTTTACCCACTCATGCAACCCACTTCACTGTGTGTACATACCATTTAGTGTCTCGACCTAGAGCAGTATAAGTATCACCTGATCTCTGTTTCTTCTGTTCAGTCACTGGTGAAGATGGAGATGTTGAGAAAGACAAGGTAAGATAGACTTCTGTAATCAAATTATTGTAATATTTTCAGTATTTTGTTCTAACAAGACAGTTTGAGTTGAAAGCATTGCCAGTAGGAAATACTCACTGGTAACAACAGACAGATCAACATGAGTATCTGGAGCGTTGTAAATAGATACCTGATCTGTCAAGAGCTGTACTGCAGGTGTAACGACCAACATCCTCATCTTTGACCTTCTTTATAACCAGAACAGTTCTCTGTAACACTCAGTCTGTCTGATTTAGATTTGGGTACTTTCACTGATCTTTAAGATGAATCAACTCTACTGTGTTTCTTGAACAATGAAGAACCAGGTAGTTCATACGTGATCTGATCATCTCTCACATTTCTGCAGGACAAAGTGACTTCATCTTCATCTCTGACAGTGATGGAGGAATATTGTCAGTCATATGAAAAAGATAGAAACAAACACAGAAATAAAGCTGATAATAAATATGACAAATGACACCAGGTATTTTATGTTGATAGTTAGAGTGAGGATAATCTTTGTGAATACTTGCCTGTCTTGGTTAAATAGAAGCTGGTAAAGGTTAGTGTTTGTAATAATGTAACATCAGTGATATCAATAAAGTTCTGTTTGTAATGTCTCTGGTATTTGTGGATGTTCTATGTATCCTTACCTGTAAACTGAAGCAGCAGAATCACAAATAAAAACATCTGAATCCACCTGATTTCCAACCATCGTGCAGAATTTTTTCTCATTCCTTCTCAGCTCTGAACTGTCAGAGTCTCTGAACTGGTGTGTGTTCAAGAGAAATCAAACAGCTTTTTTCTATGGTCAGTAAAGCGTCACTTCCTCATTGTGACCGTCCACTTTTCTCTCTTTTGTAAACTAAACTGATGTGTTCCGTCTACAGCTAAATTTCTGTAGATGGAACACATCAGTTTCAGATTTTGATTCCCCTGAATTCATGAATTTCAGCAGCCTAAGACTTTTTCATACTTTTACATTTGAGCCATTTTGTTAACTCTCTCACAGTGATTTATAGCAGATTAACAAGCCATTAGCATGATAATCAGCAATCCACAGTAAAGAGATGAGGTGTCACACCATTTAAGATGAGGTAAGAAATGCTGTGAAATAAACTGTGGAGAAAAGAGAGAAGTAGAGGAGATTTTTTCTAAAAATACAGCAGCAGATGAGGAAACTGTGGTTCAGTGTGGAAATAAAGGACATGAGATGAGCCACTGATGGGGTTTTCACAGGTGATGCAAAGAGAATTTGCAGCATCAAAACATAAACATAACATAAACTCAATCACAGCATAAACCCTCATAGACTGAAAGCTAAATCTGGATTGTTGGTTTTGAAAGTGGAAGTCTCTTCTACCAACACTTCCAATCCACTGTGGTGTTTCAGTGTCAGAGTTTTTTTCTATTTGTAGTTATGAATTCTTCAAATGATCATTCTGACATTTTGAAAACATAGTTCTCTCACTTTCTGTCCTTTCTGTCCGTAACAAAAATACATCATTAAATATCTCACTGCAGCCACAAGAGGGCACAACAGACAGGGTTGGCTGCAGGCCCAGGATTCAGTGGGCCTGTAGTCACAACTGTGATGAACAATAGAGGGGACCCAAATGTAGAAACGCAGGCAGGCAGGAGAGCTAAATCTTGGTTGGTGGATATGAAAGTGGAGGTTTCTACAACCCAACCAACCAAAACCACAAAACACTTCCAATCCACTGTGGTGTTTCAATTTTGAATTATGAATTCTTCTTCTGATCATTCTGACATTTTGAAAACACAGTTCTGTCACTGTCTATGCACAGAGCAAGTTTAAGGACATCAGCTTTGGTATGTGCTAAAAATAACTAAAAGAATAAGTAAATAACTCACTACAACCACAAGAGGGCACAACAGGGCACTGCAGTGACTTTCACAGACAGGGACAAGTATACTTTACTGTGTTGGGGTTCAACATTGAACGTTTGATCCCACCCAGCGTTATTTAACTGTCAAATTTGTGCAGAGTTAAACACTGTTGTGATTGGATGGTTAGGGTTAGTGGGCAGAATTAAAGGTTCAACATCAAACCAATCCCCGTTCAGCAGGCTGCACCTGATACAACGGGCAAGCAGAGCCAAATAACCAACTACTGCGGCCACAAGAGGGCAGTAAATAGCAAGATGAATGCAAACAACCAGATCCTTTACAGGACCACTGCTCTGAGACATTACTTCCACCTTGTTATCAGTCTAACTGATGTCAGTTTTTACCTTTCACTGGTCAAGCTTTCTTTGTCCTGACAGCATGCCACTGCTTTAGACTTCAAAGAAGATAAAGAGAGACTTTACCTTGTGTTGTTGTTGAGGTACCAGTGACTTCAGGAGCTGATGTTCTGTCTTCACCTGGGTTTGTTGTTGTAGGTGTTGATGTGGTTTCGTCCTCACCTGAGAAAATATCTCATTTACCATCTTCAGGAACTAAATGGCAAAGACTTATGTCATCCTCAAATTTTAAAGTCTTTAAAATAAAATACTGTAGTTTTTAATGATTCATATTCTCACCTGAGGACTGAGGGCTGAAGGTAAACAGCTGCACTGCTCTGTTATAATGAGCAGTCACTTCACACTGAAAGAACTCAAGAAACTTTGACTTCAGCTTCAGATAAGAGGAAGGAAACGTGACAGTAGCTGAGCACTCAGACTGTGATGTCTCCATATTGTCAGCTCCATTCACATCTTTACCCTCATACAGCCACTTCAGTGTGTGTCCACACCATGCATGTGTTGATGCAGAGCAGGACAACGTCACCCTTTTATCAGCCTCATGTTCAGTCACTGGTGAAGATAGAGATATTGTGAGAGAAAGACAACAAGAGTAAAATTATCTCCATCATTGTAAGAAAAAACAGAATTATGAAAGTTTAAATACTCACTGTTAATGATAGTCAGGTGAATCAGAGCACCTCGACCTTGCTGTTGTTCTGATTTGTACTGTCTGTTTCTGTACTGACCAACATCCTCAGCTGTGACCTTCTTTATAACCAGAGAACAGTTCTCTGTGACACTCAGTCTGTCTGATTTATCTTTGGCATCCTCACTGATCTTCCCACGTGAAACCAGCTCTACTAGGTTTCCTGAACCAGTGTAGGTCCAGTAAGTACCATCACATTTGTCCTGATCCTCCATCAGGTTTTCGTTAGATAAAGTGACTTTATCTCCAACTCTGACAGCGAGGGAGGAATACTGTCCAGTCACTGCTGTGGAGAAGATGTCCAAGATTCAACTGACTATGTTAAACACAAGTTGTGTAACAAATAACCATTAGAAATACTGATAATGCTCTGTTTGTCTAGTATTGCTGTAATATGTATTCTTACCTGTAAACTGAAGCAGCAGTATCACAAATAAAAACAACTTAATCCACCTGATTTCAACCATCGTGCAGAGTTTTTTCTCTGTTTTCTTTCTTCTTTCTCTTGACTGTCTGAGTCCTGAGGTTTGTAAAGTGTCACTTCTTCATTGTGGACGTCAACTTTTCTCTCTTTTGGTAAATTGCAACATTTTTGGAGGCGGAGCACATCAGCTTTTCAGCCCTGTCACAACTTTTGATTTCCCTGATTTTCTGAATTCCAGCAGCCTTAGGCTTTTTTTTACTTTGACATTTTAGTCATTTTGTTAACTCTCTAGTTCACTGTGATTTACAATATGTGTAAAAGCCAACTGATAAGCCATTAGCATCAAAATCAGCAGTCTGAGCAGCAGCCAACAGTAAAGAGATCAGATGTCACAACAGCTTGACAGACATTTTGTGAAAGTATTTAGGTTGAGGTGAGAAGAAGAGACTTTTCTAAAAATACAGCAGCAGATGAGGAAGCTGTGATTCAGTGTGGAAATAAAGGACATGAGATGAGCCACTGATGGGGTTTTCACAGGTGATGATGAAACAACATGAGTCCTCGAAGACTGAGAGCTAAATCTGGCTTTGTGGATTTGAAAGTGGAAGTGTCTACTACCACACCAACCAAAACCACAAAACACTTCCAATCCACTGTGTCAGTTTCAGGTTTTTCTGTTTGTAGTTTTTAGAATTTTTCATATGATTGGTCTGACATTTTGAAAACACATTGTCTTACTTTCTGTGCACAGGGCAAGTTTCAGGACATCAGCTTAGGTCTGTGATGAAAACAAATAAATAACTCACTGCAACCACAAGAGGGCACCACAGACCTTTTGACAGACAGGTTGGCTGCATGTACAAAACCACACCACAAACATTTGGGATGTCAGGTTTGGTCATAACTGAACTGCCTGTATTTAAGTTTTACTGGATAAAATAGTAACACACCACGGTAACATAATGTAATGAGAGAGCAAATTATATGCTGAAGTAATGCATGACTAATGCATAAATCATGATGAATGATGATGAAGTATTTGATGTATAATAGGAAGTGATGAATCCCTGTTGCTGTCACTAGTACTTAATGTGATTAGTTAATGGATCAACAGTCAATAAATGTTGAATCACATTTACCTTATACATTCATTTATATGCCACCAAATAAAAAAATTAATAAAAAGATCTAGATTTATCTAATTGGAGGAAGTGTGGGCCATCCCATCCAAAAAAAAAAAGGATTCAGAACTGTGATGATTATTGATGCAACTCTTTTAATAGTAAATCTGATCATGATAACAATGATAAGACTTTGATGGTTATATATCAGTATCTACACAATGAATATCCACCACTTCAGGGAGGAATAGTTGCTGAAGCTGTTAGAAATCACAGATCAATCAAGTTCAGAAAAACACAAAATGATCTTTTTCTGACTAAAGACTTTAACAGCTCAGGTTAAATGAAGCTGATTCTGAAGTTGTTGATCAGTGGAGTCAAACGTTTTCATAGTTCACTCTACCATCATCTTCATCTTCATCATTGTGCAGCTGTGAAAAACAACACAACACACTTGAGATTCAGAGATAAAACAGAACAAATGAATGAGCTTTGTTGCTGCAGCTTCATATTTGAAACCATAAAGTCAGCAGTGATTTCTCTCGCTCTCACAAACCACTGAAACGAGTGAACGACCACAAACACAAACGTTTGATTAAACAGTAAAACTCACATTATTGTCGTCCATCTGTGTTTTCTTTCCTGAAAAGAGAAAAAAGAGTTGAGGTTAACTTTCACTGTGTAAATCCAGGATCATCAAATCTTCTTGAATCTGTCAAAGTTCTCACCTTTGGTTCTCGTCCATATGTTGACTGTCACAACACTTATTATGAGCACTGTTAAACCCACAGACACAATAACAAACCTCAGCCAACCTGGAAATTAGAATAAAAACACTGAGAACATTTTGCTGATCTGTTGAAAATCCTGCAGCTAAAAGAGAATAAACATGTTTTTCCCAAAGAGAATATCTCCACCCACAGTCAAAAGTCACTCTGACATTCATACTTTACACTTTAAAAAAGAGACAGAGTAAATTTTGAGTCTTTACCTTGTGTTGTTGTTGAGGTATCAGTGACTTCAGGAGCTGCTGTGCTGGTTTCACCTGGGTTTGTTGTTGTAGGTGTTGATGATGTTTTGCTGTCACCTGGACAAACAAAACGACAAAAGCAAAAAATATCTGATTTATCATCTGTAGGAACTAAGTGGCAAAGAGTTTTGTCAACCTGAAATAAAAAAAAACTTAAGTTTAAAATGATTCATATTCTCACCTGAGGACTGAGGGCTGAAGGTGAACTGCTGCACTTTCCTGCTGTGACGATCAGACACCTCACACTGAAATAACTCATGATATTGTGACTGCTGGCTGAGAGAAGAGGAAGGAAACGTGACAGCAGCTGAGCAGTTAAACTGCATTGTCTCCAAGTCTTTGTTACCTTCATTCACATCTTTACCCTCAAACAGCCACTTCACTGTGTGTATACACCATTCATACGTCAACACCGAGCAGGACAAGGCAACCTCATCATCACTCTTCTGTTCAGTCACTGGTGAAGATGGAGATATTGTGAGAGAAAGACAACAAGAGTAAAATGAACTTCACCACTGTAATCAGAATTATTGTAATGTTTCAGTATTTTGTTTAACAAGACAGTTTGAGCTGAAAACATTATGATGGAAATACTCACTGGTAACAACAGACAGAACAATCAGAGTGTCTTGACCTTGTTCTAATCCTGGTCTGTACTGTTGACAGTCGTAGCGACCAACATCCTCATCTGTGACCTTCTTTATAACCAGAGAACAGTTCTCTGTGAGACTCAGTCTGTCTGATTTAGATTTGTCTGTTGCACTGATCCTCCCATGTGTAACCAGCTCTACTGAAGAATCACTGAAGACCCAGAAAGTGCTGTCACAGTTATTCTGATCGTCTATCACATTTTCACAAGGCAAAGTGACTTCATGTCCGACTCTGACAGTGAAGGAAGAAAACTGTCCAGTCACTGCTGTGAAAAAGATGAGAAATATTCATGTGGTTTTTATGTTAATAGTGTGAGGATGATGTTTTTTAAAGTTTCTGTATCCTTACCTGTGCACTGAAGCACCAGTATCAGAAATAAAGACATTTTAATCCGATCATCACGCTCCTATCTTCAGTCTTTCTTCAGCTATGGACTGACTCAGTGTCTCAGAGCAGATGTGTGTTAAAGAGGAATAAAGAACCTCCTTCCTGTCATTAGTAATGTGTCACTTCCTCATCGGGAGACATTTGTGGTCTCTTTGGTTAGTTGCTGAATTTAGATGGATCTAAACATCAGATATCACAGTGGTCTTTAAACGCACCTGTGGAGATAAACTGAGGAGAAATATGTGTGTGTGTGTGTGTGGGGGGGGGGGTTGGTTAATGCCTTGTTTATGTCCCTATACGATCTTAATAATTTTCTTTTTTCAGTCACTTCAAAAGGCAAAGCGACAAATTAACTGACACTAAGTGAAAGTTTGCTCATTGTAATTGTCTCAGTTTTCCTATAATTAGAGCTAAGTAACATTGTCCTTCTGAGCACGCTTCTTAAGAATTTGCAGCTGCCAGTTCCTTTTTAGGAAACTATAAGATGAAGTGTTACCAACATTTCCTAAAAATACAGCAGCAGAGGAGGAAGCTGCGGCTCAGTGAGTCACTGATGCAGCCACTTTCAGATGAGTTGTGGACTAATTCCATATTATATTGGTTTTTGAGGTGAAAAGAGGGAAATACAACTCATGCAGAAAACAGTTATCAAAACATAATGTTTGCATGATTCACAGTTCAAAAAAAGTTACTGTTAGACCCTCAGACCCTCGTCTGATCGACCAAATCTCTGGAGGCCTGATGCACAGTGCACCCAGCACTAGTAAGTAACTAGTCATTCAAATTCAGAAGCATATCATAATTGATTGAGCTCAAATCTGATCCAGAATATGAGAGTGGACAGTGCAAACATCCACAGCAACAAAGAGTATCTCTTTTCAATAAATATTACACCCTCTACCCTCTACCTCTCATTGTGTCACATAACAGTGGATTTAGTCTATCAGTCACAAACTGAACATGAACATCTTTGTGGGGAATCCACTAACATGCTGACTGAAGTGGAAAATGTTTGCTGTCAGGAAATACCAAAAGTAACACAGCAAGTAAAATGTTATTTGACTGTGTGGTGAACTGTTGCCATGGGGGCGTGTGCTCGGTCTGTAACAATGTTCAGGTGGGTGTTACGTGTCAAAGTAACATCCACATCATCGTTTCGCAGCAGAACAGTGAACAAGATGATCAATGTTATTCACTTCACCCGTCTGCTGATCCCAGTGCTGTGTGGGAGAACTGAACTAGTTAGAAATCAGTGTTTGTCACTCTGCTGCAGAACATACAGTCCTAAACGTTATACTGTGAAAATGGTCAGATATTTGTTTAAATGTAGATACAAAGTGATCATAAGGAAAACACACTTTGCACTCGACAAGTGCATTTGTGACAATGACGTCAGTGACACCCTGAAAAGACGACGACGGCTGAGGAAGTTGAACGTGTGAAGATTGTTACTCGAGATAAAAGGTTTGCATTAAAGCAACTCTTCTCTCTAGATTCATGGTGTTTGACAGCTCACGTGAACAGACAGATTACTGATCTCTAATTTCCTGATCATCAACATTAGAAGGAGCCAGTGTTACAGAGGTCAGAGGTCACAGCAGTCAGACAAGGATCCTGTAAAACTAAACTAAACATATGACATGCTGCTGTGTACTTGTGACACTGATGTCAGACACCCAGAAAAGAACAAGACACTTGCAGAAGCTGACGGTGTGAAGATCGTTAGTAAAGATAAATGTTTGCATTAACGCAGCAGTATCACATGGTGACACTGTAGCAGCTACAGAACACAGATAAGATGATAAGTTAATGGTGTGAGACCTGTTGGTTCCTCATTAAGCCTCTGAAGTCATTTTTTTCTGAGAACCGAAGCGGAACTGTTTCTGTGTGAATGACGACCTGATAAACATCAGAAACACACAGAGTTCACAGGAACAGACACTTGACACTTTATTAATAATGATAATGCTGTGTGAATTGCTTATTGCCAGTAATCTCAGTCTACACATTAATATGACAGTTGGTTTAAAGTGATAAAATCCAAAGCATCTTGTGTTTCCACTCGTTCATCTATTCAACAAGACTCAACAGTGACGTAATGTCCTCAGTCAAAAAAAGGAATATCACATCCCACCTCCTTTCAGTTCACTGGACACTTTTATACCAGGACATTCAAAACCGACTGAACAGAAACACAATAATTCATTTCAAATAGTAAGATGTTCTGTATTATTAAGCAGAAAAAGGATATATTTGTAAAAACCTAAAAATAAAAACTACCTCCCCACACATGCGCACGCCTCACAAAACACAATCATGTAGAGTAAATTCACAACAGAAAACTCAATTATGTTTTGACTGTCTACTTTTTACAGTGTGCTACTTGATAACCAACTACAAAGCCTTTTTTCTACAAGTATTACAGTAGTATTACAGTAGTACAAAAATATGCATAAAGAGAAAAAAGTCAGATAAAAAAATGATGTAACACTTCTACTTTATAATACTTTTTTTTCTTTTTCTTCACTTATCAAGAACAACAAGCGCTGCACATGAACTGAGTAAGAACCTGACGGCAAAACAGAAAATGTGTTCAAAGTAACATCCAGATTATGATTAATCAAACTGTATCAAGAGAATGAATACAGTATCAGTCACAATCACTCATTATTTACCTGTACACAGACACTCAACACTGAATAAAGTTACCATACTGGCCCAAGTCACCCTGACCCTGAACCGACCCTGATTATGAGACAGCGCCCTGTTTTGAGACTGTGGTCCTGTTCCCCTGAGATACCATTAATCCAAGGCTAAGAGAGTCGGCATCAGTAAAGCTGTTGGGTCCATTGTCAGTGTGTGTTTGTATATGTGTATCTGTGTATGAGAGAGTGAGAGTGAGCAAAGGAAGCTTAGACCTCCAAATGTGGTCTGATCGATCAGATCTGAAATGCAGCCTCAATGCGTCCTGGGTGCATTCACACCTTAAAGCTGTCCACTCGTCATTGGACTGAACCCAGTGTTAAATCTGGGTAAGACCAGGACACTGTCTCCTGTCAGGCTTTTGGAAAAGGCCACAGTCTTTTTCATCTGTCACAACAATTCAACAGATTTTCTCCCTGGTTCATTCCTGCAGTGAAGACGTCAGGAGGTTCTTTGAATGGACTGCTGCAGGATAAACTGGGACAACCAAAGACTGACTCAGAAAGACTGAAACAGCCTGAAAACACTCACTAACCAAGCAACATTAAGGCTACAAACAACTCATAATTCAACACTGTCTGTAGAGGACTGTACTACACTCGTACTCTTTCCATTCAAAAAGAATCTGCTGTTGCCAACATATAAATGTCTTTTTTGTACCTAATTTTTAAAGCAAACTATTGTCTCATATGTTTAATCAATACCATATGTTCAGTTCGGTCTCTAACATCACCAACTAAGATCAGCAGGTAACGTCACCTTAGATAACAGCAACCAGCTGATGTCATGTTAACCTACCCAGCATGTTGCCTTCACTGACTGCTTGACCGATAAAACAAAAGAAACTTCCTCAACTACTTCACATTATCAAGTAACAAAGC
Organism: Lates japonicus; assembly: GCA_033238685.1. NCBI lineage: Eukaryota > Metazoa > Chordata > Actinopteri > Centropomidae > Lates > Lates japonicus. Next base: position 2,494,452 of record BRZM01000028.1, on the reverse strand, counting down.
ATCCAAAGCACAGACACCTCTAAAGCTGCGATTATACTTTTCCAAAGATAACAGTAACTGTAGGTCACAGAGATTACAGAGGAGCCAAGCTCATGTTCACCTACATACAGTCTGGACAATCAGGTTTCAGCCTTGTGTTTTCTCTGGTTTGTTAACGGTAGTGTAGAGGTTACTGGGATCAGCGGAGGCTCCAGCAGAAGAGGAGGGAACATTGATCATGGCATAAGTCACAGCATCACCTTCATCATCATCACCACCATTACCTCGAGCCTGGGAATAACAGGGAGACAGTACAACACACTGATTGACAAAAATAGTCACAACACAAAGGCAGTGTAATACTACACAACATAACTGAATTGATTTTGTTGTTTTCTATGTAAACCATGTTTTATACAGTAGATTATGAGATACTGTGAGATACTTGTGTATGAAGGTGATATATTTATCTTATGAAGAATCATGAACATTCATTTCAAATGCATGTCACTTTGGTTCTTTGCCTTTCATTCATTCCCAAAAACTCTTCGTACAAGTATAACCAATCAGACAGCTTACCTGGGCTTTCCTGTTGGTCTTCTTGGTGTAGCTGATGGAGGCGTAGGGAACATCATCTTCAGGATCAGCCTACACAGTGAAAACAATGAAATCAGTGTTATGTTGATCACTGGTTCCCCTTTGAAAAAAAGTGTTCCCCTCCCATTAAAATGGTGCTTCCTGTAGTGCATGGTTGGGGCTAGAACTTAAGGTTTAGGTTAAGGTTTGTCATAGCAGAAGTAACTGTTTAAGGTTAGGGTAAGGCTGCGGTCAGGTTAAGCATCTCATAAGATGGCTGGCTGGTCTTAGGGATAATGTTTGATCCAGTTTTAGGTAAGTTGAAACACAGGGAAACAATCTTTGACTCAACACCAGTGTCTCTGACGTCCCAGGGTTGTGTCTGCATAGATATGTAAGTGATCACTTACCAAGCATTGGAATCTAATGTCACCCATTTCATGTATGTACTATAGTCTTCACCCTTAATCAGCTGAGCCAGGGACCCAAATTCTCCCAACTTAGAGAGTTATTAGCAACAGCTAGTTCAATTACAACAAGAATTGCCATTTCAGCTGACACAAAATAACTAACTAAAACTGAGAGGTCAGTTGTTATCATTGTAAATTGAGTGTGTACACAGCAACACTGAAGAGCTCGACAATCATAGAAAAAGCAGCTGGGGCCTCGTGAGGGGTCATATGTATATTTAAAAAAAAGACTTTTAAAACTCACAGTGTCTGCATCCACCTGTGGTTTGTTCCCTAAAAAGACAAAAGAAGGAGTCAAAATCAGCTTCACTGTGAAAAATCCAGGTTTATCACAACATGTTTAGAAAAGTTTCATCAGTCAATGTTCTCACCTTTAGTTCTCTTCCTTCTGATGAGGAGCACAACAATCAGTGCTGCTAAAACCACAGGCAACATAATGAGCCCCCACAAACCTGGAGAGACAATGAAAACAATAAATATCAGTTTTATGCAATGTCTTGTTTCCTTTTAAAATCACAAATGTACAAGAGGAGAAAGTTGCCTGATTTTTCATGTTTTTTTTTTGTATGAAATTTTGTATGAAACAGTGCTGAACACAAACAAAGCAACAGAGAGAGATTCTCTAGTGACATGGAAATATGTGAGACGTTCAGTCATCTTGTTGTTATGGAGTCAGCTTGTAGATACTTTTATTTATATTTGTTGATGCTGACAGTGATCATGGAATCAAGTGTGTTAAGAGAAGTCTATGTAATGAATGTGATACAGACCAGAGGGCGGTCGGCTGAGCGATTGTGGTGCTAATGGAAAGTACCGATTGCAAAGATGTCATTTGAACACACACACAAAGTGTAAGTTGGTGTATCTGAACACACCACACACCAGAGGTAAGTTGGTGTGTAAAGAGAGAGAGAGAGAGAGAGAGCAGCAGGACTATAAAAGAAACTGAGGTAGTTTTTCGGTTCTTCGTCATTTTGGCAGTGGATCATCACCATCAGACCCCTCCTCTGACAACCGCCAAGAGAGACAGACTCTATGAAGCTCCTCTATCGTCTCTACAGGAAAAAAGACTGCGAAGAATGCTGCTGCTGAAAACCATAAACAGAGAGACCGCAGCCACACAGCTGTCATCCAGCAGCAGAGGATAAATCAACTTTGGTCTTGAAACTCGTCTGACCAAGAAGGAACTGAGTTTGGACAGAAGCCTCTCAGAGTCGAGAGGCTTTCTTCTTTTCAAGGTCCAGCCACGAAGGAAGTTCAGCCACGGTCAGTGTCCTCCTCCGTCTCTCCTCCTCCGTCTCTCTCTGCTCCTCCATCTCTCTCCTTCCTCACGTCTCTCACTCCCTCCGTCTCTCTCACTCCTCGTCTCTCTCTCCTCCGATAGACCAGCCTCAGCTCTTCAACAGGTTCAGTGAGTGATTTGTACAGATATTATTTTGATTGATTGTTATATTTCTAATTTAATTCTAGCTGTTGCTTTGCCACTGCACAGAAACTAAGTTTAATAAATATCTAATCTGCAGTCGCGGGGTGCAGCCCTGGTGGAAACAGGGTAGGCATCTGGATGAAGGCAGTTAGAAGCTAGAGCCAGGAGTCAAGACACTTGGTTAAACAGCTTCAAACTATAGGTTAGGGGACTTTACTACAGCCAGAGGCTCGGACCCATGGGACAGAGGCTGGTTCCAGACCACCTGTACAGGTGTTCACAACGATCACTTACACTTTATGACCTTAAATGTATTTCACACGATTAGAGAAATTCACAAAATAAAGTTCCCAGCTAATCTAACACTGGAAATATGTAAGTGTGCAGTCACCTTGTTACTAGTGTCAGTTTAGTAGTTTTGATTTTACCTGCTGGTTGTTGAGGATTTACTTGCCTAACGCTGCTTTAGCTGTTGATTCTTCTGCCACAGTTTTGTTTCCTTTTTGCATCCTCACGAACAAATGAAAAACCAAAAGCCCGAGAGAATTCTTTGAAGGTCAAGAAAATACCACCGGGTCCATCAAACCCATCATGTTGCAGATGTGCTGCAGCACTAGACTCCACCATGTTAAAATAGACAGACTTTCTCACTTACCAGAAGGTTAGTAAATACAGCACCATTATCTGGTATGTGTATACTTTATATAAGTCTATACTGGGCTGACAGCGGCAGACACACTGTAGTATGAACACATTAAAGGCGTCTGAGGCTGCGGCACTTCGAGTGAGGCAGCCTGCACTGCATGAGTAACAACGACTAAAAAGGTTAGTAAATAAAGAAGCATCAGTAATATGAACTCAGCTCTATTTCCTGTCACAGTGTGGGGTGGATGTATTCTTACCTGTAGATGGAAGAACCAGGATCAGAAATAAAAGAGACTTTAATCCATCTGAATTCAACCATGGTGCTGCTCTGTCTCTGTCCTGCACAGTCTCTGCTGTTCTGGCGCTCTCTCAACTGTCTAAGTTAGTAAGTCCTAAGTATATATTACCTGTGGACAGGTCCGACTTCCTCATACGTCACGTCCGTCTCTCTCTCTCTCTCTCTCTCTCTCTCTCTTCTTAAGCTCAGTTGTTGAGTTTTCTTCATTAAAGAGCCAATGCAAGAGGTCAGAGTGCAACAGTCGATGAAGATCCTGTAAAACTGGATTAAACATATGTGATGCTGCTGAGAAAAAACAGAGAAGAGAGGAAAACATCTTTAGACTCAGCACTGAGCTCAGTCCGACGGTGTATTTTAGACACTGACGTTAGACACTCTGAAAGGAAGAAGACGCTAGCGGAAGTTGACCGTGTGAAGATTGTTAGTAAAGATAAGTGTTTGCATCAGTGCAGCTCTTCTTCTCTTTGCACAGTGTTTATTAGTAAACAGGTGTTTGACAGCTCACATGAACAGACAGGTGAAGAGTCAAACTCCTCGTCCTCCAGAATCTGACTCTTGATGTTCATGGTGCAACATGGTGATACTGTAGCAGCTGGGAAAGATCACACATAAGATGATATGTTACTGACCTGAGACCTGTTGGTTCCTCATTGTGTCTCTAAAGTCATTTTTTCTGAGAACTGAAGCGGAACTGTTTCTGTGAGAATGTGGGTTCGACAGCAGCAGAGCTCTGGAGGTTTTACCCTCTAACAAAGACAAGATAAACATCAGAAACACACAACGTTCACAGGAACAGACACTTGACACTTTATGACTGTGATTCAGACGCTGATGAAAACATTTCACACCTCTGGCTGGTTTGAGGCCATCGAGACCTCCACACTGTTCACTAATGTTGCTACGGTTACAGGCCTCAGACCTGTTTAATGCAGGAAAAGCAGACAAGAGATGCAAGTTGATGTTCTGTCTTTAATAAACTGAGTTTATATCTCCCTTTATCCTCATTTACATCACCTTTGTCCATTTTATCTTCCATATAAAGCTAATTTACATTTCACATTACAGCACAAAAGTTCATATACTGAACCGCTGGGAGGACATGTTTTACAACTTTTAAGTGTACAAATCTGATTTTAAATTGAGCAGACACTTGACTCCTCAAAGTCTTAACATGTACAACAGCTCACCATCAGTTACCACTGTTTACCAGCCTCAAAATATCTGACCAGTAACTTTAACACTGTACTGAAGCCTGCTTATTTTACTGTTCATGAGCATAACTACAAACATTTATCATCTGAAAATATATTTATCAAATATAAACACACATCACACAAACACCTTTGGGCTTTTAACAACACAAAAATATCACTACAACCCATGGACAGTGTTTCTATGTTGACACGACCTGAATGAGTGACAAGAGAAAACATTTAAATCACTTTAAATAAACATATTTCCCTCAAAACATCCGTTAAACAAATGAAGGTACATGTGCCAACGAGCAACAGTTACAGTAAATTCAAATATCAACATTAAAGCCGCCATCTTTACACGGAAGCTAAACTCCATCGCAGTGGGCAGGAAAGTTTCTCACCTGACCAAACCCACAACTTCCTACATCAAACTTCGACGAATCAACATAAAGAGGCTGTTAAGGTCCTTAGAACTGCGCTGTGATGACACACACACACACACACACACACACACACACACACACACACACACACACACACACACTGACCTGTTTTGTGCAGGAAAAGCAGACAGGAGATGCTAGCTGTGAGCAGTCTGCAGGTTGTTCACGCAGCCCTGCTTCAAAATACATCCATAGCTACGACTAGCGCTCACCTAGGGAGACACTCCCCCTTGTGGTGTGGCTGAACAATTACAGTTTCAAAAATATTACCCAAACACACTGTGACAATACATTTAAATGTGGCCTTTTAACAGATAGAAACAACAGTTGTGTCCATACATTTGTAGGTTTCATACAAACAAGCTGATTGGATGATTCAGGGACAGATGAGAGTTGGATTCAAAATGGAGAAGGAAGAAACAGCCACAGGAACGTCTCTGAACGACCCCAGCTCATGTTCACCTACATACAGTCTGGACAATCAGGTTTCAGCCTTGTGTTTTCTCTGGTTTGTTAACGGTAGCGTAGAGGTTACTGGGATCAGCGGAGGCTCGAGTAGAAGAGGAGGGACTTTTGACCGTGGTGTAGGTCACAGCATCACCTTCATCATCACCATCGTCACCTTGAGCCTGTGAATAACAGGGAGACCGTACAACACATAAACTGACACACACACAGTCACAACTTAACACAACAAAAGGAAATGCAGTGTAGTACAACACAACATAATGTGTGTGTGTGTAATTCAAAGCTGACCGATCTCTCCTGTTGGTCTTCTTGGTGTAGCTGATGGAGGCGTAGGTGACACCATCTTCAGGATCAGCCTACACAGTGAAAACAGTGAAATCAGTGTCACATTGATCTCTGTTCCCCGTTCAAATACTGTTCCCTGTAGTGCTCCCCTCCATCCTCAGGGTTAGGTTAAGGTTTATCATAGCAGAGACAAATGTTAGGATAAGACTGGGGTCAGGCTGAGGCATTCCATAAGACGACTGGCTGTCTGTTGTGTCTGAGCTCAAGTATCTGGTCTTTCAGTGATGATAATGACCACAAATGTCAAGTGGAAAACCTGCCTCTATACACTGCTTAAAAATGAATATATTTGGAAATAAACTGAGAGCTTGGCAACAGCCATAAAGAGTGAGTTGTAAGCAATGAACTCACAGTGTCTGAATCACCTTGGTTGTTCCCTAAAAAAGAACAAAAGAAGAGTCAAATCAGCTTCACTGTAGTCAGGTTTATCACAACATGTTTAGAAAAGTTTCATCAGTGGTAACATTCTCACCTTTGGATTCTCTTCCTTCTGATGAAACTGTAATCCAGTGCTACTAAAACCATACAGGCAGCATAATGAGCCCCCACAAACCTGGAACTAGTAAACAATAACAAAATTTAAAATGTTAAAAATCACAAATGTAGAAGAGAATTGTTTTTTTCCTATATGATATCCATTCAACAGGGCTAAACACAAACAAAGCAACAATGGGAGATTCTCTAATGACATGGAAATATACAGTCACCTTGTTGTTATGGAGTCAGTTTGTAGATACTGTTTTGTTTATATACCTGTTGTACTGATGATCATGGAATCAAGTGTGTTAAGAGAATCTATGTAATGAATGTGATACAGACCAGAGAGACGGTCAGCTGAGCGATTGGTTAACTATGGAAAAGTACCGATTGCAAAAGATGTCATTTGAACACACACACAAAGTGTAAGTTGGTGTGTCTGAACACACACACCAGAGGTAAGTTGGTGTGTAAAAGAGAGAGAGAGAGAGAGAGAGAGCAACCAAGGACTATAAAAAAGAGAAACTGAAGGTAGTTTTTCGGTTCTTCGTCGTGCAGCAGTGGATCATCACCATCAGAGACCCCTCCTCTGACAACCGCCAAGAGAGACGGACTCTGTGAGCTCCTCTGTCGTCTACAGGAAAAAGACCGCGAAGAATGCTGCTGCTGAAAACCATAAACCAGAGGAGACCATGACACACAGCTTTGTCATCCAGCAGCAGAGGATAAATCAACTTTGCAGGTCTTGGGCTCGTCTGACCAAGAAGGAACTGAGTTTTGGACAGGAGCCTCTCAGGAGTCGAGAGGCTTTCTTCTTTTTCAGGTCCGGCCACGAAAGAGGAAGTTCAGCCACGGTCAGGCTGTCACTCCCTCCGTCTCTCTCACTCCCTCCGTCTCTCTCACTCCCTCCGTCTCTCTCACTTCCTCCGTCTCTCTCACTCCCTCCGTCTCTCTCACTCCCTCCGTCTCTCTCACTCCAAATGAACCAGCCTCAGCTCTTCAACAGGTTCAGTGAGTGATTTATTTTTGAATATTATTTTGATTGATTGTTATATTTCTAATTTAATTCTGAGCTGTTTGCTTTGCCACTGCTGAAACTAAGTTTAATAAATATCTAATCTGCAGTCGAGTGCAGCCCTGGTGGAAGCAGGGTAGGCATCTGGATGAAGGCAGTTAGAAGCTAGACGAGTCAGACACCAGTTTAAACAGCTTCAGAAACTATAGGTTAGGGTTTCCCCCCTACAGCTGAAGGCTCGGACCCATGGGACAGAGAGCTGGTTCCAGACCACCTGTACAGGTGTATTCTGACGATCTAACACACTTTATGACCTTAAATATTATTTCCACACGATTAGAGAGAAATTCACAAATAAAGTTCTGACTAATCTAACACTGAAATATGTGAGATGTGCAGTCACCTTGTTGTTTTAGTGTCAGTTAGTAGTTTTGATTTTACCTGCTGTGGTTGTTGAGGATTTACTTGCTAACGCTGCTTTAGCTGTTGATTCTTCTGCTACAGTTTTTGTTCCCTTTTTTGCATCCTCACCTGAACAAATGAAAAACAAAGCCCGAGAAAGTGCACAGTCAGAAAATACCACCGAGTCCATCAAACCCATCATGTTGCAGATGTGCTGCAGCACACTGAACTCACCATGTTAAAAATAGACAGCAGACTTTCTCACTTACAGAAGGTTAGTAAATACAGCACCATTATCTGTGAGTATGTGTATACTTTATATAGAGTCTATGGGCTGACAGCGGCAGACACACTGCTGGTGTGAACACATTAAGGCGTACGAGCTGCAGCACTTCAGTGAGGCAGCCTGCACTGCATGAGTAACAACGACTAAAAAAGGTTAGTAAATAAAGAAGCATCAGTAATATGAACTCAGCTCTGTTCCTGTCACAGTGTGAGGTGGATGTATTCTTACCTGTAGATGGAAGAACCAGGATCAGAAATAAAGAGACTTTAATCCATCTGAATTCAACCATGGTGCTGCTCTGTCTCTGTCCTACTGATCTCTGCTGTTCTGACGCTCTCAACTGTCTAAGTTAGTAAAGTCTAAGTATATATTACCTGTGGTTAACAAGGTCCGACTTCCTCATCGTCACGTCACGTCTTCTCTCTCTCTCTCTCTCTCTCTCTCTTCTTAAGCTCAGTTGTTGAGTTTCTTCATTAAAAGGAGCCAATGTTAAAGAGGTCAGAGGTCACAGCAGTCTGATGAAGATCCTGTAAAACTGGATTAAACATATGTGATGCTGCTGAGAAAAATCAGAGGAGAGGAAAACATCTTTAGACTTAGCACTGAGCCCAGTCCCACGGTGTATTTTAGACACTGACGTTAGACACTCTGAAAGGAAGAAGACGCTTTCGGAAGTTGACCGTGTGAAGATTGTTAGTAAAGATAAGTGTTTGCATCAGTGCAGCTCTTCTTGGCTGTGTTTATTGGGCAGCTGTGTGTTGACAGCCTACATGAACAGACAGGTGAAGAGTCAAACTCCCTGCCCTCCAGAATCTGACTCTTGATGTTCATATGTAGCAACATGGTGACAGCAGCTGGGAAAGACTACAAGATGATGTTACTGACCTGAGACCTGTTGTTCCTGTCACCCTAAAGTCATTTTTCTGAGTAACTGGAAGGAACTGCTTCTGTGAGAATAATTGAAAGGCAGAGCCTGAGGTTTTACCTCTAACAACGACCAAGATAAACATCAGAAACACACAACGTCACAGAACAGACACTTGACACTTTATGACTGTGATTCAGACGCTGATGAAAAGATTTCACACCTTTGGCTGGTTTGAGGCCATCGAGACTTCCACACTGTTCATTAACAAGTATAATGGTTATGCAGGCCTCAGACCTGTCAATGGTGAAAGTGTACAAGAGATGCAAGTTGATGTTCTGTCTTTAATAAATTGAGTTTTATATCTCCTCGAGTCCCTATTTACATCACCTTGTCCATTTTATCTCTATAAAGCTAATTTACATTTCACATTACAGCACAAAAGTTCATATACTGAACCGCTGGGAGAACATGTTTTACAACTTTTAAGTGTACAAATCTGATTTTAAATTGAGCAGACACTTGACTCCTCAAAGTCTTAACATGTACAACAGCTCACCATCAGTTACTATTGTTTACCATTTCAAAATATCTGACCGGCAACTTAACACTGTACTGAAGCCTGCTTATTTTACTGTTCATGAGCATAACTACAAACATTTATCATCTGAAAATAGATTTATCAAATATAAACACACATCACACAAACACCTTTGGGCTTTTAACAACACAAAATATCACTACAAACCCATGGACAGTTTCTATGGTGACACCTGGAATGAGTGACAAGAGAAACATTTAAATCACTTTAAATAAACATATTTCCCACAAAACATCCGTTAAACAAATGAAGGTACATGTGCCAACGAGCAACAGTTACAATAAATTCAAATATCAACATTAAAGCCGCCATCTTTACACGGAAGCTAAACTCCATCGCAGTGGGCAGGAAAGTTTCTCACCTGACCAAACCCACAACTTCCTACATCAAACTTCGACGAATCAACATAAAGAGGCTGTTAAGGTCCTTAGAACTGCGCTGTGATGACAGCACACACACACACACACACACACACACACACACACACACACCCACACACACACACCACACACACACACACACACACACACACACACATTAATTGGACCTGTTTTAGTAGTGTGAAAAGAGAGATGCACAGAGTGAAATTGCAGGTTGTTCACGCAGCCCCGTTTAAAATACATCCATGTATACGATTAGTACTACCTAGGGAGAGCTACTCCTTAGTGTGTGGCTGAACAATTACAGTTTCAAAACTACTACCCAAACACACTCCTGTGACAATACATTTAAATGTGGCCTTTTAACAGATAGAAACAACAGTTGTGTCCATACATTTGTAGGTTTCATACAAACAAGCTGATTGGATGATTCAGGGACAGATGAGAGTTGATCTGTAAAATGGAGGAAGGAAGAAACAGCCACAGGAACGCCCTCTGAACCCACCCCAGCCTATGTTCACCTACATACAGTCTGGACAACTGTGTTTCAGCCTCTTGTGTTTTCTGAATGACAGCCGGTAGCTGCAGAGGTTACTGGGATCAGCGGAGGCCTGGCAGAAGATAGTGAGGGACTCGACCGTGGTGTAGGTCAGCAGCATCACCTTCATCATCACCATCACACCTTGAGCCTCAGAATAACAGGGAGACCGTACAACACATAAACTGACACACACACAGTCACAACTTAACACAACAAAAGGAATGCAGTGTAGTACAACACAACATAATGTGTGTGTGCACCAAAAGTCATCGATGCTTCCCTGTTGGTCTTCTTGTGTAGCCACGGAGGCGAGATATATTGCACCATCTCAGGATCAGCCTACACAGAAAACAGTGAAATCAGTGTCACATTGATCTCTGTTCCTCGTTCAAATACTGTTCCCTGTAGTGCTCCCCTCCATCCTCAGGGTTAGGTTAAGGTTTATCATAGCAGAGACAAATGTTAGGATAAGACTGGGGTCAGGCTGAGCATCCCATAAGACGACTGGCTGTCTGTTGTGTCTGAGCTCACGTATCTGGTCTTTCAGTAATACTAATTACCACAAATGTCAAGTGGAAAACCTGCCTCTATTACCACTGTAAAATGAATATGTTTGGAAATAAACTGAGGAGCTTGACAGCCATAAAGTGAGTTGTAGCTTAATGAACTCACAGTGTCTGAATCCACCTGTGGTTTGTTCCCTAAAAAGACAAAAAGAAGGGAGTCAAAATCAGTCATACTGTGAAAAATCCAGGTTTATCACAACATGTTTAGAAAAGTTCATCAGTCAGTGTTCTCACCTTAGTTCTCTTCCTTCGATGAGCACACCAGTACAAGTTAAAACCACAGGCAAATATAATGAGCCCCCACAAACCTGGAGACACAACAGTAATAAACAACAGTTTTAATGTGATGAATTACATGTTTTTGTTCCACCTATAAAATCTATTGAACGGAGCTAAAAAAACAAAGCAATAGAGAGAGATTCTCTAATGACATGGAAATATGTGAGATGTACAGTCACCTCACTTTGTAGATACTGTTTGATTTATACCTGTTGATGCTGCAGGTGGTGCTGTTGTTGTTGCTGGTGTTGATGATGCAATGTTGCTGTTGTTGATTCAGTGGTTGTTGCTTCAGTTGCTGGTTTTCCTGCTGTAGTTGCTGCTGTTCCATCCCCACCTGAACAAATGAATAACAAAGCCTGACAAAGTGCACAGTGAGAAAATCCCTCATGTTCATCATCTGCAGTAACTAAATGAGAATGAATCAAACCATCTGAACACATCAGATTTATAAAAGAAACAAAGGGAGTTTGTTATTTTTCACATCAGGATGAAATGATTTGAAACAGCTCATCATATTCTCACCCGAGGACTGAGAGCTGAAGGTAAACTGCTGAGGTTTTCCACCGTGATGATCAGTCACTTCACACTTGAAGAACTCAAGATACTTTGACTTTTCAGTAAGAGAAGTCTGAAAAGTCACATTGGCTGAGCAGCCAGACTGTGATGTCTTGATGTTTTTGATATTTATATTCACATCTTTACCCTCATACAGCCACTTCACTGTGTAACTACACTGTTCATATGTCGACACAGAGCAGTTTAATGTCACCTGATCATCATCCTTCTGTTCAGTCACTGGTGAAGATGGAGATATTGTGAGAGAGAGACAACAAGAAAGGTAAAATGAATCATCACTGTAATCAGAATTCATTGTAATGTTTCAGTATTTTGTTCTAACAAGACAGTTTGAGCTTTTGAAAAACATTATGCGGATGGAAATACTCACTGGTAACAACAGTATTGAAGATGGTGAACCTGAGCCTCTGAACCTTTGTTGTCAGTCCTGATCTGTCAAACTGTCTGGGTAGTTGTAGCACTCAAAACATCCCCTCATCTAGACCTTCTTTTATGTCTCAGAGAACAGTTCTCAGACATCTAGCCTGTCTGATTTAGATGTGGCATTTTTATAACCTTCCCATGTTCAAACTTTGTTACTGCTGCTCTGCTTCCTGAATCACTAAAGATCCAGGTAGTTCTGTTACATTTGTCCTGATCTTTTATCACATGTCCACAGAACAAAGTGACTTCATCTCCAGCTCTGACAGTGATGGAAGAAGTTATTACTGCTGTTGAGAAAACAAGAGAGAAAGATGAGAAATAAACTAAAAGAAGAAAACTTTTATGTTCAGACTTAGTTTTAGTTACAGACATTTGTTCAGTGTAAATGTGTCTCATCTATGGTTTCCAAGAGTTCACCAAACTCACCACGTTAAAAACAAACAGCAAACGTTAGTTCATATATTAACAACAGTGATACAGATTTTGAATATTTCCTCTTTCAAGTGTGTGTGTTTAATGGAAGAACAAGAAAACATTTGAATCCATTTGAATTTAACCATCATGCTTCACTCTCTCTCTCTCATTTTCTCTCTAAAAGTCTCTGTGCTTCATTCAGAGAAATCTACTTCCTGTGATTAGTAAAGTGTCTCCTCGTCATAGTCACTTCTGTCTTTTCTCTCTCTTCTGTCAGTTATTCATTTCATTCAGGCAGAGCATCTTCACTTCTCTCTCAGTTTTTATGTGAAAAAAGAAAACTCTGTTAATATTGTTGAATTTTAGAGCCAAGCTGATTCTCTGCACTGCACTAACCTGTGTAACAAATGATAATTTAGGGAGTTTGTTATTTTTCACATCAGGATGAAATGATTTGAAACAGCTCATCATATTCTCACCTGAGGACTGAGAGCTGAAAATCATTAGAGGTTTTTCCACCGATGACTGTCATTTCCACACTTGAAGAACTCTGAAGATACTTAATTCTTTTTCAGCAGAAGTCTGAAAGTCAAGTACGCTGGTAAGCCAGACTGTGATGTCCTGGATGTCTTTTGATATTGTTCACATCTTTACCTTCACAGCCACTTCACTGTGTAATCCACTGTTCATAAGGCTTCATTAATAGAGCAGTTTAATGTCACTCTGACTGTTTCATCCTTTATGTTCAGTCACTGTGAAGATGGATATTGTAGAGAAAGACAACAAGAGTAAAACAGAATCCTCATCACTGTAATCAGAATTATTGTATTGTTTCAGTATTTGTTCTAACAAGACAGTTTGAGCTGAAAACATTACGTGTGATGGAAATATTTCACTGAATAACAGACACCAACATGAGCATCTGGACCTTGATGTCGTCCTTGATCTGTTAAATCGTCTGCAGCCGTAATAACCGTACAATATCCTCAACTGTGACCTTTCTTTATAACGCCAGAGAGAACAAAGTTCTGTAACACTCAGTCTGTCTGATTTAGATTTGGCATTGTCACCAATCATTCCATGTAAAATCAGGTCAACTTGCCCTGAGGTGTTTGACCAGGTGACACTGTGACATTGATCCTGTTTGTCTGTCACATTGTTACAAGGCAAAGTGACGTCTCCTCCATCTCTGACAGTGAGGAAAGTAAACTGTTCAGCTCCTGTTGAGATAAATAGAGAAACATGAATAATACACTGAAGAAAAGAAAATAACTATTATGATCATTGTTAGTCTGATAAACTGGGCCAGTTCCAAAAAATCAGGTGAGAAAGATGAACTCAACATACGCCTTTATTTTGGAGACAACAGGAAGTAGAACTACACAACATGTTGCAGCAGAGCTGAGCAAACGAGACTCTGTTATCTGTTTACTAACCATGACGTAACATCACAACTGTATTTTCATATAACAGCCAAAAGGTGGCAAACTAGGAAACTCTATTGTAAAATGTCTTTCTCTTACATGATGATTATCTGCTTTTAGCAACAGAGGAACATCAACGTCGATATCAATATTGCTGATCATGACCGTGGTTTTACTTGGTATCAGATCGAACCCACCACTAACTTAAATATCATGTGTCCCCTTCAAGACGTGTGGAAAAAGATTTAAATAAGTGTCGTGCACCGTTCAGCCTCACACAGTTAACTTCACTGTGTCTTATCAAAAAAAATAGGAACAAGCTTTCTGACACGAAAACATACTGTAATTTGAATGAGGAGATTTTTACTGTCACACCTGACAGAGAGCACTGAGCACACCTGACTATCTATTGTCTATGAAGGATAATTAATGTAATACCATGACAAAGTTAATATATGTAATGTTTATATGTATCCTTACCTGTAAACTGAAGCAGCTGTATCAGAGATAAAGACACTTTAATCCATCTGAATTCAGCCATCATGCTGCTCTGTGTCTCTGCTTATAATCATCAGTGTCTAAACTGCTGCCTCTGATAAAGGAACAAAGTTTATATTAGAAGTGGTTGAGAAAGAGACACTTCCTCACAGTCTGTTTTTAATGTAGGTGGAGCATGTCTCTGTGAACTTGCAAATAGCCAAAAGGTGTTAATGTGATAAAGTTGACTCTTTTTATCTACATTGTAACTTACATCTTACAACTGATCCCCGACTCTCTGACCAACTATATCAGAGGCAACCAACATTAAAGAGGTCAGAGGTCACAGAGGTCTGACAAAGCTCCTGTGAAAACAGACATCACTGAGATAAGAGAGGTGAAGTATTAAGACTGAACTAGTTCACAGTGTGTCTGGTCCTACGGTGTGTTTGTGATGATGACGTAGATGCTCTGAAAAGAAGAAAGAGAGGAGTGAGGAAGTTGACCGTATGTGAGCGATTGTTAAGTAAAGATAAGTGTTTACATCAATGCAGCTCTTCTTTTCTTTACATGTGTGTTTACTAGTAAACAGGTGTTTGACAGCTCACATGAACAGACAGGTGATGAGTCAAACTCCTCGTCCTCCAGAATCTGACTCTTGATGGTGCAACTCTTGATGGTGCAACATGGTGATACTGTAGCAGCTGGAAAGACCACAGATAAGATGACATGTTACTGACCTGAGACCTGTTGGTTCCTCATTGGGTCTCTGAAGTCATTTTCATGAGAACTGAGGGGGAAGTGTTTTGATCAGAGTGCAGGTACAACAGCAGCAGAAAAACACAAGGTTCACAGGAACAAAGAAACAGCACACTCATCTGAGTTGTGTTGAAACCTTCCTCTATTCCTGCAAATCATCACTGATTAACCATAATCTTTCATTAATCCACAGGTGCAGGACTCAGATACTGTAAAATGTGAGAATATTGAAAAAGCACCTGTGCACTATGTGATACTAGTCATCAAACAGGAAGCACGAGGCACCAGGTTTGGGAATGCTGACTAGAAGGAAGGACGGACTCTGCAAAGTCCTGGAGCCCTTTAGTGCGACTAGAAAGGACTCAAAGATTCAAAGGTTTATTTGTCACATACACAAAGAGCCTGTGTAATGAAATGCAATGTGGCATGATCTTAGACTGTGCTGAAAGGAAACTGGGTTTGTTCACAACATCAGATCTACTCTTTGAATACTGCTCAGCGTCTGCAGGAGTTTCTGTGTTTTGCTGCTGCAGAGGAAATACATTTGTGACAACTGAAAATGAGTTCATAGTGTCACATAGTGGTGAAGCAGTTGCAGCACAGCGTGCACATCTTTTGTCTGACTTCACCCTCAGTTTATTTTTTGATCGCAGCACCAACACAGGTTTGTTTGGACGTCCCTAAACCCTGTTTGTCTTTGCACAGCTCCTCTGACAGCTCCTTGGTTTTACTGACTCTCAGTAAGAGTCTGCTTTAAACCACAGTGACAGGTCCCTCATCCTCACTCAGACCTTTTCATCACTGTTGGTGATCCAGTCGAACACAACTGTGTCATCAGTAAACTTGATGTTGGAGTGACCACACAGTCGTACATGAACAGAGAGGACAGCAGGGTTTGTTTTTCTTTTCACATTTATCACTTTCTCTTCCTGTTTTCGGTCAATTTCCATCTGTTTGAAGCTGTTTTCTGTCTTTTTAGTCATGTGAATGACTTTCTAATAAGAAATGCTAAGACTTATTTAAAGGAGAGACTCAGGTCTCTGTTTTAAACAACTATTAACCAACCATCACCAACCACTGTTAATACACACACACTCACACACAATCCCCATAGAATACCCAAGAGTCGTATAAAATGCTGAAGATGTCTTTATTTGCAGATTCTAATATTTTCAGATATAATAAAGAGACAACTGTTCCATTAGGAGTCAAACATCATTCAAACCAAACACATATTGGACTCTAAACAAATAACAACGAGGCTAGTATTGCAAGTTAATCAGAATCATTTCTTCTGTACACTGAGTCATGAAACTGAGCTCAAGCTGCTGCAACTTAAAAACCAACCAGTAAATCTTAAAATGAAGTCTAGATACTTTCTATTAGTTTAACAACTGATGCTGGAAAAGACGTTTTATAAAAAAAATCACTTCATATATGTTTGAAAGTTAAGATATGAATATTTATGTACAACTCTGAGAATTATAGAAATCACACATATACCTCCATCCTTATGCACTCCCCAGTCTATTACACTGACCTCAACATCACAACTAAATACACCAACCCTAAACCTGATCAATCATCCAAAATCTCAAAGTCATTTCTATGGTTCTTTGTATCTCTAAAGGCTTCAGCTCCTCATGTCAATGTGATGTTATTGAACAGCAGTGGATTCATTTCTTCTCACCCAATGACAGCTGGGATAGTCTCCAGCCCTCCTGCGATCCTTAACAGGTGAGCGGTATAGATAATGAATGAATGAATGAATGAATGAATGAATGGACTCATTTCTCTGTTGAGTCGATGTTGCAGCTGTAGAAGCTGTTGATCAGCGGAGTCTGACAGAAACAGAAGGTTCTCCAAAGTTTTCATAGTTCACTGTACACTCATCATCATTCACCTGTGAAAAACAACACCCACTTTTAATACCAGGAACTAAGAACTAATCTGACAGCACCTGAACGCACCATCAGTTACTGTCTGATCTGATCTTTACCTGACTGGCTGCTGCACCAGAACACGTCACTGCTCGGCTTCTTACTGAGTTTAAAACCTGCACAAACAATAAACAGAGACACATTTAACAGTCCTGTATTAAACCAACACTACTACTAACTGCATTTTTAAATTACTATTGGTTTTCCACTACAGTGTTGTTTTCACTAGGTGGTCTTGGTTCCCTGGAAAAGAACTAGAGTAAACATTTTCACTTAAACCACAGTTTGTGTCAGTCAGTTCGGAATAAATGTTGCTGCACCTTTCACCTTAGCTCTGAATGAAGAACAGTAATCACAGTGATTAGAGAGTTCAGCCACACGCATCAAAGAATTATGATGTGTTCGTTTGAACAATTGAACCGCTATGAAGAAGAAATGAATAGAAACAGATTTTATTTTTCCACATATTAAAAGCACAGAGACAAAAGAAATGCAAGAAGGAGCATGTTTGTGTTTTCCTAAATTAAAAGGGCATCAGGTAAGAAAACACCACCTGCTGTGATCTGTAACTTGTTTGCTTTAAACAAGCATCTTCAGTTTTGACCAAATCAAGATGTTTAGTTTCTACCTAGATCATCTGATGTGTCTTTGTTTTCATGCTTCTTCTTCTTCTCTCTCTCTCTTCTTCTTTCTGAAAAGTTGTTCTGTTTCCATTTGGTATAGCTGAGTAGGAAATGAATAAATTAAAAACACAATAAATGGTGAGAAAATATGAAATGTTTTCCATCTGCAGTAACTGAGAAAGATAACGTCATTTTAAATCCATAAGATAAACATGTTTTCTTACATGAGGACTGAGAGGAGAAGTTATACAGCAGCTGTTTCCCACTTCTACTGTCTGTCACATTACAGTTGTATGACTCCTCATGCTTTGACTTCTGATTAAGATGAGTAGTCTCCAAACTCACAGTGGCTGAGCAGGTACTCTGTGATCTGTGCAGTTCTCTGAAATCTTCCTTTTTACCCACATTCAGCCACTGCACTGTGTATGTACATTGTTCATATGTCAACACAGAGCATGTTAATGTCGTCTTATTACTGTTCTTGACTTCATAAACTGGTGAGATATATGGGAAAAAGACAACAAGAGTCAAATTAACTTCATCACTGTAATCATCATTATTGTAATATTTCAGTATTTTCTCCTAATAAGACAGTTAATTTACTCACTGCTAATAACAGACAGACGAACATTAGTATCTGGACCTTGATATTGTCCTGATCTGTCAAACTGTCTGCAGGTGTAACGACCAACATCCTCAACTGTGACCTTCTTTATAACCAGAGAACAGTTCTCTGTGAGACTCAGTCTGTCTGATCTGTCTTTGCCATCTTCACCAATCTGCCCTGAACTCATCAGCTCTACTGATGGTGAATGTCCTTGAGTGAAGACCCAGTTAGTTCTGTCACATTTGCCCTGATTTTTTATCCTGTTTTCACAGGACAAAGTGGCTTCATCTCCAACTCTGACAGTGAGGAAGGACTCTTGTCCTGTTATCACTGTTGAGAAGAAGAGAGAGAAACATGAAGAATTAACTGAATGAAAACTGTTATCTTTACAGTACAGCAAGTGTCTAATCATTGATTGAAGAGTCCATTAAACTAACAGTGTTAAAGACAAACACCATAATAAGACAGCGGTTATTAAAGCATCAATAGTAAAGTTTTGTGTTGTTAGTTATTTGTTATATATTTGTTAGTTATTTGTAAAAGTGTTAAATGTGTCCTTACCTCTAAACTGAAGCACCAGCATCAGAAATAAAGAGATTTTAGTCCATTTAGTCCACTTGAATTCAGCCATCGTGCTTCTCTGTATCATCTTCTTTCTCTTGTTCTCACGCCGTCAGCTGTCAAAGCCTCTAAGAGACTCAGACTGTATGTACTTCCCATTATTAGCAGAGTGTCACTTCCTTACGGTGACTTGAAACTTCTATTTCCACATTTTTATCTATGTTGTCACACCCTATAAGCTTTTCACCTCTCTGAACTTCTTGTAGATATATTCTTGTAGAATCGAAGTCAGTGTGGAGATAAAGGACACGAGCCACTCGTGTTTTCAGTTGAGTTTGCAGCCTCACAGACGACGTAGAGAGAATCAGCTGCTCTGGCTGACCAAACTCCTCCTTCAGTCAGAGTTCAACAAGAGAAACTTGAGTGGAATTTCATAATAATTGTGTGTAGATAAAATAAAGATAAATGTACTTTATTGATCCCATGAGGGAAATTCTTGCGTTACAGCAGCAGAGACAGCAACAAGAGCTGCTGCTGCAGGCTGCTGCTCTCACTGCACCATCTTGTAAGGATGGAGACTAATTGGATATTTCTACATGAACAGATTAAGAGTCAAACTCCTGGCTCACCAGAATTTTAATTTTGATATCTGTGGTGCAACATGGTGATACTGTAGCACCTGGGAAACAACACAGATAGACCTGTTGCTTCCTCATTGTGTCTCTCAAGTCATTTTTTTCCTGAGAACTGGGAAGAAGAATCAGCACAGTCATTTGATAATGATCATAGCAGATGTTTATATCAGATCTCACTCAGTGATAATACTGTAACTACTCAGTTATTGTAACCTAAGCCCAGAGTCGCTAGAATTTAGGTTCATGTTGACCCTGTGTATAGGTTGTCCACTGGTGGTGTCCTGTCACATTCCTGCAGTTACAGCTTGCCTATTTATTGACCATCGCTGCAGTGCTGAAATATTGTAAAATGTGAGCACCTGTGTACTATGTGACAGTAATTATCAAACAGGGAGCACAAGGTTATAAGAGGGTGACTAACGGCAGCACTGTCAGCATCAGCACCCTCTGGTGGACATCAAGTATATGATTTTTGTATGCCGTGTGAAAATTAGAGTAAAAGTTAAAGGTCAAATTTCAAGATAAAAGAGCAACATTTTGAATAAGAGGAGCATCAACATGCAGAGTACTGACTGACTGTCATTTCTTTATTCTTTCATTGACTTTTCAAGATGTTAATTTCTAAAAACATCTGAAAAAAGCAGGAAAAAATTGGTCTCCACTTATTCAGCTGATTCTCAAGAGTGATGCCATGTATTTGGGACATCACGTCACATCAGTTTACTTTTCAAAGCGAACCCAACAGAGACATAAACGCTGCTCAGTGTCAAACAATAACAGATGTAGCTAATGCTTAAACACAGGAAAATAACAAGAAAAATCAATAAAATATAATCAAAAACTCACTAATGAAAGTAATGAGTGAAATATACCATATAAAGTATTATACTCACTTTGTTTTACACATGGTGAGTGGAGGGGTCATTACTTCTATACTGTATTTTACCACATGCTACTAGCTAATCTACTACCCCACCTTCTGGACAAAAAGCTTTTTGCAACAATCCTTAAAATGTCCATAAAACAAATGGTGCAAAAGAAAAAAAAAACATCTTAAATCTGTTTTTCATCTTTTCCTTCATGCATCAAACAAAATCAATATTGCATATTGTAAATAACTTATTATTAGGATAAAATATCAAATTCACTGCATAGATTAATTCCCCACAGCGATACAGGTAACATTTAGTTACATATATCTGACATTCATCAGTGTCAAATATTGGTAAATTATAAATGTCTCATCTATAATATGAGCTGTGACTATACCGTGGTCTCTTATATGCTTGGGTCGATGATGGTAGCATAGAGGTCGCAGGGATCAGTGGAGGCTCCAGCAGAAGAGGAGGAGTGAACTTTGACCGTGGTGTAAGTGACAGCATCATTTTCACCATCTTTACCCTGAACCTGTGAGAAAAAGGTTATACAAATAAGTTTCAAATCCAGATTTTGCTGCCATCTAACAACAGGAGTGTTTACTTTGCTGTAGCTTTTATCTGTCATTAGGTTTATAAAGTATGTTGAGTGTGAATTTGACATGTTGGTCCGATGGTGGCACCAGAAGACAGTTAAGGAGATCACTACATTTGTATTGTTTTAGACTAATGAGCTGGACAGACTAATATCACAATCAATGTCATCAATCACAACCTTACATAAGATAAAATATATCTAATCAGACAGCTCACCCGGGCTTTACTGTCGGATGTCTTGGTGTAGCTGACGGAGACGTAGGAGAGACCATCTTCAGGATCAGCCTGCACAGTGAAGACAACCAGTTGAGGAATGTAACTAGGTTAATTTAGTCAAGTACCATGCTTAAAGGACCATGGTGTAAGATTTGGTGACATCTAGTGGTGAGGTCACAGATTGCAACCAACTGGATGCCCTTCTCCCTCAAATCATGCAGGAGAATCTATGGTGACCTTCAGGTGACAAAAGATACAAAATGCCATAATCATATCAATTTTTATTAAATCTAATGCTGCAAACTGCCATGTTTCATATTGTGTCAAGTTACAGACACTCACCTCTGGAACATTCTTCAGAAAAATAAATTAAAAACAGTTTGAAATATTTAGTTTTTTGATGATTCAATTAAAGATAGAGATGTTATGTACAGTAAGTTTGGAGGTTTAACAGGCCATTCAGCAACATGAATACCTTTACAAAGTACATCTGGCTGTGAGGACTTTCATAGTTTTTACCTTTATATCTGAATACTTCCTCTACCACTGAAGATAACACAGTCACTCTCCAGTTGCACGTGGACTCATACTGACTCACTCCTTTCTATTTTTTTCTGTTCTGCTTTAGTCACATTATTTTCTCTTGTCATCTCAGTTGAAAGTGGAAATCAGACTAAAGTCACTGTGTGGCTCATGTCAGAGAACAAATACCATGAGTAAGTAGTGTGTGATCTCACCATGTCCTGACTGGTTTCTGGGGCAGAAGGAGGCACTGCAGAGTCTAAGCTCCACCCCTGGACAAACACAGTTATAGTTTTCTATTTAAATCAAGGTGTACTCAAACAAAATATCATGACTACAAATACTGGTTCACACTGAAAAGTCATCATCACACAAACATTTCATTATTCAGTTTTAATACTCACAATCTTGTCATCCATCTGTGTTTTGTTTGCTGAAAAGACAAATGAGAGTCAGTTCAACAACCAGGTTTCAAGATCAGTACTCATACCAAAACTTTAGGTTCAAGTTTCATCTCTAAATGCTCTCACCTTTATTTCTCTTCCATTTGATGAATACCACAAAAATCATTAAGAGTGTTAGTAAACCAACAGCCACAATGATGAACGTTGCCCATTCTGGAAAATCTGAAAACATGAAGAACAACATGACTGCACAGCTCAGTTCAAACCAAAATCCTGCAGCTAAAGTAGCAAAGACTCTCAATACCATCCTAGTACTACATCAAGCACAGCTAAATAGAATTCAGTTTTTCTGCCTACAGTATTTAAATTGACTGACTGATCTTTGCTGACTGTTAATGTAGTCGTCTGGTTTGTAAACAGCAGAAGTGAGCGACAAGATCTGAGCCTGAGAATAAGACAATGTCTCCACTCACAGAAAGAGAGAGATTATTTATCATCTGCATACAACTACACAGGAAAAGTGAGAAGTGCTTTAAGAACAAGTGATTGTAAACAGCTCATGATCATGTTGTTACCTGTTTTATCACCTGACGACTGAAGGCTGAAGGTAAACAGCTGCATGTTTCTTGTGTACTTATCAGTCACATTACACTTGAATAAGTTGTGATTTGTGATCAAATGAGTAGTTGTGATGGTCACTTTGGCTGAGCAGTCAGACTGTGATGTCTTCAAGTCTTTATCCAAATCTTTACCCTCATACAGCCACTTCACTGTGTATCTACACTGTTCATATGCTGACACAGAGCAGTTTAATGTCACCTGATCTCTGTTCTTCTGTTCAGTCACTGGTGAAGATGGAGATATTGTGAGAGAAAGACAACAAAGGCAAAATGAACTTCATCACTGTAATCAGAATTATTGTAATGTTTCAGTATTTTGTTCTAACAAGACAGTTTGAGCTGAAAACATTATGATGGAAATACTCACTAGTAACAACAGACAGATGAACCTGAGCATCTTGATATTGTCCTGATCTGTCAAACTGTCTGCAGGTGTAACGACCAGCATCTTCATCTGTGACCTTCTTTATAACCAGAGAACAGTTCTCTGTGAGACTCAGTCTGTCTGATTTAGATTTGGCGTCTTTATGAATCTTCCCATGTTCAAACAGTGTTACTGTTGTTTTGTTTCTTGAACCATTGAAGATCCAGGTAGTTCTGTTACATTTGTCCTGATCTTTTGTTACATGTCCACAGGACAAAGTGGCTTCATCTCCAACTCTGACAACAATGTAGGAAGTTTGTCCATTTACTGCTGTTGAGAAAACAAGTGAGGAACATGACAAATAACCTAAAACAAGAAAACAGTTTTTACATTCAGACTTAATTTTAGCTACAGCAACTTGAATGTGGCTTCATAAACTACCTGAAGTAATACAGATTTTTAAAATAAATTCCTCTTTCAATTGAAGGTGTTTAATGAATCTTTACCTGTAAACAGAAGTAGCGTCAGAAATAAAGACACTTTAATCCATTTCAAATCCACCATCATGCGTCTTGCTGTAAAAGTCAAGAGTCAGAGTGACACTGTAGCAGCAGGGAGAGATCACAGACGATATGTTATTGGTCTGAGACCTGTTGGTTCCTCATTGCATTTCTTAAGTCATTCTTTTCTGAGAACTCAGAGGGAAGTGTGTTGGTGAGAATGTGGGCAGCAGCAGACCTATGGAAGTTATAGCAACATATTTTTACCCTCTCCACATAAATCTAATTAATCTATTTTTAATTGACTGACTGAGAGTCAAGGACACACAGTTTAATTCTTCACATCTGAGAAAGCATGTTGGTTCATGTTGTTTAAAATCAAATGGTTTATCACAAGGAGCCTTGAAGAAAATGCACAATAATGCTCAGACACACAACTAGAACAGTGGACTGTGCTGAGTGTAGATTGATGTGAGTGATTGGATTCTTTTGTAATCTCACGTCATTTTTTAAAGTTAAATTTGTAACCTGCGACCCACTGGTTCCTCATTACAGCTCTGTCGTAAGAACTGAGGTGGAAGTGTTTCTGTGAGAATGTGGGTAACGACGACAGCAGAGCTCTAATGATGAACAGATAAACAACTGAGAATGACTCAAGACTCATGGGAACAAAAAGTCAGCATGAGACAGACCTAAAAAGACATAAAGGTGAAATATCAAATATCAGTGTTGTTATCTGATGTATTGTGCCAGATATTAGAGCCAATTAGAGCTTTTAACCAACCTTTCCATTTTGTTTTAAGGCTGCTCACAGATTCGTTATGTTGTTAACACAGAGTTTGACTGAGTTGTGGCAGGAAAAGAAAATGCTAACTGCCAAAACACAATGAGAAAAAGCACAGCTACAATAATTTGTGGACGATGTCCTGGAAGACTTCATGGTGCTTTCAAAGGAAAGTCACATGAAGGAAGGGCCAAGTCATAAAACTGTACACAAAACCTAACACAGACTCAAACGTAGACTAGTTAATGCTTCTGCTTTCCATAGCAGTGGTAAGCTTCATCATGCATGTGTGTGTCACATTCATGCTGCACAGGTATGAGATGCAGTAGTGTGAAGCTCTGAGATAACTTGGCTAAACAGCAGCACCACAGACAGCAGGTCAAACTCTGACATTACAATCTCTTCTTTTTTAGACACAAGCTGATCAACAAGTGTGTGAGACTGTGATAAACACGCAAAACTGCAACAACACTGGTTTCAACATCTATGTTTATTATTTTTAAAAAACATAACAGTTTAGCATTTTATAAAATAGCTATAATTAGCTCCCACTCACATGAGAACGCAGTTTGCATGTTGTTGTATCAATAATAATAATTCAATAATATAACTATGAAAGAGGCCATGGTACATAACAAATAACTTAACTTTCACTATATACAGGAGTTAAATATTATCACTTGACTAAAATCTTCAGTATGAGAGAAATAAATGTTGCGGAGCAGCTCCAGAGGAACAGCTGAAGTTTAATGTCCTGCTCAACAGAAACATCAGTGACTGGATCCGACGAGTCACTTTCCCAAACCACCTTCAGCTGGACCAGAACGCTGTTCAGTTCTTACTGAGTTTAAATCCTGAAAAACAGACAGTGACACACTGATAGCCCTGTATTACAGTCCAATAGACACTTACCCTCATTTACCCTCACTTACAGTCCCTAATCATACATATATATTTTACAGTTCACTTCACTTGTTACCTTGTACTTACAATATTTTCAGCAGGAGGTCTCTGGTTCCCTGGAAAAGAAATTACAGAGTAAGTTATATATTTAAAGTGTAAAATAAGTCTTAAAATACCAAATGCTGACACGACGTTTTCTCACCTCGAGCTCTGACCTGAAGAACAGTGATCACAATGAGGGGGAGAGCCAACAGTGTGACTCGCACAGCCAACAGTATGTTGTTCAGAACAAAGTGATCTGTGAAGTGAGGTTTAGTTAAAAATTAACATGTTAATAGAAAGATACTGAACATGGGGAACACACAGAGGCAGGTCTTTCTGAGCAGTGGATTAAATTCTTTACATGCACATATCTGACACAGAGACTGAGTCAATGTGTATTTTAGAGACAGAACTGCTGAGTCATTTTTTTTAAAGAATATCTTCATGCACAGTTTCAAACACAGCAGTTGCCATTACATTAGATTTACAACTTGTTTAAACATGCCCATTTGTTTTTGTGACTTGGAGCAGAAATCTACTACATATAAAACTTGCTGTTTTTGCGCCCTCTGCTGGACAAATGACAAAACAACTACAAACTAACTTGATGTGGAGAAAAAAGCTCATGTTTATCATCTGCAGTGACAACTGGAAGTGGAAAAGAAAGATGTCTATCCTGTCTGTCTCATGAACAAACAATGAGTTATTTTTCACATCATTCTGAAGTGATTTCACAGCTCACCATGTTCTTACCTGTTTTATCATCAGACGACTGAAGGCTGAAGGTAAACAGCTGCATGTTTCTTGTGTACTTATCAGTCACATTACACTTGAATAAGTTGTGATTTGTGATCAAATGAGAAGTTGTGATGGTCACTTTGGCTGAGCAGTCAGACTGTGATGTCTTCAAGTCTTTATCCAAATCTTTACCCTCAAACAGCCACTGCACTGTGTATCTACAGTCTCTATATGTCAACACAGAGCAGTTTAATGTCACCTGATCTCTGTTCTTCTGTTCAGTCACTGGTGAAGATGGAGATATTGTGAGAGAAAGACAACAAGAGTAAAATGAACTTCATCACTGTAATCAGAATTATTGTAATGTTTCAGTATTTTGTTCTAACAAGACAGTTTGAGCTGAAAACATTATGATGGAAATACTCACTGGTAACAACAGACAGATAAACATGAGCATCTCGACCTTGTTGTTGTCCTGATTTGTTGAACTGTCTGCAGCCGTAATGACCAACATCCTCATCTGTGACCTTCTTTATAACCAGAGAAACAGTTCTCTGTAACACTCAGTCTGTCTGATTTAGATGCTGCATCTTTATGAATCTGCCCATGTTCAAACAGAGTTACAGAGTTTTTCGAACCACTGAACATCCAGGTAGTTCTGTCACATTTGTCCTGACCCTCTATCACATTTTCACAAGACAAAGTGACTTCATCTCCAACTCTGACAGTATAGGAAATTTCTCCATTTACTGCTGCTAAGAAAACAAGAGAGAAAGATTTTAAAAAAACAGCTTTAATGTTCAGACTTACTTTAAGTTACAGACATTTGAACAGTGTAAATGTGTTTCATCTATCATTTAAACTTAGCTGTCCTGACTGAGTAATAACTCATGAACTGTCAAAGTTCTGATATTGCCTCTTTCAAATACATGTGTTTAATGAATCCTTACCTGTAAACAGAAGTACTGTCAGAAATAAAGACATTTTAATCCATGTGAATATAACCATCGTGCTTCTCGCTATAAAAGTCAAGAGTCAAGGTGATACTGGGAGAGACCACAGATGAGATTTTATTGGTCTGAGACCTGTTGGTTCCTCATTGCACCTCTTGAGTCAATCTTTAGTAAGAACTCAAGGGGAAGTGTATTGATGAAAATGCTGGCACAACAGCAGCAAAGCTCTGGAAATTTTGCAATATAAAATAGTCACACCACACAAACATCAGGTGTGGTTAACACCTTGATGAGAACTCTAACTGAACTATGCTTAATTGCCTGAGTCAAGGACACACAGTCCAATTCTTCACATCTAAGAAAGCAAGGTTCACGTAAGTGAAAATAAAATGTTTCATCAGATTATCAGATTCTTGAGTAATCTCACATTATTTTGAATTCATTTGTAACCTGTGACCCTCTGGTTGCTCATTACAGCCCTGTCGTAAGACTGAGAATGACTCAAGACTCATTGGAACAAAAAGTCATGATGAAACAGACAGACATAAAAAATCCATTTGAGTTCTTTAAAGAACTAAATTTCTACATCATTTTAAAGGCACCATGTAGGTACAATATGAAATATCAGTGTTGTTATTTGATGTATTGTGCCAGAATTTAGAGCCAATTTAAATCTGGAAGTTTGAGAACATGGTCTATGTCTTACCTAACCTGAGAGTCAGACTCTGTACGCTGCAAGTTTTGACCTTTGATATGTCAATAATCTGTTTGGCCACTTGAGGGCAGCAGAACAAACTAAAACCACATTTGAAATATTCACACCACTTATGACAAAGAACAGCTGCTTATCCACACACAGCAAGAAAAAAATTACCAAAAACATTCACAGGGAGTCATGATTAATTTGTAGAGGATGATACTGTGCTATGTTATGATAAAGACAAGAGATTTCTGATCCCAGTGAGGCTCAAATCTCATTCAGACCATAAGGCTAAGATATAAGGCCTAAGCTGTCCCTAGAGACACATGCAGGCATTCTATCTTATTTTATTCAATAGTTTGAGGTGCTGACAATGTTAAGAAACTTTATTGTGAAGATCATAAGATACATCATAAAATATTTACTGATGTTTTGTTCTTGGTTTAGTTCAATATTTGTTGCCAAGTGAAAGGTGACAGAACAAAGGTAAAGGTCTGTTTAAAATAAAACCTATAGTGCTATTCTCTTTGCCCCGTTAACCTGGTTCATGTCTTGAGAAAGGCTTATTCTATGTAAAGTAAGCTATAAAATGGGTCCAGTGGAGTTTGCCAGGGTTTACAGTATCTAGGTAAAGGGTACATCTGAGATTGTGTGTGTACGTGCATGAGGTGTGCATGTGAGTGTGTTGATACTTGATCCTCATGACAGTTTAGTTTCTCTCATACTCAAACTAGCAGTGAGCAGGATGGTAACTGTTACTAAAAGTTTTCCATTGTCTCAGTGAGTGTCCTCGTTCTCAGATTCCTGCACATTAAGACGTTCAGTTTAGAATATGATGAAATAGTTTAGACTCAGTAAATTCACAAATCTTGAATTAATTTAAGGTTTTAATGTTCTGTTGTTGAAACAGTTTTATAGAGGAGCTATATCCACCCCATTCATATCTATGAGGATAGAGTAAATACTTATATTAGATGGATTCATCATGCATCAGTGCAGCACCCTGAAGATCCTATAAGCACAGGGAGAACATACAAACTCCACACATCAGTCCTAGAGGTTGAAAAGTCTATCTAATGAATTACAACACAATTTCCTTCAATGGAACATCAATCATTCAGATCTAACCTTTCATCCACATGTCTGTGCTTCCTATCAGTAAACCACAAAAGGGTTGGAACTTTAGATCAATATTGGATTGTGGAAAAGCCACATTCATGTCTCTATCACCTAGTTTGATTAAGAGTGGTCCCTCCTGTGTTAAAGGAAACATGACAGTACAACTCCAGCTTAAACATCTTTGTCTTAATCTGAGTGTATGTTTGTATGAGCAAGTTAGATGTCACAGAGAAATCATGTAACAGGGATAAATAAAGAGAAGTTATATTTTCCTGCAAGAGTTGACCCCAAAACCAGAGATGCAGTGGTGCATATACAGAGGTTTACAGCTTATACCCACCTCTCTGCAGGGAGATTTACCATAACTTCCTAAAAATAGCCACAAGTATATGTATCAGGACACATCTTGCTCAACAAGGCAGCACACATTCATGTTACAGTCTTTAAAGTAACATTACATAATTACTTTATAAGTAGTTGTAACAAATGGTTGAGGTGGAGAGGACCTGCAGTATACTCATCTACCAAGACACCACTTCACTGCCAAATACATTTGTCAGAAAGTGTTGACGAGTCAAAAACCAACATTACCCAAGCATCAGCTAGAAGAACTGGGCCATATAGTTACCAATCTAGGTTAATCTTTACTACCCTTGTCTCTGCAACCTGTGTAGAGACAGATTACTCTCTCTTCCCTAGTAATAGGTTAAGAGTGAAGTATTGCCTTTAAGACAATAAACCTGTCTTGTTAAACCCTGTTCTGAAAGGAGAAAACAGTGACAAAATAATTTCTGTGGTTTACCTTTCCCATACTTAGATCCTACCCATGGGCTGGGCTGTTTCCCCTGAGGCCAGCTACAAAAGGCATCTCTCCTTGTCAACACACTCACATACCCAAACACAGCAGGGCAGGAAACGTATGGTGATACTGCACTGGAAAGAACACAGCTTGTTTTAAAGTCATGGGGATATTAGATCTGTTTCTGCAGACCTCCAGTTCTGTCTCCCTGTGGGGGGCTCTGGTGGTCCTGCTGCTCATCTACCTTGTTTCCACCTTCAGCTTCAACACCCAGGAGAATAGGAAGGATCCTCCAGGACCAAAACCACTTCCCCTGCTTGGTAACCTGCTGCAGCTGGACCTCGGGAGACCCTACAACACGTTACTTGAGGTGAGGAAGTGGCTGAAGTAGTTTCTTAGCCAGAGCAGTTTGTTGTGTCTGCTTCTCCAAGCAACCTCTTACCTCTTCCTTTCTAGGTGTGTGTTGTGATATTACTGTGCCCTGCCCTTAGTTTTCCAAGAAGTATGGATCAGTGTTCACCGTCTATTTGGGACCAAAGAAAGTGGTGGTCCTGGCAGGATACAAGACAGTGAAGGAGGCACTCGTCAACCATGCTGAAGAGTTTGGAGACAGAGACCAGTTACAAATTGTGAGAGACTTCAATAAAGGACATGGTGAGGAAATAAAAACCTGAGCTTCTTTCCAAATCGTGATCTTTGACCTACAACCTATCTTTGCCCATAATACTTCATTTCAGGGGTTTTATGGTCCAATGGAGATTCATGGAAAGAAATGAGGCGCTTTGCTTTGACCAACCTGAGAGACTTTGGGATGGGAAGGAAGGCCTGTGAGGACAAAATCATAGAGGAATGTAACTTCCTGATTGAAGTCTTTAAGAAATTTAAAGGTAATGTATGTAATTTATCCACCTGTATTATGGACAACAGTTTAGGCTTTAGAAACCACTGTGATTTTTGTTTGTTTCTTTTGTTGCAGGAGAAGCCTTTGATATAACCCAACCAATGAACTATGCAGTCTCTAATATTATCTGCTCCATAGTCTATGGCAGCAGATTTGAATATGATGATCCAGAGTTTGCATCCCTGGTCGATCGGACAAACAGAAACATTCAACTTGCAGGTTCTTCATCAATGCAGGTATCACTGAATGTGTTTATCAAGCACTATGATATGAATATACATGATACATGAACTGTTTCAACTTTTTTTTCCCCCACTAGATAAAACGTGTTATTTTACACACTGATGTTCTGTTTTACAGTTATACAACCTGTTCCCATGGTTCTGCAAATGGATCGCTAACAGGAAGGAATTCCACAAACTGGCTGATGCCAATAAGAAACAGAACTTAAAGCTGTTCAGTCGTCTGAAAGAGACCCTCAATCCACACATGTGCAGAGGATTTGTGGACGCCTTTCTGGTCCGAAAGGAACATCTGGAGGTTGGGAAGCATTTACCTATCGTAGCTGCTATCATGCTCATTGCTGTTAGATAAAATTATTTTTTCTATCCATGGCAGATGCAGACACCCTAATTCACACCTATGCGTCATCAAGACTTGGTTATTGTATACTTGTCCTTGTTTTCATCTGCTCACAAATTTGTACTCCACTGCACAATAATTTATAGATGAATCCATAAATGTTGACTTCAGAACGAGAACTGAGCGATATGTCTCGAAGTATGACCATTCAAAGTAATGTAATATATCAAAGCGTTGGATCAGATGTGTTTGACTGCACTGGTTCATCTTTACATACAGGAATCTGGAATTACCAACAGTCACTTCCATGATGAAAACCTTATAGCCACTGTCTTCAACCTCTTTGCTGCTGGCACTGACACAACAGCAACTACACTGAGATGGGCACTTCTGCTGATGGCCAAGTATCCGAAGACACAAGGTAAGGAACTAAAAACATCTGCAGCTTTCATACAGCAACAACCAGTCCAAGCAACAACATCAAGTCTAAGTAGCAATGCCAACAGAATCCTCGTCAAACAACAGCAGGACAAATTAAGTCCAACTCACAGTTCGGCGTCAGTTCGGCTGACGCAGCTGGAAGTCTGAGAGAAACCGGACGACTATGAAGGCGAAATCCTCTTCAGAAAAAAACACTCAGTCTTGTCCGGTCCACCATACAGTCCTCCGACCTCGTAGCTCAACAAAACGAACATACAGTGAATAAATTAGGGACGTGCGTGAATGTCTACAAATATTATTTTCATTTACTAAACTTTCTCCAGGTGAATCGGCCCCTGCTTTAAAATTCCTCTCGTTCCGCGCGCCTCTCTCGCGGTCTCCTCCCCTCTTCCGCACCTGCAGCCAATTACCGCAACTACACCTTCACTGACCAATCAAACTAAACAATTAAAAAAATTGTACTTACTCAGCAAAACCCCATTGGTTGCCTTAAAAAACGTTTCCCATTATGGAGTTACTGTTTCATTCTTCAGATATCCACACACTGATTTAATTCTAACTATGATTAAGTTTCCAGTTTTTTTTTTTCTCTCTTATGTCTTTTCTGTCCCAAGAGAGAATATCTCAATCACTCACTTTTGACAAAGAACTAAATTATTTGAATTCCAACCATAAAAACAAAAACCCTCCATTTGTCAGACCAGGTCCAAGAGGAGCTGAGCAGGGTGATAGGAAGTCGTCAGGTGCAGGTTGAAGACAGGAAGAACCTGCCCTTCACTGACGCTGTCATCCATGAGACACAGAGACTGGCCAATATCGTCCCCATGGCCCTGCCTCACAGAACCAGCCGAGACGTCACCTTCCAGGGTCACTTCATTAAGAAGGTCAGACTGAATAAAACAACTGATATGGAGGCTCGAACCTGCCTTGGACTTTTTTTGACATGTTATTTTTTTATTTTGTAAATGTATCTAAATCTGTTTGTGCCTCTTATATTAAATTTCTAATCAGTTACAGGGTACATCAGTTCTCCAGGCAAATATTAAAATATAGTAACATCTTTTCAGACTTGAACTGGTTAACTTTCATCACACTAGCAAATACTATTGTTTAGCATACTGAAAGCTTTTAAATGTGTGTATTGTCTCCAGGGGACCACAGTCTATCCTCTCCTGACCTCTGTCCTGCAGGTAAGTGGTGGGACAGACCTCCTCCTTACCTCCTGCTCACTTCCTGGACAAAAGATGGAAGATTTGTCAAGCGAGGCATGTCATGCCTTTCTCTGCAGGTTTGTGGCTCAGAGCATCACTATTTCTTCTTGTTGATGTTCACTTACCTGCAGAGGACACAAACCTTTTCCTTTGCTGCCCTCTGCAGGTCGCAGGGTTTGCCTCGGAGAGAGTCTGGCCAGGATGGAGCTCTTCATCTTCTTCACCACCCTCCTGCAGCACTTTCGTTTCTCTCCTCCACCTGGAGTTTCAGAGGATGAACTGGATCTGACTCCACGTGTGGGCTTCACCCTCAACCCTTCACCTCATAAACTATGTGCTGTCTGCTGTATGTGAGCAGCAGGGTCTGAAAATACTGTTTATATTCAAGACAGTAGACGTTAATTCGTTAATCAGCTACTTTCTTAGAAGTTATCAGAAAATAAAATGTAACTGTTACATCATGAAAATGTGATGATTTGATGTATATGTTCATAATTACAGCTGTGTACTTCCTGATAATCTTACACTCTAACCTTAACTTGTGAACAACCCAACCCTTCCACCTCAGCTGCAGATCACCCAACTGCATGTTAGAGGTCATGATTTGATGAGGGAGCCTCCTTTTACACACTGTGACTGAACACTGTGACACCACAACAAGATCCTGGGGTGGTGGTTAAAACATTCTGGTCTGAAACTCTCTTACTTTGTTTAATAAATTCTATTATATATGAATAGATTTTCTTGTCAATAATTCAGTCACATACAGTATTACACTACACACTGAGACACACTAACAGGGTTTAATGAAGATGACATATTCAGACTGATACAATTAATAAATCTGGATAAACTGTGCAAACTGGCAAATTAACATTATCATCTAACTGCTGGTCGGCGTCCTTCCCCCATTTTCAGCACTGAGAAAAACAAAGAAGCAAAGAGAGAAAGAAGATCAGACTGAGGAGGAATCTGAAGAAAATTCACCTTCATCAGTCTGGAGAGAGGAAAATCTAAATCAATGGAGATTTTCAGTTTAGAATCAGTTTGTTGTTGAGCTGCTTGTCTCATAATGTTTCAAGAAAAAGACGTTTTTGTCACCTATTGTCTCAGATGGATGAGTCCTGACTGGGGGAGGACAGTCTGAGGACTGAGGACAGTTCTTTTTTGTTTGTTGTTGTTGTTTTGTTATACATGTTCATCAAAAGTTAACATACTGAACAAGACCTGGTCATTTTCCATACGAGTATTGAGCTGATTACTGTCAGACTACTTTCTCCTCCTGAAACTACCAGGATATCAGCAGTATGTGTTGTAAACTGATACACCAGTTGCTCTTCTCTTGTATAAACAGTAGCAGTTCAGTGAGTGTTGGCTGCCTCCTGAATTCTGGAGCCTGTAGTAAATCAAATCAACCAGGACTGAAATCTTAATCTTTCACTTTAAACTTCAATTTTTTGCTAGTGTGAGTGGGTGAACAGAGTGAATACTCCTCCTCTTCCCTCAACTGCCTTAGTTTTCTTTGACAGCCTGAGCATCTGTTTTGTTTTCAAGACATGGAGACATCATATCTTTTGATGATTTTTCCTGGGGGCTCTGGTGGTCCTGCTGCTCATCTACCTCGTCTCCTCCTCCATTTTTAGCCCCAAGGAAGGCAGGAAGGAACCTCCAGGACCCGGAATGCCTCCCCTGTCCTGGAACCTGCTGCAGCTGGACTTCAAGACACAGAGCAAAAAAATTCTGGAGGTAAAGGCATAGCCTGGAGTGTTGTTTGTAGTCTGTTGTGTCTGCTGTCCAGCAGTGTACACTTTTATAGCTTTACCACCTTGTTTACTTTCTCCTGTCCATGTGAAATGAAAATGTAATGACAGTATTTGTCTGTCTGGGACATTACGTAACTACCTTGAAGTAGCTGTCTAAGTAGTAAAGTAGTTGGTTGAGGTGGAGAGGGCATTCAGTATAGTCATCTACCAAGACACCACTTCACCATTGCCCAAAACACACAGCAAAATCAATCCACAGTTGTCAGAAATTGTTGAAGTGAAAGTAGCATCAGCTACAAGAACTGAGCCATAGAGTTAACAGTCTAGGTTAAACTTTACTCCACTTCTTTCTAAAACCTCTGTACAGATTTGATTACTCTCATTTCCTGATGAAATGCCAAGATTATGGTATGACCTTGAAGACAATAAGTTTGTCAAACCTATTCTGAAAGCCTTACCCATGGGCTGGGCTGTTTCCCCTGAGGCCAGCTACAAAAGGCATCTCTCCTTGTCAACACACTCACATACCCAAACACAGCAGGGCAGGAAACATGTTGTGATACTTCACTGGAAAGAACACAGCTTGTTTTAAAGTCATGGGGATATTAGATCTGTTTCTGCAGACCTCCAGTTCTGTCTCCCTGTGGGGGGCTCTGGTGGTCCTGCTGCTCATCTACCTTGTTTCCACCTTCAGCTTCAACACCCAGGAGAATAGGAAGGATCCTCCAGGACCAAAACCACTTCCCCTGCTTGGTAACCTGCTGCAGCTGGACCTCGGGAGACCCTACAACACGTTACTTGAGGTGAGGAAGTGGCTGAAGTAGTTTTCTTGTAGAGCAGTTTGTTGTGTCTGCTTCTCAAGCAGCTTATCTTACCTGCTTCCTTTTCTAAGAGTGTGTGTTATGATATTACTGTGCCCTGCCCTTAGTTTTCCAAGAAGTATGGATCAGTGTTCACCGTCTATTTGGGACCAAAGAAAGTGGTGGTCCTG
The DNA here is from genome assembly GCA_033238685.1 of Lates japonicus. Classification (NCBI taxonomy): domain Eukaryota; kingdom Metazoa; phylum Chordata; class Actinopteri; family Centropomidae; genus Lates; species Lates japonicus. The sequence goes on along the minus strand of BRZM01000028.1, from coordinate 2,458,727 downwards.
GCAGGATACAAGACAGTGAAGGAGGCACTTGTTAAATATGCTGAAGAGTTTGGAGACAGAGACCAAAAACATTAATTATGCATGAGTCTAATCAAGGACATGGTAAGCAGAGAGAAACAAAAAATAACTTTCCAATCATTTTCTTATTCTGATTAACTTTGAACTGTAAAATATTTTGTTGAATGACTTCAACTCAGGTATTATATGGTCCAATGGGGATTCATGGAAAGAAATGAGGCGTTTTGCTTTGATGAACCTGAAAGACTTTGGGATGGGCAAAAAGGCCTGTGAGGACAAAATCATTGAGGAATGTAACTACCTTATTGAAGCCTTTAAGAAACTGAAAGGTAAATTTTTGATTGTTGTGTTCAACTACATGAACAATTTATCTGAAATAAAACGGTTTACTGTTTCCCTTGCTGTAGGAGAAGCTATGGATATAACCGAACATATGAACTGTGCAGTCTCTAATATTATCTGCTCCATGGTCTATGGCAGCAGATTTGAATACGATGATCCAGAGTTTACATCCATGGTGGCTCGGGCAAGCAGACGCATTCAACTTATGATCTCTGCTTCCATACAGGTATCATTTTATATTATTGAGAAGCTTATTTCAATTCAGTTCAATTTTACTTACAATATTATAGAGAGAAACTCAACAGTTTCAATTTCAGTACAGCGACTTAAATACTAAATGAATAACATAAATTATTGCAGTCAGGGTGAAGAAATATTTTCATGTTTTCCACTTTTCTATTGAAATATATATTAAATGTTATTATAACAAATATACATATATATTTTTGACAGATGTACAACCTCTTTCCGTGGTTCTGCAAATGGATCGCTAACAGGAAGGAATTCCATAATTTGGGTGCTGCCAATGAGAAACAGAACTTAAAGCTGTTTAGTCGTCTGAAAGAGAACCTTAATCCACGGATGTGCAGAGGATTTGTGGACGTCTTTCTGGTCCACAGGAAAAATCTGGAGGTTGGTAAACATATCTTTAAAAAGTGATTTTGATTTTGTTTCACAGTGATGATGGATAGTGGGAAACTATTCTCTCTCTGCTCTCATTCTCTTCCAGTGATCTTGGTGATACAGCCAGTTTAGGCATGTTTCTTCCAACGCAATGCCTTGTTTTGCAATTAACTCCTGTCTGTCTGTCTTTACATGTGAGGTGCTCTGGAAACAGACACAGGTTAGATTAATATCAGATTGTCTCCAGCAGCTCAAATGGAGCTGGATGCTGTGTTCACTGGTTGTTACACCTCACTGGTGGTAAAAGTAACAGCTGGTGGCACAATTGCTGTCAAACATTTTTCAAAAGAGGCAGTATTCATACTGGAAATGGCTTGATCTGTGTGTTCTTGACATACACAGTTGACCCACAATTACAAAAGGTGCTGAGACAGCTCCACAAGCATCAAAACAAACTAATAAAAAGTATTAAAGCAAAAAAATTGTAATCATGAAATTTATTGCTAATGGCTTACATCACTTACATGTTAGACTAAAAAAGAATGGTAATTTATTTTACACCAAGAGAAAAAGAAAGTCAAACTCTGGGATAAAATTTGTTTGAATAACGGCGTTGATGCATCTGTACCTGCAGGAATATGGGATCACCAACAGTCACTTTCACAATGAAAATCTTTTGAAATCAGTTGCAAATCTGTTTTCTGCTGGCACTGAGACAACGGCAACTACAATGAGATGGGCACTTCTGCTGATGGCCAAGTATCCTAAAATACAGGGTAAGGAACTAAAGACATCCACTGATTTCATACAACACCAATCATTTCAATCAACAGCATTCATGAAAACAAAACCTTTCATCTCTCAGACCAGGTCCAGGAGGAACTGAGCAGGGTGATAGGAAGTCGTCAGGTGCAGGTCGAGGACAGGAAGAACCTGCCCTTCACCAACGCTGTCATCCATGAGACACAGAGACTGGCCAACATCGCCCCACTGGGGCTTCCTCACAAAACTACCCAAGACGTCACCTTCCAGGGTCACTTCATTAAGAAGGTTCGTTTGAATTAAATACTTATATACACAATATACATATCCAAAATACCAATTTTATCATTACTGATTAAAGTTTGGTTAACAAACCTGACTTCATTGTGTCTCCTTCATGTGTCAAAATCAAGCCCACACCCTTGTCTTACTCAAGCTAGTGAAGCAAAGGTTAACTTAGAGAGGAGGGGTGTTCACTTTTAACCCGGGTTAATATGACCCTGAACACTTTTGGAACTGTTCATATTAAATGTTTCATTCAGACAGCTGAGAAGCCTAGGGCACAGCTGTTCAGCAACTTCTATAGTTACTGAGAGGCAAGTGATTAGTTCTAAGAAATAGTCAAAGTTAATCTCTTACTGTTCGTATTATTGTTTAGAGCCACCTCAGGATTTAGTTGCTGTAATTAGGCAAATCAGCTTTCTATTATAAAAAAAAGAGTAAATGGGGGTGGCCTCATCGATTTAGATTTCTGTATTGTCTCCAGGGGACCACAGTGTATCCTCTCCTGACCTCTGTCCTGTACGATGAGAGTGAGTGGGAGAGACCTCACTCCTTTTATCCTGCTCACTTCCTGGACAAAAGATGGAAGGAAAGTTTGTCCAAGCGAGGCGCCTTCATGCCTTTCTCTGCAGGTTTGGGCTCAGCATCACTTCTGTGTTTCATTTTACTGGCAGATGACATGAGCGTTTCTTTTTCTCTCTCTCACAGGTCGCAGAGTTTGTCCTGGAAGGTCTGGCCAAGATGGAGCTTTTCATCTTCTTCACCACCTCACAGCACTTTGGTTTCTCTCCTCCACCTGGGTTCAGGGATGAACTGAATCAGATTAATTTAGCCTCTCCCTTGACCCTTTACCTCATACACTGTGAGCTTGTATATGAGGTATAGGGCTATAACATTTAAAGAGTAGTTTAACAATGGTGAAAATTTTCAAAACCTTTTCTAAACCTGTGCTTTAGAAAGGCTCAATTCCCAGCAATGGACATTCCTCATTAGCTACTTATTATATCTGCAGATCTGAATCATTTTGAAACTGTTGTGGTCTTGAGACACAGTATAAAAACAATTCCTTTTTAGTTTTCTGAGTATGACCTTTTGTTGCTTTTTGTCAGATTTGCTGGTAACAGCACCAGTAGAAAGACCTAAATGCAGACACACATGATAGGTTGTCTAGTAAAGTGACTTTACATGCAGATGAATAGACAGACTGAAGTTGAGGCACATAGGAAATCTAAACACATTAGCTTCAATGCAGTAGGAGACCTCTAAGTAAGTATTAAGTACAAAATCTGTTAAATAAGGCAAAGTGTGAAAAGATCAGTTAAAGAAGTTCACTGACAGTGCACAGAAAGTGCAAGTTAAGCCTCATAGGATGTCAAAGGTGTTGGAGAGAAGGAGCTGTTCAAGAGATGATCCTTCAACAGATTCTTGAAGACAGAGAGATCTGCACTGCCCTGAAATCAGAAACAGGTATAGTTGAGTGTCGTCTGCGTAGCAGTGATGTTAAAAAAACCATACGAGTAGATAATTGAAGTAGAGGTGGTGTTGGAATATTTGTCCTTGCCATGACACATTTAAGGAGCACGCAGTGAGACAGGATTCAAATTAAGATGGTGTTTTGCCCAAGATGTCCTATCTCATGTCTTTCAATCATTGTATCAAACTCAACCCATTTGAGACAAATGGTTGACCAGAGTTGACCGGAGTTGCTTCATAATAATAAAAATAAGGTTATCATGCTTTAGGTGCAGTGACTGGATATTGACACTATTTAAGGATGTAGGGCTTCCATTTATATGGCTGACAATTAGTTTAGTAACTTACAAAAGCTGAGAAGGCAAGAGCATTTGTCAGTGTCAACCTCTGGACTGTGTGAATATTTAGAATTTGTTTTCGGAGCATTCTTTAGCTCTGCCATAGTATTCTTAGTTTCTGAAAAAAAAACATGTATAAAAAAAACCCCAACAGACTCCAAAAGGCCTTTTTCAGTGTGAGAACCTCTCAAGTCATCGATGCCCTGCTCAGAATCTGAGCTATTTTGGAGATCATTAAACACAATACATGCTGCAGTCAACCGAAACAACAACAATAGGCAAAACACTGAATCCTTATCAGTGGTTAAAACAATGGGAACACACACACATTCTGCACACCACATGCTAGATAAATGTTAGTTCAAGAGGGGTAGTCTGTGAATCTGTAACTCATATTTCAAAGTACATTGACCTTAAAGGGATTGAACAGAATCTCACTTATTTTGGTTGGGGCAGTTTTCCACTGTTTGGCCCTCCGCTTGTACTGAGACTATTCCTTGTTTGAAATCTCAAAAGACAACCCTTTTTACAAGAGAGTGTTTTTGTCAGAGAATATTTTGTCAGGGCACTAACAGCTTCAGAAGACTTTTTTAAGTCATGGGGATATTCGATGTATTTCTCCAGACCTCCAGTTCTCTCTCCCTGTTGGGGGCTCTGGTGGTCCTGCTGCTCATCTACCTTGTCTTCTCCTCCAGCCTCAGCTTCCAGAACGATGGGAATGAACCTCCAGGACCCAGACCACTTTTATAATGGCAGTAACCTGCTGCAGCTGGACCTCAAGAGACCCTGCACATTACTGAAGGTGAGGAAGTGACTGGGTAGTTTTCTTTCAGTGTAGTGTTGTTGTAGTATTGTGTTTGGCTTCAGACAGTGAAATTGTTATCTGTTCTTTCTTGTTTGTAATGTGTGTGTGTGTGTGTGTATCAAAGGCTAATGCTGGGGACCGAAATTTCAGACTAAACATCAGTTAATTAAAGACTGCTTGTCCAATTGGGAAGAATCAGCTTTTTGGGGCAGTGGTTATGGTTCAGTTCGGTCTCCAGGGAAATGATGCAAGTCTATGTTCTGTCTATGTTCTGTCCCCATGTTATGGCTGAGTGGTATACACACACACACATTTATAGATATACGAGGGGGGATTGGTACGTTTGTTGCCTCAGGTAGAAAGGGATGAGTTAAACAGCTCTCATTACATGCACATGCAGTCCAACTCTTTGAGCAAATAAAAGTTATTAACTTCTGTGGTAATTGTGTTTCAGGTAAGTGAAAACTCAAAGCAGTAATGTCATCATCATCAGTGTTGAAATAGAGTTGACTTACAATTTTTAATCACCTGAAACAGAAAAACCACGAACGTTTTTCACCTCAAACCCTCATCATAATCACTCAGGTAACTGGTTTTAAAGTGGCTGACTGGTGTATGCTTCTGTTCTTAGTTATCAAAGAAATATGGATCAGTGTTCACCATCTATTTGGGACCAAAGAAAGTGGTGGTCCTTGCAGGATACAAGACAGTGAAGGAGGCACTTGTCAACTATGGTGAAGAGTTTGGAGACAGAGACCCGATGTTTATTGTGGCGGAAGTTAGTCAAGGACACGGTAAGACAAGAAAAAAAAAGAAACATAACTTTCTTTTTTTAAACCTTTAACATGTACCAATTAAGTTTTAACAAATGTTTACATGTTTTAACTATAATCAGTTACTTATTAAAAATATTTTGATGAAATGCTTCATCTCAGGTGTTTTATGGTCCAATGGGGATTCATGGAAAGAAATGAGGCGCTTTGCTTTGACCAACCTGAGGGATTATGGGATGGGTAAAAAAGCGTGTGAGGACAAAATCATTGAGGAAAGTCACTACCTAACTGAAGTGTTTAAGAAATTCAAAGGTGAGTGTTTTCATTTTAACCATCAGCAATGATAAGCATCAATTCAGCCTTCAAATTCAACCATGTCTTTATTTCTGGTTGCAGGAGAAGCCTTTGATACAACCACACCAGTGAACTATGCAGTCTCTAATATTATCTGCTCCATGGTCTATGGCAGCAGATTTGAATATGATGATCCAGAGTTTACATCCATGGTAGATCGAACAAACAGAAACTTTCAAATTGTGGGCTCTCCGTCAATACAGGTATCATTTCATACGTTTATGGATCAAATACATTCAGCACTGTGATTTACATACACATAATGAATAAACTCTTACAGCTGAATAGAACTGAATCTGGCCAAAACTTTAAGTTATTTTAAATACTGATGCAATTGTATATTTTTACAGTTATACAACCTGTTCCCTTGGATTGGTAAATGGATCGCTAACAAGAAGGAATTCCACAAACTGGCTGATGCCAATAAGAAACAGAACTTAAAGCTGTTCAGTCGTCTGAAAGAGAACCTTAATCCACACATGTGCAGAGGATTTGTGGACGCCTTTCTGGTCCGAAAGCAACATGTGGAGGTTGGAAAGCCCTTACCTATCATAACTGCTGTTGTGCTCATTTCTAGTAAATCATTCTCTATTATGATCTGTGTTTGGATCAATTCCACTTGATCCAAATGGAACAGGTAATGATGGTAAAAGTTACATCCAGGCGAACTACCCACCACTAAGGCTTATGGCTGTGAAAGTTACTGATAAGCCACAACATACTATACACTGGATGTCTTTGTTGCCAGTGTCAGCATGCTGACATACCTGGACCCACATGAGCTCAACTCACTTCCTGTGGTTGCTGATTCCGGCAACAAAACCCATACTACTCTGCCACCAAAAACAGACAAACAAAATCCTCATCCTTTTGTATTTGCAGAAATCTGAGATTACCAACAATCATTTCCATAGTGAAAACCTACTGATGACAGTTATTCAGCTGTTTGCTGCTGGCACTGATTCAGCTGGAACTACACTCAGATGGGCACTCCTGCTTATGGCTAAATATCCAACAATACAGGGTAAGGAGCTGTAAATATGCATCACTTTCATATATAAACACACATCCCAAACTTTATTATCAAAACACAAACCTACAAAAAATAAGTTCTCCCTCTCTCTCAGACCAGGTCCAGGAGGAGCTGAGCAGGGTGATAGGAAGTCGTCAGGTGCAGGCTGAAGACAGGAAGAACCTGCCCTTCACTGACGCTGTCATCCATGAGACACAGAGACTGGCCAACATCGCCCCACTGGGGCTTCCTCACAAAACTACCCAAGACGTCACCTTCCAGGGTCACTTCATTAAGAAGGTCAGACTGAATAAAACAACTAATGTGAAAGCTCAAACGTGACTTGTTGGTTTTTTTGTTTTTTTCTAAAACGTATAGTTTTGTATCTAAACCTTTTTGTGCCTCTTCTTCAATATTTAATTTCTAATGAGTTACAGGGAGTGGACTTCAGTTCTTCATTAAAATATAATAATGTCTTAAACTGGTTAACTTTCATTCTGGGTTAACATCAATCTACATTATCTTTTCAGTTTTGGCACTCTGGCCCACTGCTGTAACTTTAATATGTAGTTTTATTTATTGATTCACTTTCTTTCTAATTACTACTTTATCTAATTCTACTTCATCTTTTCATGTGAAAGATGTCACGATAAAAGCTTTTAAATGTGTGTATTGTCTCCAGGGGACCACAGTGTATCCTCTCCTGACCTCTGTCCTGTATGATGAGGTAAGGTGGGACAGACCTCACTCCTTTATCTGCTCACTTCACGGACAAGATGGAAAGTTTGTCCAAGCGGGGCCTTCTTCATGCCTTTCTCTGCAGGTTTGTGAGCTCAGGCATCACTTCTTCTTCTTGTTGATGTTCACTTACCTGCAGAGGACACAAAGCTTTTCCTTTGCTGCCCTCTACAGGTCGCAGGGTTTGTCTCGGAGAGAGTCTGGCCAGGATGGAGCTCTTCATCTCTTCCACCCACCCTCCTGCAGCACTTTAAATTTCTCTCCTCCACCTGGGTTTCAGAGATGGGTCTGACTCCACGACAAACTTCACCTCAACATACCTCATAAACTATGTGCTGTCTGCTGTATGTGAGCAGCAGGGTCTGAAAATACTGTTTATATTCAAGACAGTAGACGTTAATTCGTTAATCAGCTACTTTCTTAGAAGTTATCAGAAAATAAAATGTAACTGTTACATCATGAAAATGTGATGATTTGATGTATATGTTCATAATTACAGCTGTGTACTTCCTGATAATCTTACACTCTATCCTTAACTTGTGAACAACCCAACCCTTCCACCTCAGCTGCAAATCACCCAACTGCATGTTAGAGGTCATGATTTGATGAGGGAGCCTCCATTTACACACTGTGACTGAACACTGTGACACCACAACAAGATCTGGGGTGGTGGTTAAAAACTGTTCTATGGTCTGAAACTCTCTTACTTTGTTTAATAAATTCTATGTTTATATGAATAGATTTTCTTGTTAATAATTCAGTCACATACAGTATTACACTACACACTGAGACACACTAACAGGGTTTAATGAAGATGACATATTCAGACAGTTATGAGACTAATGCAATTTATAAATCTGGATAAACTGAGCCATAGAGTTACCAGTCTGGGTGAAACGCAACCACTGTACAAACTTAATAGCTCTTTCTTCCTGATCATAGGTCAAGATCAAGGTATTGCTTTTAAGACAACAAACCTGTCTTGTTAAACCTATTCTGAAAGCCTATCCTGGTCTTTCCCTCGAGACCAGCTACAAAAGGCATCTCTCCTTACCAACAGACTCACACATTCAAACAGCAGGGCAGGAAACTTATTGTGTTGCTACACCAGTAAGAGCACAGTGTGTTTTAAAATCATGGGGATATTAAATCTATTTCTGCAGAATTCCTTTTTCAAAAACTGCTTTGGTACTCAGTACCAGGTTTGTATTCAGAATCAAGTTCTATGGCCCTCTCCTCCTCTGTAGAGAGACCTCACATTGTTTTAATATATGATACAGTTGGTTTAACATTTAAGCATTTTCCCTTTGCAAAGCTCACTGGAAGAAAGGTTCAATTGTCACAGTGACCTACCTTGTTTAAATTAAAGTTAATATATTACCACTTGTTATCCTCTTGGCCTAGAAGTGGAGGCCACAGGCTCAGGGGGAGGAATATTTCCTTCTCTCTGAAAAATTAACATAATGGCAATGGAAGCAATTGATTAATTTTAGGAGAGACTGCACTTGAAACAGCTGTACAGACCACCACCAAAGCAAAGTAATTCAAGATAAATCATTCACAGCCAAGTAACTGACTTTCACTATCTGTGATAAGGTGGGTAATTTCAAAACCACAGTGGTAACAAAGGACTAAAGTGTAGCCTCAAAGCTTTGTCGGCACATTTAGACACCATCTCATCATCTATGGCCTCCACCGGAGAAGCAACCACAGATGGCATGCCAGTGTATATGATTAAACCAACATAGATTGATGTGTTTCTCAGTCATCCAGGTCATGGTATTTTGTTCATATCCAAAAGGTTTCCTCAGGTCTCTGAACTCTTACCTGAACTGAGCTCAACAATATCAAGCAACTCCAGTTGCCTGTATATATGATGTAGTTATGTTTCATACATTTCACACAATGATTTACTAGTTTGAGTAGATAAACAGGGTAAATGCTCCTCCTCCTCCTCCTTCAACTGATTTTGTCTTGATAAATAAAGCCTCTCACTATCAAATGCACACAGAACTTCTGGTCATAGTTCACAGAGTGAACCTGATTTGTTTTTAAGCCATGGAAACATCAAATCTTTTTCTCCAGACCCCCAGCTCCTTACTGGGGGCTCTGGTGGTCCTGCTGCTCATCTACCTCATCTCCTCCTCCATCTTCAGCCCCAAGGAAGGCAGGAAGGAACCTCCAGGACCCAGAACACTTCCCCTGTCCTGGAACCTGCTGCAGCTGGACTTCAAGACACAGAGCAAAACATTACTGGAGGTAAAGGCATAGCCTGGAGTGTTGTTTGTAGTTTGTTGTGTCTGTCAATGTACACTTGTAATAGCTCTACCACTTTGTTTATTTTCTACTGTGTGTGTGAAATGAAAATGTAATGACAGTGTTGTCCTTTGGCTAGTTTTCCAAGAAGTATGGATCAGTGTTCACCGTCTATTTGGGACCAAAGAAAGTGGTGGTCCTGGCAAGGATACAAGACAGTGAAGGAGGCACTTGTTAAATATGCTGAAGAGTTTGGAGACAGAGACCAAACATTAATTATGCATGAGTCTAATCAAGGACATGGTAAGCAGAGAGAAACAAAAAATAACTTTCCAATCATTTTCTTATTCTGATTAACTTTGAACTGTAAAATATTTTGTTGAATGACTTCAACTCAGGTATTATATGGTCCAATGGGGATTCATGGAAAGCAATGAGGCGTTTTGCTTTGATGAACCTGAAAGACTTTGGGATGGGCAAAAAGGCCTGTGAGGACAAAATCATTGAGGAATGTAACTACCTTATTGAAGCCTTTAAGAAACTGAAAGGTAAATTTTTGATTGTTGTGTTGAACTGTATAAACATTTTCTCTGAAAAAAAATATTGCTTTCACTGTTTCCCTTGTTGCAGGAGAAGCTATTAATATAACTGAACATATGAACTGTGCAGTCTCTAATATTATCTGCTCCATGGTCTATGGCAGCAGATTTGAATACGATGATCCAGAGTTTACATCCATGGTGGCTCGGGCAAGAAAACACATTCAACTTATGATCTCTGCTTCCATACAGGTATCATTTTATATTTTTGCAAATGTCAAATACATAATTTCAGTACATTGACTGAAATAAATAACAAATTATTGCAGTCAGGATGAAGAAATATTTAAAATTTTCACATCCTTATTAAAATCATTGGTAAATGTTATTATAAAAAATCATACATATATATTTTTGACAGGTCTACAACCTGTTCCCATGGTTCTGCAAATGGATCGCTAACAGGAAAGAATTCCATAATTTGGGTGCTGCCAATAAGAAACAGAACTTAAAGCTGTTCAGTCATCTGAAAGAGACCCTCAATCCCACACATGTGTAGAGGATTTGTGGACGCCTTTCTGGTCCACAAGAAAAATCTGGAGGTTGGGAAATATATTTGGTACATAACGTGTGTATGATGCGTTTTACAAGCACAAATATACATTTGGAACTCATTTAGTTGGTCATGAAAAGATGCTGAACAATCATGAAAAGGTGCTGAGACAGCTCCACAAGATTCAAAACAAACACATAAACAAAAAAGGAAGAACACCTTTTATGTTAGAATTAATCAGTAAAACAGAATGGATTTCTTTTACATTAGTGAAAAGGAGAGTCAAACTCTGGGATAAAATTTGTTTGAATAACAGTGTTGATGCATCTTTACCTGCAGGAATCTGGGATCACCACCAGTCACTTTCACAATGAAAACCTTTTGAAATCAGTTGAAAATCTTTTTGTCGCTGGCACTGAGACAATAGCAGCTACAATGAGATGGGCACTTCTGCTGATGGCCAAGTATCCTAAAATACAGGGTAAGGAACTGAAGACATCCACTGATTTCATACAACACCAACCATTTCAATCAACAGCATTCATGAAAACAAAACCTTTCATCTCTCAGACCAGGTCCAGGAGGAACTGAGCAGGGTGATAGGAAGTCGTCAGGTGCAGGTCGAGGACAGGAAGAACCTGCCCTTCACCAACGCTGTCATCCATGAGACACAGAGACTGGCCAACGTCGCCCCACTGGGGCTTCCTCACAAAACTACCCAAGACGTCACCTTCCAGGGTCACTTCATTAAGAAGGTTTGTTTGAATTAAACACATGAAAACATGAAATATCAGTTTTATCAGTAATGGTTAAAGAACTCCATTGTGTCTCTTCAATCAAAATTAAGCCCACACCCTTGTCTTACTGAACCTAAGGGAACAAGGTGGGGACACTCTTCAACAAACTTGTAATCTGGGTTAATCCAACCTTGAATATTATAATAATATTTTTAGAATAAATGATTGGTAAATGAACAGAATAATGTAATCAGTACAGAAAAGCTTCTCAATTTCTGTATTGTCTCCAGGGGACCACAGTGTATCCTCTCCTGACCTCTGTCCTGTACGATGAGAGTGAGTGGGAGAGACCTCACTCCTTTTATCCTGCTCACTTCCTGGACAAAGATGGAAAGTTTGTCAAGCGAGACGCCTTCATGCCTTTCTCTGCAGGTTTGTGAGCTCAGGCATCACTTCTACTAATGTTTCATTTTACTGGCAGATGACATGAAGTGTTTTCTTTTTTCTCTCTCACAGGTCGCAGGGTTTGTCCTGGAGAGGGTCTGGCCAAGATGGAGCTTTTCATCTTCTTCACCACCCTCCTGCAGCACTTTCATTTCTCTCCTCCACCTGGAGTTTCAGGGGATGAACTGAATCAGATTAATTTGCGCCTCACCCTTTACCCCTTACCTCATACACTGTGAGCTTGTATATGATGATGAGGGCTTGGCAATTTAAAAAGTTGTATGAAAGTGGTGAAAATGTTCAACATTACTGATGTAATTAAGAAAATCTGTTGAACTGCTGCTTTTGGAAGGCTCAGGTCCCAGCAATGGAAATTCCTCATTAGCTACTTATTATATTTGCAGAGATTAATCATTTTGAGACTGTTACAAAAAATGGCCTTGAGATGCAAAATAAAACTGTAATATTTTGATGTCCATAATAAACAAAATCTCATCTGATCTTTGGGGCATCAACTCTCTGTCAATATGAAGTGTAAAATGACATTCAGACTCAAAGCTGTAAACCCTCCCAGTGTAATTCTGTACACTATTAATAATATTTATATGCTAATTTTACTCATCTGTCAAGAGGAGAGATAAGCATGGCCTTTACCAAGAGTTGGGTGTTGTACTGAGACAGGTCTGACGGGCCTGATGATTTTTGTATGTTGTTTAGTGCAAATTGACACAACCAAGAGAAAGATTTAACATGGTCAGAGTTAGATAGATGATCATCAATCAAGGCACCCACATTTCTCATGACCATAGTTGGGGTGAGAGATGAAGAGGAAATTTTGATGTTGATACTGTGATGGGGATATTTTTTGGCTATGAGGAATAAAGGTTTCATTCTGTGAGGGGTCTGTTGAAGGTTGTGTTCCTTCATCCATGTGGACATGTCTGAGAGATAAGCCAAGATCCCCACCAAGATTGTGGTGTCATCTGGCAGGAAAGACAGGTTTAGTTGCGTGTTGTCTGCGTAGCAGTGATATGAAAAATCATGCAAGTGGATAATTGGACTGGAGGTGGTTTATATCACAAGTAGAAGGGGGCCCAGTACTGATCCTTGGGGCACCCCTGTGGGGAGCAGATGGGATAAGGATATTTGTCCTTGCAATGACACATTGAAGGAGTGCCCAGTGAGACAGGATTAAAACTAAGAAAGGGCTTTGCCCAAGATGACCATATAGGAGTGTGCAATTAGTAGATTGCAATGGTTCTTAGGACTCAATTTCAGCTCTAGTTGCCCCTAGAGCTTCTGTCACAGACAACAGAGCTGTTTTTGTGGAGTGGTCACTCTTAAAGCCTGACTGATTTGGACCAAGGAGGGTGAGACCTGTTCAAAAACCACTCTTTCAATAGCCTTAGATTAGAATGGAAGTAACAAAATCAGTCAATAGTTCTCTACTTGAGCAGGGTAGACTGAAGGCTAGAGGGCCGAATTGCTGCTTTAGAAAGGATCATGCCACAGAGAAAGATATTCCTCATTAGCTACTTTTTCTGTTTGCAGAGCTGAATCACTGAAACTGTTACAAAAAATGGCCTTCCTGTAACTTTTATTCTTTCATTCATTATCTATACCGCTCATCCCTTAAGGGTCAGGTGGAGGCCAGAGCCTATCCCAGCTAACACTGGGTGAGAGGCAGGGTACACCCTGGACAGATTTCCAGTCCATCGCAGGGCCAACATATATGGACAAACAACCTTTCCTGTAACTTGAGAGGCAAAATAAAAATGCAACATTTTGATGTCCACAAACCTGAAGATATCTGACCTTCGTGGCATCAACTCTCTGCCAACATGAAGTGTGAAGCAACATTCAAACTCAAAGCTGCATATCTTCCTGGTGTTACTCTGTTTTATGGAAAAAAACATGACAAAAAAGATAAACTGCCTACTGTGACTCTGTAACACAGATTTCAAAGAACATTGACCTGAAAAGATCAAACAGCAATGTCCTAATATTTGTTGGGGCAGTTTTCCACAGTTTGTCCCTCCCCTTGGGCTGTGGCTTTGCTCCATTTATGACAATAAAAGATATCTCTTTGTCAGGGCACTGACAGCTTCAGGACACTTTTTTGAAGTCATGTGGATATTAGATCTATTTCTCCAGACCTCCAGTTCTCTCTCCATGCTGGGGGCTCTGGTGGTCCTGCTGCTCGTCTACCTCATCTCATCCTCCAGGTTCAGCTTCCAGAAAGACAGGAAAGAACCTCCAGGACCCAGACCACTTCCTGTGCTTGGTAACCTGCTGCAGCTGGATGTCAAGAGACCCTACAACACATTACTGAAGGTAAAGAAAGTGACTGGGTAGTTTTCTTGCGTGTGTCATAGGATAATTTTTGGAGACAAAACACCAGTTAATTGCGGATAGCTTGCCCAACTGGGAAAAAGCGGCTTTTTGGGTCAGGCGTTATGTTTAGGTTAAGTCTCCAGGAGGTAGTAGTCTGAGGGGACAAATCAAGTGAACAGGGTGGATATTGGACCAGTTCAAATCCACATTCAGCAGATGCCTCACACAGAGCTTACTTGCAATATTTAATTACCTGAAACAGAAAAATCACAAAAGTTATTAACTTCAAACGTTCTGCATTAATCACTCTACACGTGCATAACAAAAGCTGTTTAACTCATGTCCTTTTACCTTAGGACACAAACTTATCAATCAGCTCCTGTATAGAGATATATACACAGCACTCAAGGAACTGGTTTTAATGTGGCTAACTGGTTTATGCTTCTGTTTTTAGTTATCAAAGAAACATGGATCAGTGTTCACCATCTATTTGGGACCCAAGAAAGTGGTGGTCCTTGCAGGATACAAGACAGTGAAGGAGGCACTTGTCAACTATGGTGAAGAGTTTGGAGACAGAGACCCGATGCTAATTATGCAAGAAGTTAGTCAAGGACACGGTAAGATGAGAAAAAAAAGAAACAACTTTCTTTTTTAAACCTTTAACATGTACCAATTAAGTTTTAACAAATGTTTACATGTTTTAACTATAATCAGTTACTTATTAAAAATATTTTGATGAAATGTTTCATCTCAGGTGTTTTATGGTCCAATGGGGATTCATGGAAAGAAATGAGGCGCTTTGCTTTGACCAACCTGAGGGATTATGGGATGGGTAAAAAAGCGTGTGAGGACAAAATCATTGAGGAAAGTCACTACCTAACTGAAGTGTTTAAGAAATTCAAAGGTGAGTGTTTTCATAATTTTAGCCTCTGAAAAATAATTTCATTGAAGTAGCACATTTAATCCCAAATCAGCACACCTGACGCATCGTTTTTCTCTGTTTTTCTGGTTGCAGGAGAAGCCTTTGACACAACCCAACCAGTGAACTATGCAGTCTCTAATATTGTTTGCTCCATGGTCTATGGCAGCAGATTTGAATATGATGATCCAGAGTTTACATCCATGGTAGATCAAACAAACAGAAGAATCCAACTTGTGGGCTCTCCATCAATACAGGTATCATTGTATATGTTTAGAAATCTACATTCAACACTGTGATTTACATACACATAACAAACTCTTGCAACTGAATAGAGCTGAATCTGAATTACCTGGTCAAAACTTTGTGTTATTGTAAATACTGATGCGTATGTATATTTTTACAGATATACAACTTGTTCCCATGGCTCGGTAGATGGATCGCTAACAGGAAGGAATTCCTCAAATTAGATGACACCAATAAGAAACAGAACTTAAAGCTGCTCAATCATCTGAAAGAGACCCTCAATCCACACATGTGCAGAGGATTTGTGGACGCCTTTCTGGTCCGAAAGCAACATCTGGAGGTTGGGAAGCACTTACCTATCATAGCTGCTATAGTTGACATTGCTAGGCAATCAAAGAGGTGGTTGGGTTCAATGGCAGATGTACGAGGCACACAACTTTCTTTTGTCCTGTTGGGCATTTTTAACAACGTCTCCATATTCTGGGATCTCAAATCAAAACCTACACATACTCTACTACCACAAAACAAACAAACAAGATCCTCACCGATGCTATGTAAAGTTTTACGTTTACGTTACGTAAGGTTTTCATGATTTGCTTTGTGTGTGCAGAAATCTGAGATTACCAACAGTCACTTCCACAGTGAAAACCTTTTGATAGCCATTACTAATCTGTTTGGTGCTGGCACTGATACAACCTCAACTACACTCAGATGGGCACTCCTGTTTATGGCTAAATATCCAACAATACAGGGTAAGTAGCTATAAATGTGCACAGCTTTTGTGCAGCAACACTCATCCCAACCTTCATCATTAAAAGATTAACCTAAAGGTTAAGGCTAAAAAAATATCCTCTCTCTCAGACCAGGTCCAGGATGAGCTGTGCAAGGTGATAGGAAGTCGTGAGGTGCAGGTTGAAGACAGGAAGAACCTGCCCTTCACTGACGCTGTCATCCATGAGACACAGAGACTGGCCAGCATCCACTCCCCCATGGCGCTGCCTCACAGAACCAGCCGAGACGTCACTTTCCAGGGTCACTTCATTAAGAAGGTCAGACGGAATAAAACAATAGTGAAAAAGAAAATCCAAAATAAATAAAAGATGTCAAAAAATGACTGGTAAGTGAAATGAAATTAATGCAATTTCATGTTGTCTATAGGGGACCACAGTGTATCCTCTCCTGACCTCTGTCCTGTATGATGAGAGTGAGTGGAGGACCTTACACCCTTTGTCTGCTCTTCTGGACAAAAGATGGAAAAGTTTGTCAAGCGAGACGCCTTCATGCCTTTCTCTGCAGGTTTGTGAGCTCAAGCATCTCTTCATGTCAATGTTCACTTCTGCTGGCAAATGACCTGAAGCTTGTTTTTGGGGTTTGGTTTTATTTTTTGTTGCAGGTCGAAGGGTTTGTCTCGGGGAGAGTCTGTGGGATGGAGCTCATCTTCTTCACCACCCTCCTGCAGCACTTCCGTTCTCTCCTCACCTGGAGTTTCAGAGGATGAACTAGATCTGACTCCACGTGTGGGCCTCACCCTCAGTCCGTCAGCTCATAAACTTTGTGCTGTTCCCTGTAGGTGAGGAGGAGGAGGGCCTGGTAATGAAAACCCACATGCAGTTTAACAGAAGTGAATATTTACACCACCATAATTACGTTTTCATTAGAGTATAATCACCTGAAACTAAAAATCACTACATATTTGTTGGCTTAGAATGAGCCCTCCATGTACCTATAGTATCCCTGAACAAACAAAACAAACTAGAGGCTCTAGAGATGGCCTTTCGAGGGCCACCCTTTTGAAGTGTCTCCAACATGCTTGGAGAGGAAGGGAAGAGGGGAGGGAGTTTTCAGTTGGTTGCGATCTGCAACCTCACCACTAGATGCCACCAAATCCTGCACACTGGGCCTTTAAACTGCATCTTTAGAAGGGCTCTTGACCCAGTAATGGGCTTGTTTCAGTGGCTAATGTCTGCAGAGCAGATTCGTAGCTTACACATTTGTATCATGATCTGAGAAATGTTGGTCTTGGGATTGCAAAATCAAGATGTCATATTTTGATGTATGTCTCTACTGTAGTAGAAATATCACATTTCATGTAAATTCTGTCGCTTTCATGTATCAAAATACCCAATACAGTGTGTGCCCTTTGTGTGTCTACTTCTTCCTGAACTAACCTTTGTGTAACTACTTTTTTGCTGATACTACTATGGGAAACAGACTGTTGATGGAAGACAGTAGTTGTTATCTACATAGAAACATATTGTCTGCTAGCCAGTATCAGACTGAGGGAAAGATATTTTAAGAAGGTTAAGGTCCACATGGGCCTAAGTGCCTTGAGCAGCTGTTCCCCAGATCAACTCCCGTTCTGGCCAGACCTTTACTACATGTCATTCCCCTACTCATCTCCTCTTGACTGTCCTATCTAAATAAAGTTTAAAAAAAAAAAATTTAAAAAAGAAGACGGTCCATGGGCCTGTAGCCAAGCTCCCTGAGCCCAGATTGCACACAAAGACAGCTTGAATGGCAGAATAAGCTTGTAGACAATGCTTTTGAGATAATCACACCACATCATGAGAGTGAGTGGGACAGACCTCACTCCTTTTATCCTGCTCACTTCCTGGACAAAGATGGAAAGTTTGTCAGGCGAGGTGCCTTCATGCCTTTCTCTGCAGGTTTGTGAGCTCAAACATCTCTTCATGTCAATGTTCACTTGAAAAGATGAAGAGTTCTCTCTTTGTTCTCTCTCACAGGTCGCAGGGTTTGCCTCGGAGAGAGTCTGGCCAGGATGGAGCTCTTCCTCTTCTTCACCACCCTCCTGCAGCACTTTCGTTTCTCTCCTCCACCTGGAGTTTCAGCGGATGAACTGGATCTGACTCCACGTGTGGGCTTCACCCTCAACCCTTCACCTCATAAACTATGCGCTGTCTCTCATATGTGAGCAGGCAGGCTTGCACAATGCTGGTTGAACTAACACAATAGACACAACCCTCTAGCTACAACCAAACTCTTCACCTACTACCTACTATGTGGTTTTTAAGGCAACCATCCAACCATCCCAATCACCTGATCCAGCTTATCAAACCAGTGAGGGTTACTGCCCTTATTGCCATTGCACTGGAGTCACAGTTTGGTCTGGGCACACATTCGCTGGCAGAGGAGAAGTGTTACCACATGTGAGGGAAGCTTAAGTCCTCTCTAGGCCAAGAGTAGAGGTAGCAATGGAAGAAATTATATTAGTAAATACCTCATTTAAAAAGGCCCACATTGTCAGTGGCAGCTGTTCTTCGTCTTCCTTCCCTTGCACAGTCTCCACAGTTAGCTCTGCATGTTTATCCAGTTAAACATGGGTGTAAACTACTAAACCCATAAAAACACCCAAAGGCCGCCCAAAGCACCTGTCAGCTCTGTCTATGTTCAAACTTGTGTCGTTTTGGTCACATCTGGCTGCAGTTTTGTGGACTTTTTGATGGCTTGCAATAATAAAAATTGCTGGCTGTAAACAACAATGCAACCAGGCTCCAATCTTGCATTAATGTCACGAGGCAATTCATCCTTAAATGAAGGGGTCTTGAAAGATTTCAGATGGCATGTTGGAAAGGGCCTTGCCTGCAGAAACTGACTGGAAGTCAGTGTAGAGATACTAAAACAGGGGTGAGCAGCTCTGCTTTGTACCAGCTGAACATGGTAGTAGCAGTAGTTTTTGAGTCAACCCTGAGCACAATCTAACCAAGATGACCCTAGATAAAAAAAGACAAGGTTTGATTTTTTGAGATGTGGCACAGCAGCAGCCTCTACAGAACTGAGCATCGTGTACAAATGACACTGACCTGACAGAAATGTCTTACAGGTAGTTTAATTTTGTTTCAGTCAGTTATTATGTTGTAATTATATTAATCACAAAAGTTAACTATGCCACATTATGACTGACTAGTTTCAATAGGTAACAGTCACAAAGCATTTTGGATCTGCCTGCCTGCTTTTGTGGGGATCAACTTTCCTCACTTAGTCCCGCCTCTGGGGCTGTACACGCTCCCACAGAGCCACACAGCCTGTTTTGAAGTCATGGGGACTATAGATGTTTTTCTTCAGTCCTCCAGCTCTGTGTCTCTGCTGGGGGTTCTGGTGGTCCTTCTGCTCGTCTACCTCATCCCCTCCTCCAGCTTTAGCGTTCAGAGAGACGGGAATGAACCCCCGGGACCCAGACCGCTTCCCGTGCTCGGGAACCTGTTGCTGCTTGACCTCAGAAAGCCGTACTACACGTTACTGCAGGTGGGGAAGTGGCTGGACTTTGTTGTGTTTCCGGGTAGTTTGTAGTTGAAGACTCGGTGATGCTGCAGCGGTGAACGTTTTTCTTTTAAAGCGAACTTTTGAGGATAATATCTGTTGTTGTCTGTTAACAGATTTCGCTGTTTTGGCCGAAATCCAAACGTCCTCCGTGAACTTCCGGTCATACTTTCACCTATAGGCTATGACGCAATCAGCAACCGGATTAAATCCTCATTTGCGGGTCGCACCATATTAACCCTCCTCAGTGCGTCCAGTTATAAATCAGCACACTGAACACGTTTCATTTACTGTGACATAACTTTAGATTTCATGCAGCGACAACCAGAGAAAACCAGGTTCAGTGTGGATGTGACGCTGTGACACAGCACATGTAAAAGATGTGATCAGACTTTAATTAGTTTTGTGCAAATGTGTATTACTTTTGTATTTATTTTCATTTGCTCGTTGTTGTAGCCTAAGAAAAAAAACAGGCTGAAAACAAAACTTCAGTGCATTCAGTGCCCGTTTTAATCTACTGTACATCTACATATCTCAAATCCCATAACAACTCTATCTATAGGTTCTGCATGGACGTATGATAAAGGGGCCCCTCCAGCCCTCTTATAAAGGAGTGTGACAACCAGACTGAAGACCAGTGGATGTTTGGAGTCTCTAGTCATTTTGCATCTTGGTTGTTTTGTGCCTCATTCTAGATGTGACTTGAGATATAAATCTACAGGACATCTGCAGGAGCCCCTCTGTAATGGTGACTATATGAACTTATCTCCATGATAAGAAGTGATACTGGCACTGGTGTGTTAACCTGTACAGTATATGGCACTGCTGGTGACAAGCTACTCATAAATGGCATGTGACAACAGCTCAGCTGACCAACAGCCACAGTCTCCTCTCACCTGCACTGAAAGAAATGGGGACATCTGACATTATTGTTGTGTTTAATACTGGAAATTCAGACTAAAAATCACCCTTATGATAAAACAGTGGCACAAAAATACTGCACAACAGGGATTTTAAAACTATTTTATCTGTTGTTGTAACAACAGTGAGGTAAACCGGTCGAATGTATTTGTGTCATAGTCCTGCATTGCTTTTCCAGAGCTTCAAATGAGAGGACTGTGTTTTTTCATGCAGGCCTGCAGTTGGTCTGAGAGCAGTGGTAGTCGTGCCAGTTACCAACTTAGCTCAGCTTGTAGAGCAGGTTAGTCATTCATCGCAGATTTGGTGGACCTGACTTTAGGATGTTTTGCTTTGTTCTTAGCTTTCCAAGAAGTATGGATCAGTGTTCACCGTCTATTTGGGACCAAAGAAAGTGGTGGTCCTGGCAGGACACAAGACAGTGAAGGAGGCACCTGTCAACTACGCCGAAGAGTTTGGAGAGCGAGAACCGATAACAACAGTAAAGGAAGCCAAACTAGAGAATGGTACAGGAATTTTTTGCTGTTTATATATATATATATATATATATATATATATATATATATATATAAACTTGTACCATGTTTCTAGCCTTTACCTGTAATCTGTTACTTTCAACTCAGGAGTTTTATGGGCAAATGGAGATTCATGGAAAGAACTGAGGCGCCTTACTTTGACGAACCTGAGAGACTTTGGGATGGGCAAGAAGGTGTGTGAGGACAAAATCATTGAGGAATGCCACCACCTGACTGAAGTGTTTAAGAAGTTTAAAGGTAATTATCTCATTTAGAATTCTGGCAAAGTTTGAGCACTGATTAACAAACTTTGACAGTGTGGAACAATCACATAATTCCCACATCACACACCTGAACCTGGACAAAACCATCTGTGGTTCAAACACTGTCGATCACATCTACCTAGACCTTTTCCCTCTTTAATTGTGGATAATTACAACCCAATTGATTCTCCTTGTTTCAGGAGAAGCCTTTGATACGAGCCAACCAGTGAACTGTGCAGTCTCTAATATTATCTGCTCCATGGTCTATGGCAGCAGATTTGAATACGATGATCCAGAGTTTACGTCTATGGTCGATCGAACTACTAAAAGCATTCAACTGGTGGGCACCCCAGCCATGCAGGTATCAGCAACATTCAGTATGGAGATCCAAGCTGATTGGAACAAAATGTGTCACCAGAAAAACGACACAAAAGAAAATGCTGACATATTTGTTCTTCAACAGTTGTACAACATTTTCCCAAAGATCGGCAAATGGTTTTTTCCTGCCAGGGAGGAGATCAGGAGTTTGTCTACTGCCAACACGAACCAGAACATAAAACTGCTGAATCATTTGAAGGAGACCCTCAATCCACAGATGTGCAGAGGCTTTGCAGATGCCTTTCTGGTCCGCCAGCAACAGCTGGAGGTCTGGAACTTGTCTGAGTCGATATTATGTTCTGATGTTTTGATTTGACATGTTCTTTTCCAGTTGAGATCATGTGAACATCCTGCAACATTCACAAGCTAAGTTTCAGTGAAAAGAACTGGACATATCCAAATGGTAGAAAATTGAAATGGAGGAAAAAAAAACTTCACAGTAATGTAACATCCAAATTAAGTATGGTATTTGTTTGAAAAACAGCTGATCTTTACACACAGGAGTCCGGCATTACCGACAGTCACTTCCACAACGCAAACCTTCTGATGACAGTCACAAATCTGTTTACTGCTGGCACTGAAACAACATCAACTACACTGAGATGGGCGCTTCTGCTGATGGCCAAGTATCCAGAAATACAGAGTAAGGAGCTGTAGATGTCTGCAGTTCTCAGGCATAAACAGACAATCCAAGATATGTGCTTAAAAACCCTTAAATGAATACATCAGGTCAGTTAATACATTTTATCATTTAACCCTTCAGCTCCTTGGTAATCTGCAAACTACTCATGCATTAAAATGTAAAAGGTGACTAATAGAATTGTTTTTCTTATGTTTTTTGGGGATGCAGGATACAAGTTATGGGGGTAATGTTATAATTTCCATTTGGACCTCATAGTGACATTGTTGTCTCCCTGTTACAGAGAGTAAATACACATACAATACTGAAGAAACCTATTGTAACAGCCTGTTGTCACAGTAACATGGGCCACAGGTTTAGTGCAGAGCAGCATTTTCTTTGTCATAACGGAGCAGAATCAAAAAAATACGAATAATTTCAGCTGAGGAAGTGATAAAAAAAAAACGTACTCATTTTCAGAGGGAGAAATCACAGTTTTCTTCCCCTGCCATCTGTCAGACCAGGTCCAGGAGGAGCTGAGCAGGGTGATAGGAAGTTGTCAGGTGCAGGTTGAAGACAGGAAGAACCTGCCCTTCACTGACGCTGTCATCCATGAGACACAGAGACTGGCCAACATCGCCCCCATGGCCCTGCCTCACAGAACCAGCCGAGACGTCACCTTCCAGGGTCACTTCATTAAGAAGGTCAGACGGAATAAAACACTGATTATTTAAGATGACATTTAATAAAAGGTTAGGTTAGGGTGTTGAATCCTTAAAAGTAATCAGAGCCAGAATTACTTAACTAAAAGTCAATTCTTAGAATAATTAGAGAATAATTATAAATATGATCAATATCTGATTCTGTAATAGCAAACAGGAGAGGAAATGCAGGCCGCTGCACTCTTTTAATAAGATATTTTATGGCTGGATTTATGTATTCAGCTGTATCAACACCTGCTCTGTGTCATGGAAGAAATAGACAGGAACTTAGCCTCTGAAGAAAAACAACCCTGGATTTTTGTTTGTTTTGTCACTGTTTTAGTTTCATGATTAAATGATAACTCTGGTATTTTTCAACCTGAGAGTCTCATGTGTTTGGGTGTAAACACAAGTATTGATGGGGATAAAAAACCTTTTGAATCAGTGCAGTACTGAGTGAGAACAAAGCAACAAAAACAGCTGCTGCAATGTAACCCACTGTCAAAGTACGTCCATTAAAGTTTTGTTTCTGACAGACTCAGATTGTTATTCTGTCTGACAACATTATGGAGATGATTCCTACAGAGACAGAGCTTTTTATTGAAGAGTTTTGTTAACTAGAAACATAACTATATATCAATTGTTTTCTTTCTCTTTCATGTCAACACAGTGTTTCTGTGAAGGATTTTTATGCATTTGGAAAAGAATGTTACTGTCATGTATATAGAGGCCATCATGGATATCTGTATTGTCTACAGGGGACCACAGTGTATCCTCTCCTGACCTCTGTCCTGTATGATGAGAGTGAGTGGGAGAGACCTCACTCCTTTTATCCTGCTCACTTCCTGGACAAAGATGGAAAGTTTGTCAAGCGAGACGCCTTCATGCCTTTCTCTGCAGGTTTGTGAGCTCAAGTACAACAATCAGCTCAAGTTTTAAGCAATACATTAGTTCATTTGAGTGCCACTGTGCTTTATTTAATGGAAGTTACGGTTGACTGTTTGAGGTTAAATCAACTCAAAACTAAATCCACTTAAACAACCAGCAGAGTCCAGATTAGTCCATAGCTTCCTGACTGAAATATCCAAAGACAAAATGGAATTTATATCATCTCTTCAAAATGCAAAAAGTAGAATCCAGGAACAGCAATGCACTGCAAAGAAGGAACAAAGAGTCAAACTCACCAGATGCAGAACTGGAGATTAGTATTCAGGTCTAGTGTTGATCTGTGGTCCTCAGCTTCAGGTGTTATGGATCTGCACCCCCTGAATCCATCTATCCTTCACGTGGATAACCAACACAAGGCTACATGTCATCACTGTAGTAGACAGACAACATTAAGAGATCCTTTGTCACTGTTTCTCCAGCCCCAAACAATTTTGTCTCCCCTTTGTTCCTCTGGCCACACCCCCACACCTGTGTTCCTGGCTGCCACAGGTGACCTGGAACAGGAAACTCTACTTGGCAACAAAATTAAAAGCACAGGGGGGAGGGGTGGAGCGTAATCAGAGGGTTTAACCTGGCAACTGGTTACTTTTAAACCATATAATTTACATATCTGCATTTTTACTCTTCACCTCACACAGAGGCATCACTTCATCTTAATGTTCAGTTTACAGGCATGAACTAAAGAGTTCCCTTTCTTCTCTCTCACAGGTCGCAGGGTTTGTCTCGGGGAGAGTCTGGCCAGGATGGAGCTCTTCCTCTTCTTCACCACCCTCCTGCAGCACTTTCATTTCTCTCCTCTACCTGGAGTTTCAGAGGATGAACTGGATCTGACTCCACGTGTGGGCTCCACCCTCGCCCCCTCACCTCATAAACTGTGTGCTGTCTGCTGTATGTGAGGAGGAGGAGGAGGAGGAGGAGGAGGAGGAGGGCTGGTGACATTGAGTTCATTGAGATTTGCACAGTGTAATTATGACATTATTTTAGAGCAAATGAATCCGACTCAGAATCCAGGAAAAAGTGTTAAAGGAGAGGTGTGCTTCTTTAAGGAAGTTTTCATTTATTTACTTCTCCAGGTAGAAGAATATGATCCTGAATTATATACACTGACACCTGGAAAATACTTGTAAAACTATACTCAGTACACAATAAACCATATTTATGCTTAGTCTTTGGCACATCCTGCCATGTTTATGTCCCAGAGTGCACTCTGTAAGAAAGCTTCTTTATGGTGGTGTGGGTTAAATATTGTAGCTTTTGACATTATTGTTGTTTCATTTTTCTCAGATTTACTCTGTGCTCTGTCATTATCCAAAAACCAGCCAGTGAGCCACAGTGTGTGTCTGAATGTCAGTAAAAGACAACATGAACTCTTCTGTGTCAGGGGCAGATACACTGATACACTGTGGTTCTGACCAAATGACACAAAACAATATGGCATCATTTTGATAGATCTATTAAGAGCACTTTGTTGGAGTTAGCCCAGGTCATGTGAATACACGCAAACAGCCAACTGGTGGCAAAGTGTGGAGACCTGAATCAGACACAAAGCTGATCACATACAGGTCAAAGGTCACTCAGACGTTCTTTTAAAGCTGCAGGTGATAAGTAGTTGAATACATCTGAAGGACACTGATATGAGCTTTCCAGCTTCCTCTAAAACCAATCCTGCAGGGTTTAACCTTCAAAACAGATCTTATATGTTAAATAAAAAATGAATATTACTAAAGTTTTATTAGGTTTTATTGTGAAGTGTTTATATGACGAGTTTATAAAATGTGCCTGAAAGTTTCAGAGCTGCGTACACTGATGAGTGCAACAGGAAATATAATCAGTGTGACACAGCAGGGAGGAACCTGAAACTGCCTCTTTCTTCATCTTTGTAAAACAACACTGTGAGAAGCAACAGGCAGTGACTGGCATGTTTATTCATAAGTGTAGGAAAGGCCAAACAGAACCATATGCAAACAGAACAGTAAATATCCTCCCTGCAGAACCACAATAACATAGATGCTACATTTGGGCACCATCAAATTATAAAGTAGTTGTAGTTTTTTGACTTTGATTCTTTATTACTAAGGTAAGGTGCATTGTGGGATGCATTTGATTTGCAGGTCTACAGATAGAGGGAGCTGTGCACATTGTATATGTACATATTGTTTGCAACAGAGTAGTGATTTTGGATGTAAATGAAAACTGAGAAATCTGCCCTTTGAATTTCTGTAAACACTCGTAAATGGTTGACAATGATCTAAATCACACATGATTTGTGGTTAATGAGTTGTAATATGACATGATATGAAATATGATGAAATACTGAGGTGATTTCAGGCTTGAATCTTACAGACGAGAGACGAATTCATCTCAAGTGAGTCACTTTTATTTGTGTCACTGACAAGGTAAATATACACACAATGGACGACAGTATCCACTGAAGCTTTTTTAACTGGATATCAGAGCAGTGCTGATGCAATATGACACAAAATTACAACAAAATAAAATGTGGCAAAATAAAAACAATAAATGAGGCTCACAGTCCACCTCATACAACACTAAGCCCTGAGGTGGGAAACCTTTGAACGTTACAATATGTTCAAGTGCAAATTGAAATTTCAGTGACAGCAGGAACTCATCTGACTGCTCATGGTGATTCAATTTAGTTCCAAAACTGGACTTGACTGAAACACTTTTAAAAAAGGAAGCTGTATCTGGCAGAGTGAACCTTCACTCCTCAAAAATGATCTGGTTCATGTTTTTTTTTTTTTTTTTTTAATCCTAAACAGGCTAAGAACACTTCACATGTGTGGACAGTGTTTTTTTACATCAACAGAACAACCATCATAATGCTGAGCAAAGCAGGTCCAGCACAAGCTATAAACAACTGCTTGACTATTGATACAAACCCTGAGGCACAGTCCCTGAGCAGTCTCACATTCTCTGCTGTGTTTTAGCCGTGGAGGCTGCTGGGATCATCTACTTCTCCTGAGTCTTGATTGTAGAATAAGTCACATTCTCCTCTTTGACCTGCACAACACAAACAATCCTCATTGTTCAAATAAACAGGGAGCCTGCGGGTTTTCTGTTTTTACATTTCAACACTGAGACATTACACCCACATGTGATGGAGTGATAGTATCTCATTACACAATCATGGTTACTAATATGCTTTCTAGTTCGTGCTGCAGGTGTTGGGTGGGGTTGAGCTTGGGGCTCTGTGCAGGCCAGTCGAGTACTTTCACCCCAAACCCTGTAAAAAACATTGGACCTGGTTTTGTGCCAACAAGTTCTAAAGTACCATACAGGTCACTCGTTCCTGCCCTCAGGTACGACCCAGCAGCAGGCGGACTGGAGCTTTGTTGTCACGGTAACAACATTTAACAGATAGTTAACGTTGTGGAACGGTCTTGGTTTGGTCAGGTTTAGAAAAGTACGGTCACGGATCAAAGAAACAACAACTAAAGGGTTCAGATGGGAACCAAACATCAACCTCCTGTGTGAAAGTCTTGTTCCATTAACCCAACCTCATCCTACTTTGTCCCTGTTATAATAACTAGGTCACTTAAATAACAAAATGACACTGTGGGTGCACGTTTTATTACAGGAGGGACAGGGGCATCATTATGTTGAAACAGGAAAGGGCCACACACACAAACTGTTGCCACAAAATTGGAAACACACAACTGTCTTATATATAATATTAATTAGTCTCATTAAGTTTTTAAATTAACAAAAATATGTGAGCAGGTGCATCGACATGGCCATGTATTGTAGTGTAATAAATCAGTATATTAGTATGTTACCAGATCCAAGATTAAAACATTATAAACATAGAAAACCACAGTGGAATGAAATAATATGAAGAACTTCACTCACCTTTTTCTTAGGAGAGGCCCTTTGATGATCATGGTTAACAGTGACGTAGGTCAGACTGCTCTCCGCCTCATTCTGAGTGAAAACAACACAGTGGTTCACAAAGTCTAAATATATAATACAAACTGTTTGAACTGAAATCATGTGCCACAGTAATTCTCACTGATGTGTTGCAATGTAAATCTTCTTAACTGAGAATTAGTTTTAAAGTGCAGGAAAATACTCCTGGTTTCACAGCTTCTGCCACTGGTGGCAGCACTGAGCACAAACATACATCACTGGTGTTCTATGGTTTTTACCTTCATTTGATGAGTTAATATAATGTGAGTGCATATAAGTACATTTTAAATATATACAATAGACTAAAAATCTATTATGTTCATTTGTGAAGTAGCTCAATGGATATTTCTCTGATGTTTTCATCATATCAGAAAATATTTGACCAGAAAATCTATTTTACTCACAGGGGTATGAGTTGTTTTTGGAACACCTGGAACAAAAGGTAAAATTACAAGGGTTAATCTTAAAAATATTTATTTTAATATCATTCTGTACATTCACAACATACATGTTATGATTTATACCATAGCCATGGAAAGTGCTTGTTTTTGATGAGCCAGCAGATGTCACTAAACATGTGACCTCTGTTCACACCAGTGGTGATACAGATTATTTATTTTTCCCATTGATAAATGCCTGTGAGACTGGCACAGTATATATAGCTGAGTTACTGTCATTGTGAATGTGTCACCAGTCAAACTTCATCACACAGATTTTGGGCCTTGTCTTATCTCTGAGTGTATTATTGCATATCTGACATATTATCACATGACAGATTATTCTGTATATCCTGTGTCCTGTAATATATTATATTTAAACAAATGCTGTGCAACACTCGTCCTGTTTTACTGACCCTCTGTCGCTGTGGCTCTTCTCCTGCATTTGATAAGAACAACAGCGATGACGACCAGCACCACCACCACCCCAACCACAGAACCGATGATGATGTAGAGATGATCTGTGGTCAGAGGACACAAAGTGGCTCTTAAATACAAACTGATTATTTGGTTAAATAGTGAGTCAACATGACACAGAAACAGTGTCAAATGTGTCTAATTTGATTTTACCTTACTTATTCTACCTGTGAGTGTGTAGTTAGCCTCTATCTGAACCTTGTTATCATCAACAATCTGGCAGGTGTATCTCATGTTGGAGCCACGCTGACGCTTCACAGTCAGAACAGAGACACATTTCTTCTCTGTGACCTTGTACCCGTCACCTTCACCAACCAGCTTCGTCCCTGTCTCATCCAGCCAGAGGATACTTGTGTCTTTACAAGGGCCGAGCTCTTTGTATCTCCACAGGGAGCAGTTTAATGTCACTTCACCATCTCTATTTGAAGATTGAGAGACTGAGAGAAAATGATTAATTACTGTTCAGTGTAAATGTTTGACATCCTCCCCCATGATGTTTAGATAAATGATGATGATGGCTGCTGTTTACTTGAGTGCCAACCCCCACAACTTACCCAGTCAACAGCGCCTCCCACCCATCCCCCATCCCTAACCCCCACCCAGTGGACAGGTGTATGCAAAGGTGACATGTCATTTGCTGCAGAGTTAGAGTTTGATGTAAATGAGCTTTTATAGAAATGAGACTCACCGGTCAGAATATTTAGATAAACACGAGCCTCACGTTGACCACTCTGTTGACAGACGTACAGACCAGCATCCTCAGCAGTGATGTTGTTGATGAGCAGAGAGCAGTCAGTGTTCAGACTCAGCCTGGCAGCTCGATCTGAAGCCTGAATATTTCATTCAGGACCTCAGTTATTATTGAAACTGTTCTCTGTTGAATAACAGATTGCTGGAGCATGTTGTGTGATGATCCACTGCTGGGGCAGAGTAACATCATGTCCAGGTCTGTGATAAGTTGGGTCCTTCACAGATACCTGCTGCAAGACAAGAAAACATATTCTGAAAAAGTGACACCACGAAACATCATCATCATCTACAATCAAAATGATGAATATGAGGAGGTTTCATTGTTGATTTAATGTTCCAGAACAGATATGTAAACAAGAACTATCGCCAGGCTTTAACATTTACAACCACAGAGAGGGAATGCACCAAACTACACCCCCTAGTGGTTGGTAACATACAGGGATTATAATCATATACAGACATAATCATGGGACATGAGAAATCTAATCTGCTGATCTGATGTTATTGTCTTAATGTGTCTTTTTATGATTAGGTACATTGCACTGTGTACGTACTAAACACATGCACATGTAGATAGTTGAATGTTCTGTCAGACGTCTGTATACATTTGAGAATCTAAATGTAAACCTTACTGAACCATACTTGCTAAATCTTTTCTTTTCTCACAGTCTCTGAGGCTGAAAAGGTCACTGAAGTTTATCAAAGTGATCGTTTAATAACAATGAATTTGTTACATTTCAGTAAGACAGTGATTAACATTTGAATGAGGAAACAGAGCTTTACCTTCAAACTGAAGCACAAAAATAAAGATGAATTCCAGTCGAGCCATTGTGTGTTCTCTCTCTGTCAACAGGCGAATATTTCCTCTCTGCTATAGATCTGAGGGTGATTAGGCTGTTTCCCTTTTTAGTGTTGATTTTCTGAGTAAAAATGAACGAGCAAACACCATCACCACCCACCCTGTCTTAAGTGCCAGGAAAGTAAGATTTCATCACATCCGCCTGTATCTTCTTCTTAACAGACTGCGTGCAACAGTCACTGTTAAAAGATACTTGTGTTTCACAAACTGCAGCTGTGTTAGAAAGAAAATTATAAAGAAATTCAGTTTAAGAACACATTTGACTTCCTTGTTCTAAAATACTTCCTGAACAGACTGACTGAAACAGAACTAATGCAATGTTTCAAATGATCATTTAAAATGACTAGACTGAAATAGACAGTGCAGAGTAACGGAAATGTTGTAATTTCTCTGTCACTGCAGTGATGGAGCCAAATGAGGAAGTGTTTAGCAAGAAAACAAAAATAGAACAAGGTAAAAACGAGGAGCAGCTACAGCAGCAGCTCTTTGATACTGTGAACTGCTTTGACGTAAATATACATTTCCTAGCATGCAAACATAGATAATTAGAAGGAAACATGAACTTCAACTGAAAATGATCTTATTATTCTTGCAGGTATTTTAGTCATAAACCAAACCACACACTCACACACTCATTGTTAACGCAGGGTTAACCTAGGCCCAGGGCTGTACGAGTCACATTGCATCTCTTTCAGACCTGGGTTAAGGGTCACTCCAACTAAACCAGACCAACAGCTAAGATAAGCTAAGCTAAGCTAAGCTAAGCTGAGCACATGAAGACATTAGTATATTAAGTGTTGTTTAAGAACAGTGTTCCATGCAAACGTAACCAAATTAACTCTAACATCAGTTTACAAAACATTGATGTGACTCACAGGTAATTCTACAGTTGCTGAATGCTGCCACTTCCTGTATGGGTTTCAAATTAAAAGCCCTCAAGCGGTTCATACACTGTCCAGTCATACTAAGCCTGTGGTAGAAAGGTCTCCTTTCCTAAACACTTTTCCTTGACCTTGTATTTACAAAATCCAACTGCATTTACACCTGGCTTTTTAAATCAACTTTATTTATAACACATGGAAGTACAGCTGCAAACTCAGCGCTGTAGGCTGTAATTCAATAAGGTTTTCTGTCCAATACAGTCACAAAGAAAGGACAAGAATGTTTTCAGCTCATACATGGATTAAATTTAACCATCAATTATACATAGGAAGTAAAAACAAAATAGATATTATTGAAAATGAAGACAAACAGGATTAAAATACTCAAATAATATGATAACATGAGATGAATACACAGGTTGAGAAAGTTAAGCCATTAAAATGATAATTAAATAAAAATAAGGAATTGAGCAACAGAAAATAAATATACAGAGTTCCCTGGCATGAGCTTTTTGACCTTTTTGTACATGTTGAGAAAATTTATATTTTAGTCCATTTCACACTGGGGGGTATTTACTGAAACGACATTAATGTGTACAGTATTTTCTTATGATGATGATATTGTTAAGTAAAAATCCAATATGTCTGCTCTTTACGATGACTCCTATCTGGATTTGAAAGAGGAGAAATCAGTTTTTATGGATCTGGAGCTCAGCCAATCATGCAAGGATCTGCATCACTTTAAACGCTGCTGCCGCAAGGAATTGTGGGACAACATTATATACTTTCCTCTCATAAAGGAATGTCCAGTGTCTCCTCTGCTGAAGGAGATAAGATAGGAAGAACTGAAGCTCTTTCCCTTCACATTTAGAGGATCTGACCAGCTGTGATCATGGCTGCCGCTGAGATACTCTCAGGTCACTTCACTCAGTCAGGAACCTTCCTAAACAGAGCAGACTGTTCACCCACAGCCCCGGCCATTTACTGTGTGAAGTATGACTGTTGGTTTGTTGGCTGTGGACAGTTGAAGCACACTAACATCTTAAGGTATGAACACATACATTTGTAAGCGCCATTAAGCTACAGTATATTTCTATATTTCAAACCAGTTCAAGTTGGTTGTCTTCAAGTGGTTTTTTGCTTCCTGGAAAAACAAATAAGAGGAAGGATTAAATTCTGAATCATGGTTTCTGTTAATCAGTCCTGTTGTGATCAGCATTAACTCACCACTGTATCTGATGACAGCAACAGTGATTACAATCATTAGGATCAGTCCTGTAATAGGCAGAGTCAACATGACGTCGCTCAGAGGAGACCAGTCTGTGGAATCTGTGGAACATGGTTTTGAAAAAAATGAGTCAGTTATTAAAGAACTAAAACACATGGTACAAAGATATTTTCATACTTTTACCATTACCATTACCAATTACCATTTCATAGAGAAAGTCTTCTAACTCTAATGTGTGAACTTTGTAACTTAACTAGTTAGTTAGAACCAAAGCTTTATTCACAGCAGTAAGTGGCTGATGTCTCTCATCTTACCTGTGAAGACAGGTGTGTCAGCCTCTATCTGAACCTTGTTATCATCAACAATCTGGCAGGTGTATCTCATGTTGGAGCCACGCTGACGCTTCACAGTCAGAACAGAGACACATTTCTTCTCTGTGACCTTGTACCAGTCACCTTCACCAACCAGCTTCGTCCCTGTCTCATCCAGCCAGAGGATACTTGTGTCTTTACAAGGGCCGAGCTCTTTGTATCTCCACAGGGAGCAGTTTAATGTCACTTCACCATCTCTATTTGAAGATTGAGAGACTGAGAAAATGATTAATTACTGTTCAGTGTAAATGTTTGACATCCTCCCCATGATGTTGAATAAATGATGATGATGGCTGCTTTCTGTTACTTGAGTGCCAACCCCACCTTCTTATTAACCGCCTCCACCCATCCCCCATCCCTAACCCCCACCCAGTGGACAGGTGTATGCAAAGGTGACATGTCATTTGCTGCAGAGTTAGAGTTTGATGTAAATGAGCTTTATGAAATGAGACTCACGGTCAAATATTTGAGAAACACACGAGCCTCCACGTTGACCACTCTGTTGACAGGCCATTGCAGACCAGCATCCTCAGCAGTGATGTTGTTGGCGAACGAAGGCAGTCAGTGTTCGAACTCAGCCTGGCAGCTCGATCTGAATACAGATATTTCCATCAGGACTCCAGTTATTGTTGGAAACTGTTCTCTGTTGAATAACCAGGTGGTGCTGGGCATGTTGTGTGAGGTGATCCTGCCACAGGGCAGAGTAACATCATGTCCAGGTCTGTGATGATTGAGTCCTTCACAGATACCTGCAAAAGACAAAGAAAACATATTCTGAAAAAGTGACACGAAACATCATCATCATCTACAATCAAAATGATGAATATGAGGTTTCATTTGTTGATTTAATGTTCCAGAACAGATATGTAAACAGAACTTATCATGAGCTTTAACATTTACAACCACAGAGGAATGCGCAAACTACACCCCTAGTGGTTGGTATCATCAAGAATAATTTTCATTAACGTCTCCAATTCTAGCTTTCAAAACATACAGGGATTATAATCATATACAGACATGCACATTAGAATATGCTGTAGGTTCTCTACAGTATATATACAGAATAGTCTATCAGGTTGACTGAAGAACAGAACATGTTTTTTAAAAGTGAAACAAACAAAATGTATCTGTATAAATATTTTAATGGCTCTCTTTTTTCACTTTATTAAATTAAATTACATTTTCTAATATTTAATTATATTTTTTGGCACTTTACACACAAGATTATCTGTATACAGTAAATATGTGATCAAGTTTTTCATGCTGGAGTCCACGCCTCAACGGGTCAGAGCTGCTGCACGATAAACCTTTACAATATTACACAGGTATTTTTAACGTTGCAGCAGGGAAAATGTTGTAGTTGTTCCCTAACACCACTGGATGGCACTGTCCCTTCTAGTGTACACATAGACCATGTATAAAAAGGTACATTAGGAACCATACTTTGTTCACTACAGCACTTAAATTACACACAGCACTGTTTCTGTAAATAATAAATATCAATGTAAAATATGGCTTTTGTATTATATGTCTACTTGCAGACACTGATAAGAGATGTGTAAACCTGACTGCTCAATGTCACATCACTGTTGTGATGAAGGTTAACTTTTCCACCTGTTGTCTTTTTCCTTATTCTTATTTAACCTGGTCTGGTGTTATTCTGTTTTCTTCTTGACGTCAACAAAACCTTTGAACAAACAGCAGCACACGCTGGGCTACATTTTCAGGAAGTATCACCTACAGCAAAAAATGTTACATACTGAAAAGTACTGTGTCACAAACACTACACCACATTATCGGATTTCTCAACTTTCTTTTTGTGATGTTATCGACAGAATTCACCAGTTCAAAGGTCAGAATAAAGAACCAAAACTATTTTAGTTTCCTGTGCTGGTTTTACTTTTCCACACTACACTGATAATAATTAACATGTCTACATTTGTTTAAACCTGCAATAAACACTTAAATGAGAAAATTAAAGCAATTACCTTCAAAGTGAAGCACAAAAATTAAGATTAAAAGCAGTGGAGTCATTCTCTATTGTGCTCCTTTTGTCTCTGGTGCAGAACAAGTAAGTAATGATGAAATTTCCTCTTTGAGGTTGAACTTCTAAGTAAAAACTATTTACGTCACATCATTAGTCAACGCCTAGCCTGTCAAAAATATCCTGATGATATGGGGGAGATAATGTAGGTGGTTGTATGTGCACATCCTTCAGACACCACCATGTGTTCACACTCAACACAACATGCAAACACAAGTCGAGACCATTTGTTCAGTCATGGATCTACGTGTATGTGAGGAAAAAGTAAGTCACAGGAAGTATAAGAGAAGTTGTTGACTGAGTGTTGTTCACACAACATTGACGACAGTCTTCTTCCTTAATTTGGTGTCCTTTTGTTACACGGTTTTTATGTCTTCATCTTACGTTTGTGGGTTACATTAACTCTTTAACCTGTAAGGATGAAGCACCTGACCTCTTCATTTTGCCCTGAGCTGGGAGGTTCCTCCTGCTCTTGTCTGATTCTTCCATCATCAGGGTCAGTGGTCTCCTCCCAGGATGTATCTAAAAGTATTAATCAACATAGTTAACACTTCATTAACTGTATTCAAATCAGTGAAGATGTTTAACAATGTCATACTATTAAGAACTACACAGAGAACAATGCCATCAGGTTGATTTAGTAATTAAAAGCAGGTAATTTAGTCACTTTATTCACTGAGCAGCTGTAAAATCCTGCAGAACAACAGATTAGATCATATGTGGTATAAATATCATTGCACTTGAAATCATTTTCTTCATATCTGTATTTTCACCTGGAGCTCCATGGGTGCTGCTCTGGTCCTGGCTGCTGCTTTCAGACAGACTGTCCCTGCTCTGAGCCTCAGGTTTCCTCATGATGAAGAGGTCTGGTTGAAAACACGTCTACAAACACAGTGAAGAGCGACAAACCATGAACATGTCGAAAAACAGCACGTGTTACTGACACAGTGAACAGCGTCTGTAACTTCAGCTAAACCAGACGGACAGCTAAGCTAAGCTAAGCTAAGCTAACCTCATCAGAATATTATTCTAAACTAAGCTAAGCTAAGTTAAGCTAACCTCGTTAGAATATTAGTCTGTTAAGTGTTGTTTAAGAACAGTGTCCTGTGCAAACGTTACCAAATTAACATCAGTTTACAAAACATTGTTGTGACTCATGTAACTCTACAGTCGCTGGATGCTGCCACTTCCTGTTTGGGTTTTAATTTCTTCTTCTTTGATGTTTATTGGCGGTTAGCAAACAACTGGGTTTCAAATTAAAAGCCCTTTAGCGGTTCATACAGTCATAAAGAGTAACAGAAAAATCTAATTTGTCACCACTGTACCTTGAATTCCTATTTAGAAAAAAACAGCTACACTTGGACTATTTTTTTTAAATCAACTTTATTTATAACACATGGAAGATCAGTACAATGACAAGCTCAGTTGCGGTTTCCAGTCCAAAATGAAATCACACTTTTGTGGAAAGGTGAAGCATACTAACATCTTAAGGTGTGAACGCATACATCTGTTAAAGCCATTTAGCTACAGTATATTCACGTTTCAAATCAGTTCAAGTCTTCAAGTGTTTTTTTGCTCCCTGGGGAAAAAAAGAAAAAGAATAAATGAGAGGAAGGATTAAATTCTGAATCATGGTTTCTGTTAATCAGTCCTGTTGTGATCAGCATTGACTCACCACTGTATCTGATGACAGCAACAGTGATTACAATCATTAGGATCAGTCCTGTAATACGCAGAGTCAACATGACGTAGCTCAGAGGAGACCAGTCTGTGGAATCTGTGGAACATGGTCATTTACAAAAGAACAATATTTAATCAGACATTAAGACAAAATAACCATAATGTGTCTGTGGAGAACACATGGTATATAAGATATTTTTATACTTTTCAGTGTGAGAGTCCTCTAACTCTTTCAGTAACTTCAGTTAGAACCAAACCTTTATTCATGTCACCTGTGACGACAGGTGTGTAGTCAGCTTCCATCTGAACCTTGTTATTCTCATCAACAAACCGGCAGGTGTATCTTCTGTTGTGGCCTCTCTGACGTTTCACAGTCAGAACAGAGACACAGTCCATCTGTGTGACCTTGTATCCATCATGTTCACCAACCAGAACAGTTCCTGTCTCATCCAGCCAGAGGATACTTGTCTCTTTACAAGGACCGAGCGCTCTGTATCTTGACAGAGAGCACTCTATTCTCTCTTCACCATCTCTCTTTGGATCAGTGTCTGGAGACTGAGAGACTGAGAGAAAACAAGTGATTATTGTTAATCTGACACTTTCCTAGTGTCATATTCATTTCAGCCACAGGAGCTGAGGTGCACCAACACCCCAGTCTGAACAGAACTAAAAGCTATCATTTTCTTCCAGGTGATTATTAATTGCTCCATGCACTCAATGCACGCTTTACTACATATATTGGGTGTTAGCAAGCTATGTAACAACTGTCATGTAACTTGCTTCACATAAAATATGTACCTTGTGTTTCAGCTCAGTTATTTTTCTCAAACTGCTGTTTCCACAGTCAGACTTTACACTTAATTAATTGACATGGACTGAAGTAAATGTGAAATGAGGTGTAGTGAATCAAGGCTCCCTGGAAGAAACATCAATCATTTAAAAACTACACAATTTATATTCACAAATTACCTATTTATAATCTCAGTAATTAGCAAACCTGATGTAAACACTTCCCTATTTTCATGGTCAATAGTAAAGTTACTGTTAAAAGCAACTCTGTCCTATACCTATACCCTAACCTATAAATCAACTTTCTACTATGAATTAACAATTTTTACTAATATGCTTCATTCTTCAAATATGTGAGGCTAAAAAAACATGATGTTTTTATCAATGCAATGGGAAACCTTTATTAACATATCAGCCAAGTCTCAAAATGTATGTAAATTGTCACATCTGAGAAGCTGGAAGTGGTGGATTTTTCCTTAATAAGTGACTTGAATAATTACTTGATTGGCAAAATTGTTGTTGATAAATTTTCTGTCAAATGACTACTTGATTATTTAGCCAAATGTTTAACTAGTTTTATAGACTCCTTCTAAGTAAGAGCTCTTATTTTCTCATTCTCCACATGAAACTCACCAGTCATAATATTTAGAAACACACGAGCCTCATGTTGACCGATCTGTCGACAGACGTAGAAACCAACATCCTCAGCAGTGATGTTGTTGATGAGCAGAGAGCAGTCAGTGTTCAGACTCAGCCTGGCAGCTCGATCTGAGCGCTGAATATTTCCATTCAGGACCTCAGTTATTGTTGGAAACTGTTCTCTGTTGAATAACCAGGTGGTGCTGGAGCATGTTGTGTGAGGTGATGATCCACTGCCACAGGGCAGAGTAACATCATGTCCAGGTCTGTGATAGAGATTGAGTCCTTCACAGATACCTGCTGCAAAGACAAGAAAACATATTCTGAAAAAGTGACACACGAAACATCATCATCATCTACAATCAAAATGATGAATATGAGGGTTTCATTTGTTGATTTAATGTTCAGAACAGATATGTAAACAGAACTTATCATGGGCTTTAACATTTACAACCACAGAGAGGGAATGCGCCAAACTACACCCCCTAGTGGTTGGTATCATATCAGAATAATTTTCATTAACGTCTCAATTCACAAGCTTTCAAAACATACAGGGATTATAATCATATACAGACATGCACATTAGAATATGCTGTAGGTTCTCTACAGTATATATACAGAATAGTCTATCAGGTTGACTGAAGAACAGAACATGTTTTTTAAAAGTGAAACAAACAAAATTTACCTGTTAGCTAAAAATATTACGTATTGAAAAGTACTGTGTGCCAAACACTACACCACATTATCTAATATCAGAACTTTTTTTTTTTACATTAAAGACAGAATTCACCAATTTAAAGGTCAGAATAAAGAACCCAAAAATATGATAAACAGTTCAATGGGAAAATTAAAGTAATTACCTTCAAAGTGAAGCACAAAAATGAAGATTAATAGCAGTGGATTCATTCTCTATTGTGTTCTTGTTGTCTCTGGTGTAGAATGAGTAAGTAATGATGAAATTTCCTCTTTGAGGTTGAACTTCTTACTAAAAACTATTTGCGTCACAGCATTAGTCAACGCCTAGCCTGTGAAAAAATATCCTGATGATACAGGGATCATGTCTATAGGTATCTGTATGTGCACATCCTTCAAACAGCATCATCTGTTCACACTCCACATGGAAACACGGCAAAACTCAAGACAATTTGCCAAGTCATGATCCATTTCTATGTGTAGAAAAAGTAAGCCATGGAAGTATTGTAAAAGTTGTGGACTGAGTGTTGGTCACACAACTGATACGCAATCAGCTACGCAAGGAAAAACAGTATTTTCGACATTTTTCCTTCTAAGGGAACAGCATTATTACCAAATATTTCTTCTTAATTTGGTGTAGTTTTGTTACAGTAACAGGACAAATTCCACCAAACATAT
Source organism: Lates japonicus (assembly GCA_033238685.1). Classification (NCBI taxonomy): domain Eukaryota; kingdom Metazoa; phylum Chordata; class Actinopteri; family Centropomidae; genus Lates; species Lates japonicus. The sequence goes on along the minus strand of BRZM01000028.1, from coordinate 2,419,105 downwards.
TTAAGCACTATATATTTAAACAAATGCAGGTAAGTAAAACTGAGAAACTGAAAACTACTCCTTTGGATATCACGAAAATCAGAGACATATGGTTGACGTTTTAAGTGATTCGATAAAGTAAACGGAGTGTTTTTGAGTGCAGCTCAAGAGGAAATCTATGTTTGTGTGTGTAAGAAAAAAACAGCATGAAGACACTCATAGATATTGGAGGAAAATGCTTTTATTGTTGGGATCTTGTTTCTTGATTTTAACGAACATACAGAGTAATGTCATCTGCATATAATGTGTTTCCAGTAGTTATGACAGCATATGAGTTTCTCCGACATCCCACAGTGTTTGGATTGATTTTACATTAACTGAAGGTCCAACAGCTTCACAGATAAATAAAACTAAACATGTACATTTTTAAATAGTGGGACACATTTAGACACAAATTTAAGTATCTACACTGCAAGTCTGGGTCAGTATACATCCAAATAAAAAAGATAAGTCAGACAACATTCTATACTTTTCTTACTGTCAAAAAATCCCATGAAAAAACCCAAACCAACAACTAATTATACCTCTGAGCTGACAACAGCAGTGGTCATTGGATAAGGGTCAAACGTCAAGGTCACTTTTTGACTTACAACCAAAAATGGAGTAGGTGAGTTGTAAAGTACAGGGAAAGAGACTAACACATTACTGGTTTTGGTCTATTCGTGGGATTTGAGAAACAATTAGAGTGTCAAGGAAAGTACCACAGTAACAGCTGTCTGGAAAATGTACACTGAGGTTCTGTCTTTGCTCATCAGTTTGTCCTCTGCCATCAAGTTATGGGTCAGTTACACTGTGAACTTCAGGCTGTCCTTTGTTCACAAAGCATTCTCACATCCAGACAGTGATTTATATGGCAATGTAAACCAGCCTCTAAACACAAATGATCTGTTTCATGGATACAGTAGAGCCAGGAGATGACAGAGCACTGCAGCGAATTTAGAGAGTTTAATACATGAATTGTCTCAGCAGGTTTCACAGTAACACAATGCAAAATATCCTTCATTGATTTCACTTGTAAAAATCTTTTTGGTTATATTGAGATGCTGAAGACCAGAGAACCATGTGGTATTAACCCTTTCATCATTTTACTCAGTGCCATTTGCTATATCTTACTCACAGATTAATAAATAACCTAACTCGACAAATTTTTGTGCTGTATAAAGGTTTCTCTTATAAAAATTAGAGAAAGACAAAGAAATGTTAGATCCTAATCTACTAGAAGAACGCATCAATTCCTACAGATTTATGCTTAAAATGTATTTCAAAGGTTTGAAAAAAAAAACAGAATCAGACAAATATTTTGTTTAGAGAAACATGCAACCAAGTTCAAGGTATACTGAGAAACATAAAGGGCGCTTATGGCAAAATAAATAAAATGCCTCTGCTGATTTACAGTCAAAACGGATAAATATTCTCATACAGGTTTAGTGTGACACATATATGTGATAACTGCATAATAATTTTGTAAAATAACATCTTTGTCAAATGCCATTAATTAATAAAAAAAACTTCTTTGATTAATTTTGAAATGTGGCTTTTTAGTCTTGACTTTAAATAACACAGAATGGTCTTGAAAGTGAAAACAGAAACCTGCTGAATTTGTCTGATGATATTTTATAGTTAACTAAAACTTAAAGGTGCTGTATGTAAGTTTTTGCTATCGCTACAGACCATAGCCAACATTAACATTACTTAACATTAACAGTCATCCTCTCATGTTGGACTGAGGGAAGACTGGACACTACAGTGGCTCACTATCACAGAGTAGTATTACAGGGAAGGACTGCTTACTTCAGTAAAAGAAAAGAAGCAGCTCTTGGTGAGTAAAGGAATGAAGTTCGATGCTGACCTTGCAACATTTCTTTAAGACTGGGAGGTAAATAGCTGTTAATGCTTAAGTTGGCTGTGTAGCGATAGCAAAAATGTACACACTTTATATCAATACCTGTTAAAAACACTGTTGAAAAGTAAAAGCCCTGCATTCAAAAATGTACTTAGGTAAAAGTACAAAAGTATTAGCATCAAAATACTGTATACTCTAAGTACCAAACATAAAAGTAGTCATCATGCAGAATGACCCAGTTCAGAAAAAGGTTTATCAAATCAATGGGTTGTAATTGTTGGTGCATTAATGTTTGTACCACTTTAATATTATAGCTGAGAAAGGTGGGGCTAGTTGGGGGGACCAATAACATCTCATCTTACCCTATGATGAAGCATCATAATTTATATTTTCAATCTGAATCTTCAAAGTCTGAATAGTAGAAGTACAGTATAAAGTAACAGGAAACAGAAATACTCATGTTAAGTATTTAGTTACTTTCAACCACTGATTTTAAAAGATGGTTAAAGATCTAATAAACAACTGAAAAACAAATCCAGTGTGGACATTTGACACAAAAGTAGAAGTTGGCTACATGTCAGCTAAACACAGGTGTTACAAAAAGAAAAGTATACTTTTTTTAGTTATAAATGGGAAATGAAAGCAGGTGAATCTGAAAAAATAAACTAGCATATTCTTTTATTACACATTTGTGCTTCTCCTGTCCTCTCTGCTGATTTTGTTAGTACTGTGGAATACCCACAAGATGGCGCTATGCTTCAATCATGCCTCCACATCTGTGTGGCAGTAGCTTGAATCGGCTGTGACTTACAGATTCACAGCACAGTGACGGACAGGAGTCGACATTAAAAACACATTTGAAGTCATGCATTTGAGTAGAAAACTTGAAGTTGTGCGTGCGTTTCTTATTGTGCACTGAACGCAGAATGTTCACATTCTGTTTGGTCCATAGTGGTTTGTGTAGGAAAACACTGCAGCACGTTAGTTCTGTTGTACAAGCCATCCACATATTACATACAGTACATATTCTATTTTACTACAGCAGATAGTTGTTTCTCTAATGTCAGAGCCACATGAAGATATCATCAAAACAAGTTTGTCACTTTTCTTCAAGGTGTCACTGATGCCTTGCTAAGACTTACTGTGATCTGAACGTGATTTAAAAAACTATGATAGCTAAACCAAACGTTTGGAGAATTCCTTCTAATTTACTGTTGGAATTAAATGAGTAATGAGCATAGTGTTTTTATTTTTGGTGTTAATTATGTCAGGATCCTTTCTAAGTGTCTCATGTCCAGTGGTATAAAAGGGCCTCCACTTTCCTTCACCTTCCCTCCACTCTCTTTGGACCTCTGAAATCTGAAAGCCTCATTCACTGGACATTAACCTAAAGACTTGTCATCCTGGCTGAACTAAGCTGTACCAGGTAGGCACAGTTTAACTCCAGATATTTATGTATCTCAACATTCATATGTAAACCTGCGTGGAAAAAGAAGCTGCAAATAAAAACCTGTGGATTTCCAGGTGAATTTTAAATGATGTCAGCAGTGTAAGACACATTTACTTTCATGGACTTTGTATTTGTCTAGAGCTTAAAGGACGTACTGTCATATCATTCATGACAAAGTCCACCCATGATTGTGCAGACCAAAGCAAACCATGCAGAACTATTTGCAGTTGCTTCTTATCTTGTCACAGACTTGTCGTAAAATAAACACGTTTTACGTTAATTTTTCCAAATCCAGAGCAGCCTCAAAACAGATTTCAGAATGAATGTGAATCAAAGTTCCTCTAGGAACTACCGACACAGCCACTGTCGTATGTAAGTGAAACAATTACATAACATGACGTTTACAGCTGCAGTCCAGTCCAGAGCTTCAAAGAATAATTCAAGTAAACTCAGGAAATGTTGGCCTTGTGCGGTGAGCAGAGGCCACAGGACAAAACCAAAAAGAACAGCTCTCTATTTCCTGCGCCCACACACCTGCAGACTCTGACAGACAAAAAACGTGATGGTGAGTTGGATGCTTGTTTTACCAGTCTGTTTTCCTTCAAAGCCGGATTTGCATCCAGTAACCAAACTACAAGCGCCACACCTCAAAGTACTTTACAAATAAAGTGCAGTGGAGCTTCTTCTGCATGCCATTGCTTGCATACTTTTTTTTAACCAATCCAAATGACTTTTCCAGGATGAAACTGGAAAGCTGGAGGTAATGCTTCTTCTACACAAATGTCTGGGAGCTCGAGGGACCTGGATCCCTCTGCAGAGAAGTGTTGGGTGGAGATTTAACCAACTCCCTCTGATCCTCGCTGGTCGCCCTGCCCGGTCTGTATCCAATGTAGACTGTGGCTGTGCTTGATTAGACTCGGCTCAAATCCAGAGCTTTCACCTTTCCAAATATTGAGGACATTATACCTGGCTATAAAAATCAAGTACACCTTTAGGTACATCACAAAGACTGTGGTGCAAACATGTATCCCGGGGCAGCAGGGAGACCTTCTTATTGTCCTGTGATTCAGTGACTTGGCAGGGTCACAGTGAGGTTTCAGTGGAGAAGCTGATTGTGGGCTCCAGCTTGACTCCGTTGGCTTTCTTCTCTGAAGGGCTGTCCCCGGGACACTCAGCAGGGAGCTACGAGAACAAAAGAAAACTTAATGAAGGCAGGGATCAGCACAACAATAACTCAAGATCCCATTATGCTTTGCATTGCATTGCATTGCATTGCATGGTTTTCTAATTAATCCCGATTAAACAAATGCACCTCCAGCTGGGTTGTCATTTATATTTATCTGATTTTCAAACTAGAAAATGCTAAACATGTTCTGGAAGTCTCTCCATACTATCAATCAAAATTTCTCTAAATACATCTGACCAAAGTAAAAGGAAAAAATAGCAAAAAAAATCTGAAAACATCAATCTGAGAAATGGTATTGTTAATAAATGCAGATTTTCTATCTCACAATCCATCGTCCAAACCTCAGACTTGACTGTGTGATCTCAAGGGAAGTGAAACCCTGATTTGGAAACCTCTGAGCTGAGGAAGGAGAGGAAGGAGAGGATGGGTCTGATGAATTGCCTTCTCTGAAGGGCACTTCAGCTGTGACTCAGCAGGACGGTGGGAGGGCGGAGTAAAGGCTGATTGAAGGGGGCAGAAACGGATTTAATGGCCTGGCTTTTCTGAGGGGTGCTTCGCAGGGCACCTTCAGAAATCATTAGAGATAATCAGCTGGTGGCGAGGTTAAATTTAAGAGGAGACAGGATTTTATAGCTTTGTCTGTTTAAAGAACAATTTGTCTGGAGAAACGCCAAAACCGAGAGAAAAAAGAGCGAACTGACAAGAGACTATGTTCAGGGAAAGTAGAGAAAGGTTCAAGAATCTGTCTCGTCATAAGGTCAGTTCGTAGGAGGACAAATGCTGAACAAAGAGACACTCAGACTCTGTAAAGGGTACTTCACAGGGACACAGATTTCAGAGACAAAGGAAAAGAAAATGGCAGAGCAGTTTAGGAGACATGAATGAATCTGGGTGCATCTCATATGTTTTCTGAAAACGTAAAGTGTTGTTGTTAAGTGTTGTGGTTAAATAATAAACACTACTGTTCATTTTCTGGTGTGTTTTGAGTAGAAGTGTGTTTGTGTGTGTGTTTTTGTGTACTTACTGCTTGTAGGTGGTTGCTGTCTGTACCCATGTTGACATTGTGTCTTTTCAGTTCTGACTTGATTAAGGCTGAAACAGACAGCGAGGTAATATTACATTTCTAATATTTGGTTAGACGTGCACAAATGAACACACATACAGAATATAAACACACACACACACACACACACACACACACACAGCCCTACCAGTGAGCGCTATTCCAAGAAAGATCCAGGCGCAGAGGAAGAGGTTTCCAGCCAGTGGATTGTAATATGTGGTCAGTTTGCCCTGAATCAGAGTGAAAATGATCCCGAATATCTGCACAAACACACACACACACACAACATTACAGAGTTTCATTACATATTACATTATCACCCACTTCAATCACTTCTGCAGATCCCTGCTGATTAACAGTTTGAGGATATGCTTCTCAGACAGTACTTTCTTTAAAATCAGCTGATTCCTGTTCAGAGGGAATGTAGTTTCATCAGATGGCTGATGTTTCATGTTTGAATGATTTATTTATGTGACTTCACGATACCTGAGCGAAAGCATTGAGAAGCCCTGATGATGTCCCCTCAGACTCTGGGTAGGTGATCTCCACTCCAAACTCAAAGCCCAGAGGAAGGTAACCCGTCATGAAGAACCTGAAACACAGACGTCAAATCAGATCCGTCTGTCCTGGTTAAATGTGTGATTACAGCCTGTGAGGAGTTTTTAATTACCTTTACACACTGGATCCTCAGTATTTAGAGGTTACAGGAATATGTGCAGTTTTGTAAATGTGCGCTTTATCAATTGGTGACACATTTTTTCATTTACATGTAAACATGTGCTCAGGCCCTGCTTCATACACACAGCAGGTGTGTTTAATCCTACAACAGTGACAGACAGAGCTCACACCCTGTGTCTGTTTGTTTTCAACACTGCTTTGTCTAGTTGTGAAATTAAAACTGCAGGGGAAAACAACAACACACCTTCTGTCTTGAGTTTGTTTTAGCAGCACTTTGATCAAAAACTAAAACCCAATGTGTTCAGTTTCCTGTTGGTTGCAGGAGTGTTTATGAGCGGTAGCAGCTCCCTGCTCCTCCCTACAGAGACCAATGAATATATGAGGGTTTCAGGTTCTTACAACAAAATGACATTCATATATTCAATGCAGTGTTGTTGTAAGATCTGAGGACACTTGGTACAATTAACTTATATATGTTTAGAAATCTGTATGACATATTTTAGCCACAGATTTAACAGAATAACTAGCATTTCAGGATTTGTAAACTTGTTGAAATATTACACAGTCTCATGTCCCAGCACACACACACATAGCAAACGCTACAGGCTGTAAAATTCATTGCACGATTACGAGCACATCAACATTACTCCAAGAAAAACCTTCACAAGACTCTGCATGTTGCTGCAGGTCAGTGCAGTGTGAACGAGGGAACAGGTGCAGACTGTGCAGGGTTGTTGGTCTTTATGGAGCCTCTGACATAACTGGAGATGGTTTAAAAGGTCACATGTAACACATCAGTGCCCCTGTCCCGCCACGCCCCCTCCAGGTCCCGCCCAGAGGCCCCACCACCAGCTCACAAGGTCAAACACTGAGATAATATGACACTGTGCAGCCTGGAAACCAAAGTAGCTATTTAATGTTTTCCACACAGAGCTCTCTCACTTTAGTTTTTCATTTTTAAGCTGTTACATTTCAATATTTTCTTTGATGATTCAAATGTTGTAACTGCATAAAAAATAATGTAACTTTAAAAAAACAAAACCTGGAGTTGTCATATTATTGTATTTCTTAAATTAAAGATCATATAATAATGTAATCAAAGCAAAATAGCTGTGCAGTGAATTATAAAGAAGGTGTTCATCAGACTACCGTACCCCAGGACTCCAGCGGTGAAGAAGACCAGGTAGATGCTGTTGAGGTCCAGAGTGAAGGTGAAGACCACCATGCCCAGAAACGACAGGGTGTACACGATCAGAGTCGTCATCCTGTGAAACAGCAGCACGAACACAACACGTGACTCAGTCATTCAGTCACCAATCAGAGCTGAGATCAGCTAAATCTGTCCTCATCTGCTAAAGCAATATTTCAAATAATATACAGTACGTGTTTGAAGGAAAACTTTTCTATGCTTTTGCAGTATTGAGGGTTTAGTTTAAGTGTAAACCCTCATATCTGAATCCCCCTGCAGGGTACCCCTGCATTCCTTTGACTGTGAAGATATTTTCCAGATGTACAGAAAATGGAAGTGTAGTGCAGTTCTCTGCACTACACTCAGACTGCATGCATGTGTTTGCCTACTTGTACGTCTTGGTGTGGTCCAGCCACAGGCCACAGAGGATGGATCCGACCATCCCGGCAACAACCAGAGTCAAACCAATTCTCCCAGCGTTCAACTCCTGGTTCTGAGGAGAGGAGAGGAGGAGGAGGAGGAGGAGAATGAGCCTTTGTGAGAACAAACAGCTGACTAAAGGGCTTTTGTGCTCCTTCAACTCATCAAATCTCAGCAGAAAGATTTCCCCTTACAGGTAAACTATAACATGTTCTTTAGGTGTGTACAGTATGTGAGGGTGAGTGTTGTTAGTTTGGGGTGTCAGGGATTTCCTGTGTTTTCTGTGGGAGAAAGCTGTAAAGTCATCTGACAGACAAGAGACAAAGAGTTTATGAGTTCACACAAGGGTGAGAATCTCTCAGAGTGTGTGTGTGTGTGTGTGTGGGCGCTGACAGTGTTATGGTGGGCAGCAGGCATGCGTGAAAGCAGCTAATGACCTCGGAGCCGCAGACAATAAACTCACGTCTCATCAAAGCCATCAGAAGTCTCGCTGTTCTTTTCTCTCTCAATACATCTCTTTATCTCCCTCTCCCTCCCTCTTTCTCTCCCTCCACCATTCAGCCTCCATCCACCTGCTTTTTATACCTGAATGGGTTCAGCACATTCACAAAAAACACCTGAGGTTTAAGTTTGGCAAAATGTAAAGATGTGGTGCAGGACTTTTACAAATGAACTAGAAGGCTACAGCAGCTGGAGTACACAAGTGTGGCAGAAAAACCTAGGAAGTGTCCAAGAAATGTTTCTGATGCTCCAGATTAAAAAGAAACCTGACATTCAGAAAGAAAGTGATCAACAAACGTGTCTTAAACTGTGTTTGTGTAATCACTCTCACTGACAGAAGAGGGAGACAAAAGTGTCACAAGGCAGGTTTAAAGATGCTGAGGATCAGCAGAGTCAGTAGGATCACTTAATGCTGCTGTGTGTGTTTGTACCTCATAGCAGGCCATGATCATCTGGTTGAGAAGTGTTGAGACAGAGTAGAAGGAGCCGGTCATTATACCTGCAGACAGAAACAAAGAGGAAGGAGAGTGAGCGGTTCACTTCAGCAGTTCTGTCTTGGATACGAAGCGAATCCATTGGAATAGAACTGAGTTTGCCCTTAAGGAATATGTCTGTGTTTGGTTTTAATGTTTTCAAATCTAATTTTAAAAAAACAGGCACGGCTGCATGATCATAGAAAAGGTTCATCTCTCTAAAAGTCAGTCACTGCTTCATGACAAGGACACATGCATTAATGTTATTAGCACAGATGAGAAGCTCTCTCTCCGTGTGTCTGACCGCCTGTGAGTGTGTGTGCGTCTCTGATTGGCTGTTGCCAGGTTACAGAGTCAGAGTCATTGTGCATGCTGTTCAAATGTGTATGACATTAAAAATGGCCGCTGCTTCTTCTTTAAGTCGGCCTGTCAAACACAGGAGCAAAGGAAAGTCAGTCTGAGAGTGTGACAGATCGTTAACACAAGGTGAGTTGTGAAGTGTGTGTGTGTGTGTTGCTCTGTCACACATGGAGGAGTCACATGATACAACATGTGGTGGGAGATAGTCACGCTAGAAACATGAGAGTGCAGAAAAGCCCTTTCAGCAGTATTAAAATGGCCGTAGTGTCTCTCCAGGGGAAATGTTTTCACACTCAGAAAAATGGTTTAATGAGCTGCAGGGTCTTAAAATCAGTGATTCCAGTCTGTATGTGTAAGAGCAGTGATAAAAAGAGCGGTGATCCTATAGGAAGTACCATGTATACTGTAGGTATATATATTTAGTGCTGAGAGGTTTGTTATTATGTTACTTCTCATCACACAAACACCAGGAGGAAAACTTTCCCTACTGATCTACTCTTTTCCCGACATCTCATGATTTTATTTCTCTTCTCTGACGTTTCTAGGAAAACTGTCAGGGCTCAGTATCTACTGATCCTCACCATCTTTTTCTCATACCGATGATAATCAGGGAGACTTGCTCTTACCGTAGCTGATGAGAAGCAGGACGAAGGCTTTGTTCTTTATCAGGTTGAGGATGGACTGTTTGTAGGAGTAATCCTCAGGAGGAGTGTCTGGTAGGACAGCCTGGGCCTGACTGGGAGGGAGGGCAGGACGGTCCTTTATGACTGCAGAACACACAGAAACAGTCAAGTTTGGGTTAACTCACCAGTCTTCTTACTGGTGAGATGGAGAGATAAACAAAGAAACCCAAAGAAACCTTTTTATAATACCTGACTTCAGTGTACGTTCAATCAAATCAATATTTGATCACTGAATATTTACATATTCAGATGTTTATTTCTATTTTCCAAGAGATTAACGGCTCAGCCAATCCTTCTGAAAACTTCATTAGTGTTTTTTCCTTTTGTACATTCACAAACCAAATATGCTTTATTTCATCAGCAGGGTTAGACATGCACACAGGAATGTCTTTACAGAACCTTGCAAAGAAGCTCAACTGTCTCAGTTCAGTTGCATTCAATCAAGTTGCTGAATGTAATGTCATTTTAGACGTCTGTTTCCACTGAGTTTTTGTGGCCTCTTGCCTGCATGTTAGTGGACAGGGGGTGTAGGTGGTTGTTAACTTTACAGCTTGCGTCACCTCTCTGCTGTAACCTGACTGATATGCCTGAGACTGCAGGTTGCCAGGTGTCACGTTTGTAAATTGTTAGCTCGGGGCTAACACCTGCTGCTGTGCTGAAGTGGCTGTGGGAGTGTTTCTGGCAGCTGAGACCCCCCGTTAGCTGCGTCTTGTGGCTCATGTGAATACTGAACCACAGCCACAGCCCTGAGACTCTTCTGAAACTCATTATGTTCACAGGAGATATTTTCTCCACATTTGATTGGCTGTTTGAAACCACAGTCTCAACAGTATGCTTTAATGTTTGCATAATGCTCCGTGCCTGTTCAGAGCCAACGTGATAGAGCAGGTTTGAAATTAACCACTAACCCCACCCTCTTCCTCTCCAAAACACAATACAAAGTTGATGCATAAAACCATAACCCTTAACCACAGGTCTTTCCTTAACTTAAACCTAATCCTGTTCTAATCTTAATCCTGAACTCAAATCCTGATCTTTAGCTGGCTGCTTAATGTCCCCAGTGTGTCTGTGAGGACATCTAGTCTTCAGAACAACACACACACTTCTGCACAGAGGCGTGCCTGTAGTCAGCTCACATGGCTTTGAGGTGACTGAACCATAAATTCCCAGCATCTGGAGCAGATGGCTGCACATAGTAAAAGTATGCTACCTCCCATGGCGCAAGGCAGTGTTTGAGAGTGTGTGTGTGTGACTGTGGTGCGTACCTATGACCGTGAGGATGAAGAGGCCCGTGGAGACAGCGGCGGTACCGTAGAACATGATGCTGATGTTGTGGCCCGTCAGCTCAATGTCGTCCGGCGTGTTGGGAACTAAAACTGGAGGCAACAGGAAGCCTATGGCTGTTCCCAGCTAGAGACACAGAGACACAGAGTTATGTTATGTTCTATGCTATTGTGTTGCAAATATACTGGCATCATTAATCAAGGGTTTATAAGCTGTAATTAACGGCTTTATTAATGGTTATTGAGATATGCCAGGTTGTGGAGAATCCTCCTCCAGCCCTGCACTTTGTTTGTCTGTTAAACCACTACTTTAATTCAGATGGACTGTTTGACCACCTCTTCTGAAGGAGGGCTGCAGGACATCTGGACCAAAATCCATTTATAAACTGCTTATTAACATCACACATTATAAACATGTACTAAGGGATTCATCAGGTTTGCAGTTGTAAATGTTTGCATGATATAAATATAGCGTCTTGTTTTTCTCAGTCACCTGCAGTTATAAATACTCATATGTTAATGTTAATAAACCATTAATAAAGGGTTCTACATTAACCTGTTTCAGCTGCTCATTAACATGTGCAGACTTGAAACAGGTTAATAGCTTTTTCCTCTTCTCATATCTCTTTAAGTGAGTGCACGTCTGCTTTAGCCTTTCAATAATCTGTGGCACGCGCACACTCGCTCGTGCACGTCCTGACCTGGTTCCCGAGCACGGCCGTGGCGCACGCGGTGGAAACCTCCCGGGGTCCGAACCACACGGAGGCGATGCGGGACGGCAGGCCGAGGATGAAGACCTGCGCCACGGAGCAGATGACCTGCGCGGTGACGGTGACTCCAAACAGCTCGGGGCTCACGCTGGCGCACTTGAGCCAGGCGCCGGCGCAGTTGAGGCCGGCGCCCAGCAGGGCCGTGAGCCGCAGACCTCTCCGGTCCAGCAGCCAGGTGGCCGGGAAGATGAGCGGCACGTAAGCGACCATGTAGACGATGGAGAGCCAGTCCACCTTGTCGTTGGTCACCCCGTAGTACTGGGTGAACACGTTGGTGATGATGCTGTACTGGATCCACTGGAAGGCGTTCACCAGAGAGTACAGGCTGAAAACGGTCAGCACGGCGAACCGGCGCCGGTACAGTTTCGTCTCCAGCTTCTTCCCTTCCTCCTCCTCCGCCTCCCCTCCTCCTCCGTTGGGCAGCATCGCCTCTCTTTCATCCGGCGGCGCCTCCTTCTCCTGCTCCTGTTCCTGCTCCAGCGCGGGGTCGGTGTCTGCCTCCCCCGCCCCGCCCGTCGGCGCAGCTTCGTATTTCGGATCCGCGTACCGCTCGGCTGCGCCCTCCAGCTCCGGACTCTTCCTGCCGACCGTGATGTCGTCAGGTGCGCCGGTATCCGCGCGCAGATGCTCCTGCACGAGCTCACCGGCCACCATGATGCCGGTTTGGCGTTTTTTCCCTCTTATCGCCGCTGCTGAGTCGGTAGATGACTGCTAGAGACGAGGCAGGAAGCGAAGAGGCGCACAACTGAGTGGTTTCCTCATTCGGTTACTACTGGAAACCGCAATGATGCTTTAAAGAACACGAGTGACTGTCGTAGAAACCAGACTTAGACTTGATAAAAACTAAAACAACGTCCTGCTCATCATGAAACCTCCTGTAGCTCCCTCTGTCTGGCTCCTCTGGACCAGCATGCTGCCGGTCTGGTGCGTCTCTCTGATTTCCCCTCTCGGTCCCTGTATCTTTTGTTCATCCGACGCCGTGACGCGGCCTTCCGATGCTGATGAGCCAATAGTAAAGCAGCTACAGCCTGTAGTATCTTGAACTACGCCCAGGGTGTGAACGTGAAATTGTGAATGTGAGCGGTGACCATGTGGAAGCTGGTAAACCATGATGCAACAGCGTGTACAGTGAAATCTCCTGCAGCCTGTAGACTCTCAGTCAGTCAGACTTATTACAAATCACATGTTGGAAGAGTTAATAATAATAATTCAATTTACTTACAAAAACATTCCTTCTGTTTGGTCAGCAACATTCATATTACACAGTCTTCCACTGATGAAAATACTATTTATTAACAAATGTAATTTTATTTAATGAGACAACTTTTATCAAATACAACAGCAATATTAAACATTAAGGAACAGTTCACTACGTGCACATTAAATGTGTGTTTAATCTCAGTTTACACACATTTATCATTTCTATGAGACTTGATTTAATGAAAAATGTCAAATAATCAAATAAATGATCTGACAGTTGTTGATAGATGTAAACTCCTGGACTAACTGTCAGCTCTGTAACGCTGATTAGCCCGTCCATATGCTCAGGCCATTATCTGCTCTAATCCTAATCATTGTTTGACCCAGTGGGACTCCACTGCAGGAGAGGTGAAGGAGTCTGAGCCCACAGGTGATTTCATTCTGGGTCAAAAACAAAGTAGACCCTGTGGAAAGAGCTTTTTACTGCTTCTCTGTTGCACAACACTCAGATCAGCGATCAGCTCTGTCGCTCTGATACATCACTGTCCTGGTTCTTGATGCATTTGTATGATAATAAACCACATTACTGACACTTTGGTCCATTAATATCCAGGTTATTGATGAGCCTGTGTTGTCACTCACCTCTGTATCACTGCAGGACGGTGAGCTGCAGAGAAAACAAGATCTTAAGTTTGTGTTTACTTGCTCTTTAAAGGTCCACCTTTCTCTGTGAGGCCTCTTGAAATCCCTCCTTTGTTCAGGGTCAAATAACCTCCTGACATCCTGTTGCCTGGGTTTGGAGGGGGAGGGAAGGTGGGAGCGAGCTCTCACTCTGCTTCTGTTTTCAGGCACCAACAGGAAAAAGGAGAATTTGCTTTTACTGGTAATTTTGTCCAGAAAGAGACACAACAAGACGTTTTGTGTTAAAAATAGGAGACACTGGTCCTTTACCAGTGAGATGAAATGAGATGTTGTATATTTTGGGTCAGTTTGGTCTCAAGTCTTTACAGAAGTAGCCATGACTTCTGTCTGAGTCACAGCTGCCACATAAAGCAGGATATAAAGGTTTATAGGAATTTAAACCTGTTTGATAAAGACAGTAAACTCTGGTTTCTTAAACTCGCGACAGAGTAAGACATCTTCAAAACATAAAAGATCTTTGACGCGCAAACACGCTTCCTCAAGTTCCCCGTTGCCATGGAAACTCTCGCATCACAAACTGACTCCACTTTGGATAATTTATAGAAGGTACCAAAAAAAAAATACACCAATAAAAAAAACATGGCGATGTCCGGATCTGGAGAGCGGGCTCTACTGGAGCTGAACCTGCGGAGGGAGACGTGGTGTCAGGTGGAGATGAACCCCCGTCAGTCCTGGGAGAGGACCGAGAGGAGACACTGCGGGAGCCACCTGCGGACCAGCCCGGTCCTCCTCACCGCTCTGACCGCAGCAGGACCGCAGCGCAGCAGGACGGCCCGCACCGAGAGGCCGCCCCCCGTCAAACTTCCAGAGAGAAGGCACTTCGAAGAAAGCTGTGAGCTTTTACTGAAATCTTCTGTTCCTGTGGTCTAATGTCTCCATATGGTTTAATTTACAGAGTGCGGTTTAACGCAGGTCTTGTCAGTTTATATACATCTGTAATATATCCCTAAACATACTGAAGGAGGTGGAAGCTACACATCTAAATCTACATCATTTCTCTGAGATACATTTCTGTCAGTATCAGATATCTGATGGATTATTTATGAAGGAACACAAAGCCTTGCTGCCATATTTGTTTACTGCCTTGAGGAGATAAGACTGCATTTCTTTAATTACATGTGTAGAAAAACAGAACTGACATTTAATACATTTGAATTATTTCTGATTATACTGATCAGGTTTGGTTGAATCTTTAAAAAATCTGCCCCCTGTGGCTCACACCTTCTGTCTGTAATTCCTCTTTCCTTCTCTTGCAGATAAATCACACCTGGTGTAGACGGCTGCAGACCTCACACATGTAGATGTACACATGGCACCTGAACACACCTCAACTTTTCAGTATTTTATTTCCATAAATAGTGTTGTGTTGTGCAACTGTTCAACAAGAATACAACATAATAAATACATCTGTGAACATAATTCACTGGCACTCTTTGTTTCTGAGGATCAATGAGCACATTCTGTCTGTTGCCTGTAAAACTTCACCCTCAAACCAACACAAACAAACACTTGTGTATGTGTGTGTTACCGGCTGTCAGCCCTGGGGAAGAGTCTGTGAGCGTTCTGCGCAGTGACGAGCTGAACAGTCTGCGGTGACAGACCTTTGACGTCAGCGATGTACCGGCAGGACAGAGAGATGTTAGCGGGCTCATTCCTCACCTGGGAGACAGACGGAGACAGGAGGAGGTTAAAAAGCTGCACTCGCATCTAAATATGATGAATTTTAATAGTTTGAAACTTACGTGCTTGTCGAGCCCCAGTGCAGGAGAGTCGGTCTCCAGACAGATGTGCTCCAGTGGGAGCTGCTTGATCAGTTTGTCTCTCTGTGTGGTAACATTAAAATCTGTCACTGTTACCTTTTTATAATGGACTGACAGATACAGCAGATACAGAACAGGCTGACACACGACTTCAACACATACAACATACAGTATACGTTCAGTAAATTACTCCCAACAGTGTTAAAGCTGAAACTAACGATTAGTCAACTGACAAAAACTGATCAAAAACTATTGACCATTGACCATTTTTCTATAGAAAAAGTGAAAAAAGCTTCTGATGATTTGTGGGATTTATCATTCTGAACTGTAGTGAACTACAGTGCATCACATGTGAGTGAGAACATACTGTATATTCATTTTATATGACTGCAGATAGACCAAAGTTCAGCTGAAGTTTTATGGATCTAGCAAATGTTCACAGAAAGACGTTTCTGTCGTACACATGTGAAAAACCATTCTGATGTAAACACATGCGCTTCATTAGGTACCTGTTGGCTTGAATGTACAGTATATTCCCTGAGGGGTTAACCTACAGTAACTCTATAATCTTAGGTGTTGCGTAATGATGGACCAAAAGAATCATAGTTGTTTTATCCTCTCATGGCTTCATCTGTACATTGAACTCACACCGACCTGTTGGTTCCTGCAGACAGCAGGTGGAAAGGAGAAGAGGTAACCGGCCTTCACACCCTCCAGAGCGACCGACGGCTTCCCAGCAAAGTTATGAAGCAGAGCGCGACCGATACCTGACAGAAAATCAAGAGTCGTAGCTTCTGGTTGTGTGTTCTGCAGCTGTGTACAGAGTGTGTGCTGAACATGGTGCTCAGCAGCCAAACACTCACCTTGTTCTCTCAGGGTTTCTATGGTGACTTTAGCAGCTGATCGTGAGTGGACGTTCCTGTGCGGAGAACAGGAAGAAAGACGAGTCATCAGCACATTCATCACCACAGTCTTGTTCATTTTTTGTTTTAACAGATGATAATATTGTAAATGGTTGGATTTCCACATATTCGCTTTTTCCACAGAGGAGATGACCTGCAGCTTTAGCCTGTGCTTGATAACTTAGCTTGTACAGAAGAAGTGCAGATGCATTCTGGGATATAAAAAGTCATCATTTCGTTATTTTATCCTGTTAGACATTTGTGTTAAATTTTGTCATAATTAGTGAATGAATTTTTGACTTATGGCCAAACTGTGTTTTGTGAGGTCACAGTGACCTTAACCTTTGACCTTTGACCATCAAAATCTAATCACTTCATCCTCCAGTCCAAGTGAACATTTGTGCCAAATTTGAAGAAAATCCCTCAAGGTGTTTTTGAGATATCACGTTCTATTCCACTGAGCTCACACAGGTAGGTCCAGCTCCTTGGCGACGTTGAGCTGTTTAATGAAGACAGTCGATTGGTCGTCTCTGTCCTGCTGAGTGAGAGCGCACCACGGTGTGAAGTCTAAACCAATCTGGAACCAAAAGAAGACAAAAAACAAGTGAACTCATTAGATCCCAGGAGCCACAGGCAGCTTATCAAAGCCTCACAGCTGATATTTGTTGTTAAAGTACAGTTACTGACACTGACGTGTCTTCATTTAGTATTTTTTGAGATTTTACAGGTCAGAACTTCTTGAACAAAATCAAGTCTTCAAGATATCTCAAGTGAGTCAGTTCTGACAGCAGTTAAGTCAGAGTTAAGTCAAGAAATTCAAGGGCAGAGGAAAGAAAAACTGGTCCGATCATTTGAGAGTTAAATGCATGTGGGAAAGTGTTTGGAGCAGCAGGAGTCGGCCCTCGCTGCACCTCCAACCTGATCCATAAAAATAACAGTTATGGAAACAGGAGTCTGGGACTGTTGACTCAGCCCTCTGACGCCTGAAAACTGCCCTGACTAACACACACATTCCCCACGCAGGAGGATCTATAGGCCTCCACAGCATTAATGACACAGAACAAAGTGTGTGTGTGTGAGAAAGACTGCGACTGACTGTGTTCATTAACGTTTCCTGACAAAGAAGATTAAAAGGTGAGTTTGGAGTTTTAACAAGTTTAATCTTCTTTTCTTTTCCAGAAGTCACATTAAAGTTTGGATTTATTCACTGGGGGGAAGCCACGTGGGTGTGTGTGTGTGTGTGTGTGTGTGTGTGTGTGTGTGTGTGTGTGTGTACTAGTGTGTGTGTGAGAGATGTTTTATTAAATCCCTGCACATCCCTAAGCCATAGGAACTGTGATGTAATTAGTGACAATCATTGAAAACGATGTAGAAATGTGGGTAAAAAGGTGGTGTGTATTATGTGTGTGTGTGCGCTCATGGACTTTGATCTTTGTGAGGACCAATTAGGGTTTTAGACCTTGAGTGTGACGACATTTTGTCAGGTATTTAACCCTTTGAAGAGCTGTTTGAGGGCTATGACCTGGGTCTAAGGTTCGTATTAGAAAGAGGTTTAGGTTGAGGTCACAGTCAGAAGCTGTTAACGTAAGAGACTAGGAAATGTATTGTGTCAATACCGGTCCAACAGGTGTAGAAGTACAAACGTGTGTGTGTGTGTGTGTGTGCATCTACCTCTCCAATAGCAACGAGGCGTTCTTTGTGTTTGTAGAACAATGGCAGGGCAGCATAAAGGTCCTGTGAAAAATACATCTACATTAAGAGCTGTACAGTGTATTTAGTTCAGTTTAAAGCAGCTTCAGAAACATTGTGATGGTTCACTGACTGTAACAGGGAGAATGGAGCCTCTGTCATTCTCACTCTGCTCCCTGAACACCTGTTGTTCCTCTGTGTAACTTTGGTTTTTCAGGTTCGATCTCCCTCTAACTGAGTGAGAGTCAGCAGCTTAAACTGCTGGAATCAGACCCAGAGAGTTCAGAGTAAAGCTGAACTGTAGATCAGTTGTTAAAATCACATAGAAGTCATTAAAAACCAGAGTTCATCTCTGATATCCAGGAAACTGACGGAAATATCAAGAATTAGAAACAGAGTTTGTTGTGTTTGTTACTTCCTGCTCCAGAAGGAGAAGGGAATCATGGGTAATATTCACTGTTTAGGAATGTTTCAGTTGAGTGAGTAAAAAATAAATACACCTTCATCCCTTCCAGAGGCTTTAGAAACACACCCTTCCTCCCTCTATCTAATGCACTGAAGCCTTCACCCTCTCTCCCACCGAGCAGACTGGATACAGTTACTCCTCATTTTCTCAGTCAATAAAGTAAAATACTAAAAAAGATGGATGCAGAGTGGACTGTTTTCCTACCTGAGGCTTCACGCTGCGCTGCTCAGGCCCCCCACCGCCCTGCAGCGGATGGATGCCAAAACATGGAGCCACCAGATCTGGATAGCTGTGAGAGGAATTTAAGAGAAACATCCAGAATAATAAACACCAGGTTGTCCAGCTGAGAGCAGCTGTATGGCATAATGTAAATCTTTTTATTCTACACACTGTGCACGAGAAGGTACGTTCACTCAGGTTCTGTCCTTGCTGTACTGTGGGTACAGCACAAATCTGAAATCTGAATCTCTGCCCCTGTTTTTATTTATTTATTATTTTACAGGTTTTACAACTTTAAAAATTCCAGTCAAAGTCTTTCTCTTGTCTTCTTATATGTTTACTGCACCACACCTCCCTGCACACTACAGAAGTTTAAGAGACAGGCTCTATGTATGTGCCAGCACCGATTACGTAACAGTGAAGGTATACAGACCGGTGTTGCAGCTGGAGAACTCTGTTGAATTCCCCGACCTCTTCTGTAACTGCAACCAGAGTCTTTACCCCGGCCTACACACACACACACACAGAGGGAGAGAGAGAGAGAAATCAATAAAGTCAACCTGGCTTCATATTCATCATGATTCTGTCATAGTATCAATGTACTGTAAATATGAACATTCTTGCATTAATTTCAACCATATTTTTCAGGCCTATTTCTAAGTTGAATTCCCTGTAATAATAAACTGCTCTGACAAAGCCTCTGAAACACAGTATGTTATCTTATAACTCACCTCTCTGGTCCTCTGGATCACAACCTCCAGATCCTGTGAAGAAAAAACAAAACGTTACTGATTCTTTTACACAATAACAAAACACAGCAGTGAAATAAACAGAGGAAAACCTGTAGCTAACAACTCAAAGTGTCTGTAAATGATAAACAGTGAGTGTAAGTCAAAATGTTGTCGTGTACATCCAGATTTTACAAGCTAAAATGAATATTTGTGGTGTTAAGTGACAGCATATATATATGTGTAGTCTTCATTTGATGGAGTGAGGGCAAAATTCTTTGAAACATGCGTTTTTAGGTTGTTTATATTAGTTAAAAGTTAGTGCTATTTACAGCCACATGGACATTTGACAGCCTACCTCTTCAAATTCACGGGCTGATATGTGACAGTGACAGTCAACGAAGCCATAGTCCATTGAAAATCTAAATAATAACGGCTAAAAGCGCAACCAATGCGGGAAAACTACGATATTTGCTAAATTTATCTTTCGAAGCATAGCTAACACCGCGCGGAACACTTCCGCGATGCTAGAGTGATGCGGGGACAATTTTAGCAGTCGGACAAGGAAGTTCCTAATTCGCTTCCGGTTTGCGTAAAAAAAATATAAACAAAGTTGGCGGTAAAGATGGAGACCACGGAGAGAGAAAACTCGCCCAGCGATGAAACAAATCAAGAATACAGAGTTCAAGTAACGTCTAAACAACAAGTCGTCGAACAGATAAATAAATATAAAGATATTCTGAAGACAGCCCTCGACGGACAGCCGGAAATTGCAGGGGAGACGAAGCGAGTTTTACTGCAGGAGCTGTTGGCGGTGGGTTGAACTTAACTTTTGACATCTTAATATCACTAACTGTAAATGTAGATAAGTCAGGGGTAACCAAACTGTTCCTGTCAAGCATCAGCAGACTGCAGATGGTTGTTTTATGTGGACTTAATTTCGCATAAGAAGGCTTCCAGAAATGCGCACCAAATTCCATTCGGAAAATGTCGTATTTAATGTTGTTTTGGTGTCAACATTAACACACACCAGCAAAAACAACATTAAGAGCCCTTTAAATATTTCCTTAGATGACTTGATGCGTTCGGCGTAAACGTGATAGAGGGCAGCACATTATTTACATACAATCTCAACTTTATATTTAAGCCAGTCAGATCTGTGTTCAGTACTGATTAGTGTTTGCATCTGTGCAGAACTTTGAGGCGGCTGTTCAGGACAATGTGTTGGTGAATGGACAGCGTTGGGAGGAGGCACCTGATGCTGAAGGTGATTCATTACCCCTTACTTCAAACAGCATTTTTTAAGCGTTAAGAGTTCAGTTACCTCCATAATCAGTAAAAATGTTTAATAAACTAGTTTCTGTTTGTCCCCTCCTGCCACCACTAACACACTGAGCAGAGGATGAGGCTGTTGATCTGGAAAGCCTCCTGGATGACACCATTGTTGAGACCACCAGGAGGCGCCGTGCGTACCCCAGAAAGATCCTGCCCCATGTGGTCCATTCCCTCAAGGCTGAACGCAAAATCATGGTGGGTGTCAGAGTAACTGAAAGATAATATACATCAGTACAGCTGCACCATCCAGCGCTGATTTGTCCTTTACTAACATCTGCTTCTGTGTGTTGTTCTGTGTGTTTTTCAGGGGCTGTATGAGCAGGCAGTCAAACCTCAAGAGGTGATCAAAGACCCTGATCAAGGTTAGTTACTGTACCTCTAATCAATCATCAGTATCAGTTAAATAAACTATCATCACTACCATTTATAAAATAACACACTTTATTTCCTCAGCGCCCGTTAGTAAATGTTAAACATGTCGTATACTCCCTCCTGTGAGAACAGACAGATCTACAGTACACTGTGCACCGGACATTTTCTTGCTTTCATATGATCAGGAAGAACTACTTCTCTTTGAAAGTTTCACCCTCCCTGAATAGAGAATAGAGATACTTAAATGCATCAGTGCTTTTTGTTCACCCTGTGAGTTTCAGTCGACTTCAGTGGACTATGTAGCAGCAGGTTCTGGATACATCATGAAACGCTGCAGTGGTCTGTCTGCAGAGTCCAGTGACAAGAGTTATTCTGGAGGCAGTGAGTGAGGGTCAGAGTGACGTGTTTTCTTGTTTACCCTCTGTAGTTAGTGTGTCTTTTTTTCTTTGAGGCAAAATGGCAGCATCAGCAAAACAATTACAAAACAGTAAAACGTTCCTGTAGTTAATCACTGTCCAGCTGATATTTGGGGAAAACCACATGCAGCTGTCATAACAAAATCTGGTTTGGTCTCATGTACTGCAGTGCATAAGAGTGGAACACCAGTCATTGCTCTGATTGATCATTGTTATATTGTTATTTTATGTGATGTACATGCATATTGTACAACACTCTGTAGATTTGTTTACATGAATTCTCCACATAAAGGTTTTTTGCCCGATGAACAGACAAACAGAACCTAATCAGATGTTCATGTTGGCTGTTTGCCTGGTGTAACGATACTGTTTGTGTGTGTTTGTTTCACCAGAGAGCATCATGAATGATTTGTCAGCAGCAGCTCCTGGGATGGTGAAACAGGCCATCCAGGTCATAAAGGTAACACAGCAAACCTGAGCCAGTTCTCACCTGCAGATGTCCTTTAAATAGACGGATATACTGTATAAAAGTTTTACTGACGCATGCTTCTTCTTCTCTGCAGTCGATCAACACTCTGCAGAAACAAGCTGAGGGCCTCTGTGAGATCCTCAACATGAAACCAAGTCACGCCACTCTAGAGATTCACAGAGAAGTGTTCGGCTGCAATGGTCAATCAGACGCCGCACCGCCTCCTGTTGGCACAGCTACAAAGATCACGCAGCCAATCAAGAGAGCCGTAGAGGAAGCAGCAGCCACAGACTGCTATGTGCCTCTCACCAAGAAACCAGATCGCTCCGTGGGAGAGGGCGAACCTGAGTGACGCTCTCTGCAACCACCAACACAGAACAACTAAGATGGTGTGGTGTAATGGACCAACAAGTTTTGTTTCTACAACTGTTTAAAAGAATAGACAACAGTGGTGAAACAGGATCTGACTCTGGGGGTTTATTCATTTTAAACACTGTGTAGTTAAGGTTCCATGTCTTACATCATTACTGCTGGATAACTCTCTGACTCTGTCACAAACCATAAGAGGGAGCTGTTCTCCTGAAACAAGTGCAGCCTAAAAAAATCTCCTTAAATATGTTCATCTGTTCAGTGAAGACAAACAGGTGTTTCAGTTACACCTCACACACAGCATCTGACTGAATTAAACCGCAGAGGACGTCTTATTCTCTTATTACACTCACCAATAAATCACTATTAATGTGAAAGTAAGAACCATATAAACATTAACCAATCACCTTAATCTTGTCTGGTTTAGAAAACGTCTTAATTTTAAGTCACAGATTTTGGAGAGAGACTTTGCCACTGAATCTGTGAAAGAATAAAGTAAAAAATAGTCGTATTTAGGATGAAAATGAATCACATGAAACCCTAAAAGTGACTTATCCTGCTCATATTGTGTAAAAATTCATTTCCAGAAACTCATTGTACTCTCCACCAGCTTTAACTATTTCCCTTTCTTTTAAACATTTAAATCTGTTCATAATTGTCAGTTCATGGTCATTTTTCAGAACCTGTAAAAATGTTTTCTGGTAATATAAAGTTTTTACAACTTCCACAATCTCTCCTGTGTCCATTTTATAAAGGGTGAGTCTGTCAGTCTTCTATATTTGTCTTATTAACACCAACTTCTATAAAATAAACAGCCAACAATGTGCTGTGTCTGTCATCATGTCACTACTCAAACAGAAGTGAAAAGTGCAGGGGTTATTTTTAGCTGTGGGTTGATGTCCTGGTGGCTGTTCCTGGTGTGAGTGGGGATGAAGTCAACATAAACTACAGCAACGATATGGCTCGCTGATGATGTGCTGGTCAGCCGTGGCCCCTTGGTCACATGACTTACGTGAACTGTCCTCGCTGCTTCTTCTAAAATGGCAACGAAATTGAAAAGTGAAAAGAAAGCTGAAGTGAAACCTGGTTGTTTTAACTTCACACTGGACTCGATGCCCAGTCCCACAACCAGCACTTTGTTATTGTGTGACAGAGGCAGTGCAGCAGGAGAGCCTCCTGTTTCTCTCATTTTAATGCAACGCATTAAAAACCTGTGATGTCAGACTGCGATTCGTCCTTCCAGTCTCATCAGAAGATTAACAGGAGCAACCTGCTCTGTGAGACATGTGAGGTAAGATCACGATGCTTTTCTCCTTAAACCACAAGGAGGTCAGAGGTCACAGCTGCACAGGGAGGATTTTGAATGAGCATCTCTTAATGGTCACTCAGTGGCAGATGAAGAGGAATGATTCTCAGATGGAATTATTAAACTGGGCTGCAGAGAAGCATGCAAAACTACAAAAATATGATAACCGCAGAACAAACTGAATAAAGGGATTAGACAAAATGTAATTATGCTGTCAGTGTGTATATTATTATGTACAGTGTGTGTGTGTGTGTGTGTCGCAGGGTTCAGAGGATGAAGGCAGGAGGATGAAGAGGAGAGAGAAGAACAGAGTTGCAGCTCAGAAGAGCCGCAAGAGACAAACACAGAGAGCCGACCTGCTGCATGAGGTGTGTGTGTGTGTGTGTGTGTGTGTGTGTGTGTGTGTGTGTGTGTGTCAGACCCCACAAGTTTAAAATGGCTGGTCTTAGGGTTGGGTGTAGGTATTCAGTGGTGATGGTGACGGGGTTAGGGAGAGCATGATGTCAAAGACAGGACCCCTCAAAGACAGGTGTATGATGGTGTGTGTGTTCTCTTGTACTTCCACCTCAGCTGCAGACTTTGGCACTGAGGACACTTTTGCAGAGTGAGAACATTTTGTCTGTTCTTCACTGCTTCAAATGGGTGACGGCTGCGACCTGCAGGATTAAAGTTAGATTTCTGTTTAATTAAGGTTAAAAGAAAACTCCAGGTATTTCAGTTCAATAAAGCTGAGGTACTCAGAGAAGACAGATTTTAAAAAATAGGATCACAGCATATTTGAGCCTTCATTCATGTATAACTTCTGCCTGTTCCTGTTTTTTTGTTCCCTCTCTTCTTTACTCCTTCTTTCCCTCTCCTCCAGGCCTGTGAGCTGTTGGAGCAGAGGAACCGAAAGCTGAGGAGAGAGGTACTTGATCACATGTTGCCATGTTGTCTGGCGTTCTTCTGCCAGTTCTAAACTCCTACAGAGGTGACACTACTGATATTCATGGTGTGAATCTTGTCTTCCAGGTGGATTCTCTGTCTGAGGAGCAGCGCCTGCTGACTGAAGCTCTCAGAGCCCATGAGCCCCTCTGTCCCGTCATGCACTGCCTCTTCGCCTCCTCCACCTCACCCAACCTGCAGCCTGACAACATGGCCGCCTGCCCCGTCTGAGATAAGGAGTAACGTTTCTGTCCACAGTGACCACAGCAACCTGTCGTCTACAGCTACCCTCTGTGTAATGCACCAGTGAACCTCTAGAGGGCAGTGTTCACCATGGTCAGAGATAAAGCAGTAACTGCAGACAGGCGTTTGCTGCTGCTGAACTCTGGTGGCAGCTTTAATAATCACAGTGAAGAGCGTCCTCTGGTGGTTGAACTTTTACACAGCAGCTCATGTTCATAATGTAAATACAGTAATAGATTCCGTCACTGATACAGATGGTTTCGACTCTCCTCTTGGCTTGCAGTCATTCTTGATCTGGAGAATGTATTCAACCATTAGTTCATTTATTATTGTTCTTTTCTGCCACGAGTGACAGTTTCCACTAATCTTTCCAATTCAATAAATAAATAAAAGTCAAACAGTTTGTGTGATGTGTTGATCTGAGGGGGAAATTGTTTAGCTACACATTTTCAGTCTTTCCTCATGGAAAAATACAACAGAATGTCTCTGTATGGTCAAACCTGTTTAATACAGACTTTGTTATATAAACCGATTTTAACCGATTTGCTTCATTCACACTAAAAATCACAAAAAACAAACAAACAAACAAAAAAAACCAGTAGAAAACCACCTGAGATGCCATCTTTTGTTCATGGCTGAACCATTTCAATAAATGGAAATATTCTAGATGTCTTCTGTGTCATTTTATACACATTCCCATAAAGTTCAGCTTCACAGATCTGGACTAGAAACTGATGTATGGAACCTTTGCAAAAACCCTTGCATTTGTCATAAGTTTCCTGTGACTATGGTCACGTTTATCACCGTCATTAATCATGCTGAAGGAAAACAGAGGTCTTCTGGGATATTACTTCATTTTACCACGGGTCTAAAGGTCATTTTTAAGTCACATACAAAGTTGCTCCATAAACTCTGCTTCACCTGCAACTAGATAGAAATCTGTGGTTCGGTTACATTGATGAACAAAGTCACAGTTCCCCAATCTGACCACAGCTGCATCGGACGTTACCATTATATAATGTGCTTCATGTTTCTCTTTCGTTTTTCCTTCCTCTCCCACACCGAGGTGAAAAAAAGTTAATCTCGACGTAAAGGATGCTGACGCAAAACAAAGGTGGCGAACTGAAGTGGAACTGACCCATTTCTCTGCTGCAGACTTCTGGGAAACTGGACTGACTACTACTTCTAGAAACAGCCAAGATTGTTCTGCTTTTTCCATTGCAAAGGCAAATTTTTAAGGTTAATACATGTAAATGTATGAGTTACTATGTTGTTGCGAATTTTCGGTCTGGAGATGTTTTTCAAGGTTTGGTCCGGACGGCAAAGTTCCAGTTGAGGGAAATCTTAAACCTACAAGGTACAACTTGACTGGCCTCAACAGAGCCCTGACCTCAGCCACTTTCAACACTTCTGGAAGCTGAAATTAAGCAACTGAAAGCCAGGCCTTATCACCCCACATCAGAATCTATTAAATTTACAGAGCTAGACATCCCTCTGAGCACCTGCCGTTTCATGCCGAAGTCTAATGTTGTATCCCTGTGTCAAAGGGAAAGACTTTGACAGAATTTAAAGTGTGAGAACGCAGATTGCAACCACCTGAATACCTGTCCCCTCAACCCCTCCCTTTCCAACTGTGTCTGAGAGTCTACGGTGGCTGTCAGTGACTAAATCAAATCAAGTGAAGGCGATCATTTATATAGCTACATTTAGATATATAAAACTACTGGTACTATCTTCCTCTTCATCCTCTTCATCTTCCACATATAAGCTGTAGCGTCAATGTAAAAACATGAAAGGAGTTTGGTTTGTCCGTTCTGGGCTACCATAGAAACATGGCTGACTCCATGGAAAGAGACCCACTCCCTATGTGGATATAAATGTCTCATTCTAAATGAACAAAAACACAATGATTATTTGTTTTAGGTGATTATACACTAATAAAAACATACTAATATATATTATATTCCACTTCTGCCAGTAGAAATGTTACACATTGGTCCTTTAATTGAGTGAGTTACAAAACATGAATTGAATTGAAACCACCGTGATTTCAATGGAAAACGTAACAAGGTCAAAGAGGGCCATTCAAGCAAAATGTCCCTGCAGAGATATACACCTGGAAATCTTTGAAAAGTGCAGAAGTAAATCAAACCATGTGAAAGAAAAGGCTGAATTCTTTCCACACAGTGTCAGATTTTATCAGACAGTGTTTATTGGAGATGAATCATGTCTTTAATAAACTCGATGGTGAAACCGAGCAGGAATTCGACCTTTTTCTCAGACATCTGGATGGAAAAGTATTTCATCCATTTCACAATAAGAGAGATTTTTTAGATTTTTTCCCACCAAGTTGTTATGGTTCAGGATTTCAGGATTCAAATGAAAGTTCTTTAATAAACACGGGAAGCAGGAACACTGAGAAAACTCAGAGGTAAAAGCATGAGGCAACTCAAGGAAACAGAGCAGGCAAACTGGCAAAGGAACAAAGGAAGAGCACCTGTATATATGGAGCCCAGGTTGATTATGGAATGAGGTGCAGGTGTGGAGAGACCAGGTGACTGCAGGGCTGATTAGAGGAAGTGGGAACAGGTGAGGAGATGAAACACAGGAGGGGAAAACACACAAGACCAGGAAACAAAATTATAATGGACACAATAAGGAACATAATTTCAAAATAAAACAGGAAATAACACAAAGGCCAGCGAGTCTCAGGGCAGGGGCAGATCATGACAGTCACAAGTTTATTTCCCCATTCAAACAAAGACTGGAGCCAGGAATGACATGTACAATCACATGTGAGTGTAGCATTCAGATGTCCAAATACTCTTGGCTACATATCACATTGATTCATTTACTCTGATTTGTGCCTTTCTTAATGACTCAGCAAACAGCCAGGTGTAACACATCAGGGCAGGGCCGACAATCACAGCAGCACAAAACACACCAGGTGCAGGAAGCAGGATCTGGAATAAAGAGGGGAGGTGAGTGACGTTAAACATTAAAAAACAACTATAAAGCACAGAAGGGTTATGTCAGTCAACATTTAAACTCACCCTGCACAACCTCAAACGTCCTGGTGTGTCAAAGTCCGCTCATCACAAACACTCAAGCGTTTGTTCAGCAGCCAGACTTCCGCAGGAAACTGACGGCACAGTCCCTGTGAAACAGATCTGAGATCAGCTCCTGAGCGAGAAGTAACATGTCACTGTGAGTTGTTTCTGTGGAGTACAGCGTGATGCCTGCAAAGACACAGGCGCGCTGCTTCTGACACAAAAACACACAGCTGTAACACAAACGTAAACCACACTCAAGCACACACATGCAGAAAAATTCACAAAAATACATACCATCCAACCACATCCAGACTTCTGGTGAAATCCTGATCCAGTTCTCGATAATTTTACAGGCAGGAAATGAAAGTGTTACATCAAAACATCACCTTTATGCTGCGCTCTGCCAGAGCTTGACATTAAAACATGGTGTGGGCGGCTGTTGCTTCAGGAGGGGCAAATATGGTCATAGTCATTCTCATGGATCCACCTGCTAATGTTTCCAGCCTGTTGCTGGACTGACTTCATGTTTTCCCTAAAAAATTCTCACGAAAAAAGAAATTAGGGACCATGCCCAAACAGGAAGAACGCACTCACAAACAAAACACACACACACCAGCATAGACACACCTTTCACCTACTATAAAGCTGCACAAGCTTCTCCTGAACTGAACTGAATTCTTGGTAATTTCTCTGGAAGAAAAGGCAGAGCTGAGGAAATATACTGAATTGCTGGACTTTCCATTCTATCTTAGAGTTAAAGACTGTCAATTCTTATGAGATACGAACGCACTTCTCACTAAACAATAACAAGTGCTTTGAATGTCGATCCAAGATAAAGAGAAAATAACTTCCTCAGGAGATCAACAGAACACTGAAGCCGCTGGAAGAAAAGTCCCTAACTGAATGTTTCAAAGCAAGTTATCAAGCATCTTGTTACTCTTTTGGTGGCTGTCAGCGTGCATCTTCTTCATGCTTCACATCTAGGCGAACTTCCTAATTTTGTGCCAAGTAAAGCAAATTTTTAACTAAGAGGAAAAAAAAACATCAACAAATGGTCTGACATCAACATAGATCCTGAGGATGTGCAGATTTGCACACAGTTAAAAACACAGAGAATCTGTGAAATCATCAGGTGTGGTTTGGTTGGTCACACACAAACAGAAATGTTCATGAGTGGGAAGCCAGTGTGGGATTATGTCTTTGTCACTTCACTAGCAAACCCTTCTGGTTGGTATGGGTGCCTTTGTGGGATACAGGAGGAGTCCAACACACTCTGCAGTAAAAAGTGTTTCCACGTCAGCCACATTCGGCCCACTGTACAGTTCTCATGAAGGGCTCTGCAAACTCATGCACTTCTGCAAGCCTTACAGTCATGTAAATGTGGCTGTTGCTTGGACCTGGTTCCTTCTGACCGACTCCAGGCTCCAGAGAGGATAAGTTGAAAGAAGGCAAGAATAAAACATTTATTGCATATTTTGACAGAAATCTCACACATTTTTATGGGATTATTTATTAATGTCATAAATTCTGTCATTACAGAGTCATCCAACAGATGTTACTGAAGCTTTCCCAAAACTCTGTGAGAAATATCTGATTCAACTCATAAAAATTGAGAAATCGAGAGTCGCGGATGCCACATTTCCCCCCTCCTGGTTTTGATCTACCTTCTTCCTCTTTCAGCAGTTTTATTTCCTTCCCCACCCACACAGATACCATTACTCATGTGAAATCCTCGCCCTGCTTGGACAATGTTTTCCTTGAAATGGTCATTGATGCAGCCTGCCCACACTATTTCAGTGTCTTTGACTTTGACTTCTCACGATTCGCCTGTCGAATGTGGTTAAATTTGTACATCGAAACTGCCTGTCTTGCAAAAAGGTTCCTGAAGGGTTTCTGCAGACTTTCAGTCGTTTGTAAAGTCTAGCAATATTGTTTGTATTGTTGGCGGGCTACAGGGATTCCCACAGTTATTGATTCAAAACAGCTGGATGGATTTATAATGAATTAATCTTAAAGTGATACTCCACCCAGTGGCTGTAAAAAGTCTGCAGTTTCATCTTTCACGGAGAAGAAAATCTAGACGTAAAGTAGCAGGTTTCAGTCTTTTAAACATGTAGAGAAACTTCTCACATCACCTCTGAAGTTTAATCCACATAGCTTCTGTCCATCCATATTCTCCACAACACACATGCTGTCTTCATTATATGGCTAAAGACACTGTTTCTAAATCTAACTGTACAAGTCTGTCAAGACACACATTCCTCCTGCTCTTGAACATCTATACCTGTGAACTTATTTGTTATGAGCAGTGGGCAGAACATTGTTTTTTGCTTTGATTTACACCCTTGAAAAGTCAGGAATGCGTTCACTTTGAGTTTCAGTGTGACATACTTTGGATACTGACAACGTGCCATCTCACAGATGCCCACAGTCAGAGCAGAACAGCACCAGTGTTAAACCCAACCCTAACAACACCCATACTTTTAGTAACTGATGCTTATCTTCATGACATATTTTAGGTTTGCTCAATCTGCAGAAAGCATCTGTCCTTTCCCCACAGCTGATCCCTCATAGCCATTATCAAAGTGATCATAATGGTTCTTTTTTTTCTTTACTTCATTCCTTTACCTGCCAAGAGCTGTCTCCAGCAATGGACAGCAATGTAGGTGTTTTGTTTCTAGTTCTCTCACTTTGTTTCTTCTACTGAGGTCAGCATGCTAACCAGCTAGCCCCGGCCTGTCTCGCCACTATCCGATAGTGACTCACTGTAGCTTCCGGATTAGCGCTGCTCACAGTCTCTTAACCTCTTGTGCTGTAAACGCAGTAATGGCTGAAGCTCTTGGCATGGCCACCCAACAAGAGACCATTTTCAGTGGCAGAGGAAACGCACAAAAAGCCCCTTTAACTCAGAGGAGTGACCACCAGGATGGCCTTTCTGCTGCTTCTTCTTCCACCATCCTCAAAAACTGAAAAATCAACTGACAATTGTCAATATTATAAGCTCAACAGTGGTTTGCTGGTGAATGAATTTTAATGTGAAGCAGCAACAGAGTTGCCAAACAGCCACAGAGCTCCTAACAGCTTCACCGCCAAAGCAAACAAGAGCTCAGAAGCCAGTGTTGCATCATATTTTGTGGATGGGGACTTGTTAAGTTATTTTTTCAGTTTTAACAAGTGGTTTAAAAAAATGAGTCAGACTCACCAATTCTGCACCTATTTTCATAAATCCACGTCTCTGAAGGAGAAGCTTCTGATCTGACTCTACTGTTTTTTCTTTTCTTACTTGGTAAACATATGCAATAAAAGTGCCAGAAATACAAACACAGCCCTATAGCATCACTTTTCTATCTGTGAAAACTACTTATGACTTTTTTATACCTCTTTTATACTCTCTGTAATCCCTTGCTTTGATGTGTCCAATTGTTTTATAGATTTTTACAGCTGTTTGGATTTTCCTTCCTTCTTACACAGTATTCCTCTCTCTCCCCTTTTGTCCTTCCTTTATTTTATTGCCTGTTTTATTATCTCTTTGATTTGGAAAGTGCTATGTAGATAAAACATTTAACATCACTGCCATCACAGCTTTACTAGTTTATCTTTTACACCAGTCATGCTTGGGGGTCAGTGATTGATAATAAATGTGTTTTCTATCACGGTCAGTGCTATTTCCTTAAACAGACTCATGTTCCTTGTACTTTAACACATCAGTGAGTAAGTTCTTTTGTGTCATACCACTGTGCATACTGTGAAATTATTTTACCTAGTATTTGAGTGACGGTGATATTTCCAAATCTATGTGCAGTTGTGTGTCCATGTGTTTAGCTGTGACCTTTGACCGTACAGGATGTCGCTGGTCAAAGATTATGACAGCGTGGTTGCATCAGTCACCTTGCCTCTGCTTGTGACTGAGTTGCATCAGTTTCTCCCTCAGTTGAGAAAATGACAAAGCATCTTCCCTCTCCTTTTTACCCTCCTCCCCTTCATGTGTGTGTGTGTGTGTGTGTGTACTTTGGCCCCATGTTGGCCAATATCCCATATGGGAAGAGCAGCCATTGGTCTGGACCACAGGCCACAATACTTCAAGAATTAAGGTTTCAGCCCACAGCCAACGAAACAACAAGACAAAACCAGCTAGAAACCTCCTGGTGTCTGATCAATAGGATCAAAGTTAGTGGTAAACACTGTGATCACTTCCTGGAGAGAAATGTGGCTAGAGAGCAGCTCAACTTACAGTGACCTTGGTTGTGACCACAAGCTGAACTGAGAATAAACTCTACTGTGCTGTCGGCCACTCAGGGTGTGTTGAAACGTATAGTTTCCACCTCTGCTTCCGCTTCTCGTGTGTTAACCAACTGTACTTTTCCACAAACAGCTCATGAGATCAACACATATGAACACAGTGTTCTCAGTAAACACTTAGTTTTGTGACAGAAGAACATTTAATTATGAATTGGAAAACCACATTACCATTCACCAGTGCATCCCTGAAAAACCTGGCATAAAGATACCAGAAAAGACTGAATTCTACGTCACTAAAAAGAAAGCAGAAACCAACCTTCATGTCAGATCCTGTTCATGCCACCAGTTTCTGCTGCCAGAAATCATTTCATTAAAGCCCACAGAAAAGACAGCTGAACCTTGGCTCACTTCTGCAAATACTGTATGCTTGAACCAGATGAAATAACTACTTTTTCATACTCCTCTTTTATGGTGGAGAGAAGAGTGAGTTTAGCCAATGTGCAGTCATCCCTTTACAGAAATCCACATGCACAGATGTAACTAATAACAGTAAAGATAAGAGAGCAACGACGGCTGCATTCCATTTAGCTGCTCAACTAACCTCTATTTTATAATATAAGGGGTTAGAATATGTCCTCTGAGCTGCCCTGCTTCTTCAGGGCAGTCTGGACGCTACAGTGAGTCGCCATCGGAAAGTGATGAGACAAGCTAGCTGGGTTAGCATGCTAACTTCAATGGTGGAAAAGAGGTGATAGAAACTTTGCATTAAAATAAAACCTTAGTGTCATCTAATATAAGCAAAATGGCTAGCGAAACGGTTAGCATTAGCAAAAACACAACACTTTCTACACATCACTTTTGGGAATTCAGCATTTTTAAAGGAGAGCAGGCAGAGGAAGAAACTAGAGGAGAGTAGAGGGAGGAATGTGGTTTCGGGGTATAAGTTGTAATTAACATACCAGTTGTGTATCAAACAACATGGAATCAAGTTGAAACATTTCCCTCAAGCAAACAGAACACCACCCAAAGTCTCACAGCACAGTCTTATGATAATGTCTGCTTTTGTTTTGACGTACTTTGACTTTTTTTTAACCGGCATTCCATGGAAATTAAGTGAGTCTTAGATTATTATTATATAGAATTACTAGAGAAACATGTGGCAACAGGTGTAAAATATAAAACAGTGGTGATGTATTTTAGTGTTTGTTTTCATCATCTCTGAGTACCAGACAGGTGGGGTCAAACCGCAAGATGTCAACTCTCAAACAGAAACCAGTAGACTTGCACGGTTGTGGGATGTGTCTTGAGGCAGGAGATTTATTAGTTTATGCCAATTAGCTGGTTGTGTAATTAGGTAATTAGAAATCCATCAAACTGACTTTCAACAACACCTTTGCATAACTGACAGAACCTTGTGTTTTACCTTAACATGGTGAATCCCACCCATCTAACATGAGAGTTATAATCTTACACTGTGATATACTCATATAGTTCATCACCTTTTGTCACAATTACGATCTGTTTAAACTGGCGTTCTCACACAGGAAATGACACATTTTTCACCAGAAGTGAAGACATTTAGAGAGATGTTAACAGGTATTTCACCACGCTGAACTTCCTGCAGTTTCATCCAGTTTTCACCAAACTTGGCTGACGAGTCGTCAAAAAGCCACTCTCTGCTTCTCTGATCCGCATCCTGTTTTCAAAGAGTAAAAATGAAATGTAAAAGCACCTGACAAATTGAAAGGTTGTTGGATATTTGTTCATTCATTTCTCTAGGCTACACCCAGTGGTGACATTAGTCTGTATAGGTGGGTTTGTTATTTAAGCTGCACACATCTAATCAGCTGGCACGGTACACACAACCCCACCTCTCCTCCCCCCTTTCCCTCTCTGAACAGCCGACATGTCTGGTCTTGTCCCCCTCTTCTGTGCAAACACAACTGCCCCAAGATCACATGTAGGAAGTTTGCCAGTGAACTCAAGTTTAAGTTTTGAAATTTTTTCGTGTAGAAAAAAAAAATCCAGAGGTGCTGAAAAAGGCAACACACCAAGTTAAAAGTCAAGTGCCTCTCCCAATAACTTCCCTGTGTTTACGTCTGAATGAATGTTTTTCTTTATTAGCATTTGTTTTTTTGAGGAAACAGTGTTGTTGTTGTTTCTCTCATATATTTTCCTATATCTTCATCCTTATATCTTTTCATAAGACACAGCAGGGTTGGTGCTGATGTAACTGTGTGGCAAAAGTACTATTCTGAGTAACACAACAAATAAAAGCTGCTTAGGGTGCTACTAAATTATTCAAGCCTAAACTTAATTATTTTGTTTTATTATTTTTAGATGGAGAATATGTGATGTGGGTGAAGAAGATACAACATTAGAAACATCTTTCAATACAACAGTATAACCTCGGAGATGACCACAGAGTTTAATCAAATTTCCTCTCCAGCATTAATTTAATTAAAGGTAAAATGACTGCTTTTGTTAATGGAGTCTGGTGGTGACATATAGTGATGTTTCTGGTTAAACAAAGAGGATCTTTAATAAAAAGGTCTGTCTCTGTAGAAATTAGCTGAGCTGAGTTTCACAGGTATAAAGTGAAATCAGTGGTGTAGTCCTCTTTTTTGCAGCTTATTAAACTTATTAAAATCTGAACCTTTAGTTTAACAACATTGTTCAGTACTAACCATCATTACCACGTTCCCACAGAACAGTATTCTGTGCAATGACTAGTATTTTCCATATGAATCATATGAGATTGGCCCTTTTACAAATGTTATCGGACTGTTTTTTATAAACGACAACATGAAAGGTTTCATTTTCAATACATATTTTTAATTAACAAAGTATCAAAAACAAAAATCGACAGATCACATAGATGGAAGTACACATTGGTAATAGCAGTGCAGTTGTACCTGACAGCCTACAGTTTATTCACTTAGACTACGATGCTCCAACGGTTGAGCAGCTACAGAAATAGATCAGCCTCCAGTAGAAGTAGGCACAGTAGAGTACATACAAGTCAAACTCAGTGCTCGGTAGCTATCTAACCATGACGAACGACAGGACAACGAACAACTTCAACCACAAAAACAACATACACACTATGAACACACGCAGACGCCTGCGTCCCTTTAACCGTGTGACTCTCAAAGTTTTTTACCAACATAACACACACTATAAACAATATAAACCTTCTGCCATGCAAACATTAAATATAACACTTCAGTCCTCACCATGAACCAATATACTGTAATGTGCTGTGTGAAAAACCTCACACTTAAATGATTACCCTTCTGTTACGTACCCGTTTGAAGTGTTTCTTAGGTGCTGCTATGCTAAGATGATGCTGTCGTGGTGTTCAGTCTGCTTGGTGAAGTAATTTACTGACAGTTATTTAAATACTGATAAGAAGAGTTCCCATTTTGAGGTGTTAGCTTTAGAGTGAACTGCACTGACTGAGGACATTTCAGTGTTCACAGACACATAGCTGTTGATGAACACTCTGTCCTGATTGGACTTCCTCAGTTTCCGTTTGTGCAATAAACCACATTTTCCCTTGATGGATGATTTAACTGTAAAGAGGCGAGAAGAGGCAGAGGAGGGAGTGGAGGGTGAGAGAAATATTTGGCAGTGAACTGAAACCTGGATCCTGGTAAAAGTCCAAAACACACAGTGTAATATCATAATATCTTGCGTAACTTCAGAGTCAGCAGGTTAAAGGACGAGCCAAAAGCTGATGAAACACTTCTGATACCTAGCTAATGATATCTAGTGAACATAACTTGTTATCAATAAATATTTTCTTTAAAAATTACAATCTTTTTTCGTTTTGCTCTGTCAAAACCAAAGGAGGCATCTGGTGTTTACATACAGTAGCACAGAGTTAATGCGCAGTTAATACAATATACAAGATTTTTAGGTAGAAAACAACACGTCTGTAAAATATAACACTCATACTCATGTAGCTTCATTGTCACAGAGGATGTAAAAAGCAACTACTAGGTCTGTTTAAGAGGGCACGCAGTGATAATTAAAATGTACCTGTGAAATTATATACAGTATTCAATTTTTTTAGACAATTTTGACTTCAAATTGTTAAGAAAAGTAAAGTATTGTCTGCATATATGAGCATATAGTCATATTTATCATGTTTTAAGTGCAGATTTGTAAACCCTGCCTGCAAATTACATTTCCCTTTGTGAGTGCTCCTGCTACCCTACTCAACAGCCAACAACCTGACTTACACTCACACTTTTTGAGAGGTTAGCTCTTAAAGAGACATTAAAATAAACATGACATTGACTTCTACAGCCAGAGTATGTCCTGAGTGGTTAGTAGTAGCAGCAGATTTAGTAGTTCATGTTATGTAAAGGACAAGCAGACAGGGTTGATACGGTAATGACATATCATACAGTGGTTAGTTAATAAATATACTATATTTCATACACTAAGCACAAACAATGTCTTTTTTTTAAAGTCAGTGACTTGCAGCTCAAACTCACTCAAGTGTCTGTACACACTCACATCTGTCATTCTGTGGTGCCTTTCATTGTGGGTGAACAGTTAAATTATGTGCCTTGATCACCTTGAAATCACACTTTGGTACAAAAAAATCAGACACTAAATCAGACTCTCATCTATTCAAAATACCTGTAAATAAAAATAAAAAAAAGTTGTTTTTGTTTTGTTTGTTAGTGCTTTAGCATGTGTCCTTGGCCCTAACTGTAAAAAAGAGAAATGCGTTATGCATGCCAAGGTGCTGTCACTTTCTGTCCAATCAGCAGCTACGGTTTCAGGTAATGGGAGGTGCTGAGGTCACTTTATGCCCCACACTCTCTAGCAGCTTTGTGGATGCTGAATGAGACTAAGGAGTCATCCAATGGTGGCGTCTATTATGTTTCACTGTCATTCTCACATCAGAAGTCTATGTGGCGGCTCCACCTGAACAGTCTGTGCTACATCAGAGGCAACAGGTGGAGG
This sequence comes from Lates japonicus, assembly GCA_033238685.1. Taxonomy (NCBI): domain Eukaryota; kingdom Metazoa; phylum Chordata; class Actinopteri; family Centropomidae; genus Lates; species Lates japonicus. The sequence continues at coordinate 2,381,792 of BRZM01000028.1, read as the reverse complement.
CATCGCCAAGTCTTAGAAAACTCGTCGCTCATAGGTGGCTGGGACAATGAATGTGATCGAGGGTGAGAAGTCCTCCGTCTAGAGGCGCTACTGTGGAGGTGGATGTGGACGAAGAGGAGGAGGTGGTGGAGGAGGTGAGGTTGTGGAGTTGTAAGGTGCTCTCCTTGATGTGCTGGATAAAGAGGTTCCTCTCGTCCTCAGGCGTCTGGCCGTTCTGGGCCCGGACGATGCAGGTGGGCCGGTGCAGGTTGAGCATGTAGACGAGCTGCTGCTTCTGCTGCTTCAGCTCCTCGATCTGAGCCTTCAGGTCAGCGTTGACACTCTCCAGCTTCTCGGACTCCTGGAGAGAACAGACAATTTTATGTTAATTTGGATGTTAAAGGCTGTTTTTTAAGCAAGCTTCTTTGTATTTTTTGATTTAAAAATGTAGAAATAAAAGTGGAAATTCATATGAAACAGAGGGATATAAAAAATCTAAGAGCTCAGTGATCTTTTCTTAAACTGATGGAAGTTGAAAAGTACCTTCTGCAAAGACTCTGTCTTCTCCTTTTTCTTGTTGCGACACTTGGCAGCAGCAATTTTGTTCCTCTCTCGCCTCCTTTTCCTTCTCTCGTGCTCCTCGAGTGTCAACTAAAAACCAAAGAGAATTACGGTCAACATTTAACCCCTAAAAAAGCCAACACACTCATTTAGAAAACACACTAACTGTGGTCAGTGTCCAGAAATACAAATGACAACATGCTGTAATTTCCCCCCGTGTCTCACCTCTCTCTTGACCCCGGACCCGCCGCTGGGCTGCTCTGAGGCTCGGTCCGAGCTGGAGCTGGCTCCGTCGGAGCTCATGTCGGCGCTGAGCCCGTTGGACAGCCGCTTGGTCTGGATGGCGAGCCGCAGCTCCTCTTTCACGATGGGCGTGAAGTTGGTGAAGTCGTCCAGGGTGAGCGAGCCCGGCGGGGACAGGCAGGGAACCAGGGCGGAGCAGCTGATGTCAGCCAGCGAGGGACCAGAGTGCTGCAGCATCATTCTGGAAACAAGAGTCATCATGTCAGTCACAACCACTGGGATTATTTTTGAGGGTGGATACAACAAAACACAGCACGCTTTATCGCAATATTAAGTAACACAAACACACAATAAGTTACTGTAATAATATCAGAAGTGATTAAAACACCTTAAAGGTTCATATAAACTTAAATTTAACCACAGACAAGTAACTCAAAGTCTATGTAGATGTTAGAGTTTTTGTTTTTTGGCAAAACAAAACAGTAGGATGGGTTTTATATTAGATTCAAATATCAAACTTGGATGTCACGCAAGGCAGCACAGGGAAGGAGGAGGAATAATTCAAAGTCACAGAGCCACATCTGCTTCACCTGAACTCAAGCAAATATTTGCCTTTTGGAAAAATGCCATTAACTATTAGAGATAATGATTAATAGGTGTGTATGTTTGTTATCTAAACAGAGAGTGAGTCATTGTAACTGACACTTTTATAAGATGAAATACTGTTTGTATCAACCATGTGAAACCAAAACAAACACATTCATGTAATACAGGTCATGTATATAAAAAAGAAGAGAAGAAAGAAAAGTATCTCTCCTGTAATACTGTCAGAAAGTCTCACTGTAAGGAACATACTTTTTATTTTAATTAACTATGTTTACTTAATTGACTTTTCAATTCATCTTATGTTGCTACTGATGTACAGTATTTATATTTTTAATTTTTGTGATTTAATCATATTTATTTCTCTCAGTCTGTACATGATATCTAAATGTTTTCATTTTTAAATTTGTCCGAGAATAAATACAGTTGTTATCAATAAAAAAAACTCTTTAAAGAAAACAGCGAAATAAACTTCAATTCCTCTCACAAAAATGATAAACACACACATTCATGGCATCCTGAGGAAACCTTACCTTTTTCTAAATGATTATAATGCATAACAATGACCGAGTACAATCAGGAAAACATCTCTCAAAAGTGTTACAAACTTTAAAAATAACAGCTAATTAATCATGAAATATTGCAACTCGAGCCAAAAACTTTTATCCTTCTCATTATAAATGTGAAGAGACAGAAAGAAGCGAGTTTTAAAGTTTTAGCGAAGTGTCCCGGGACATCCGCGCTCAGGGAAGCACCGAGACTTCTCCGCTGAGCAAGCCGGGACAACACAGTCACAACACCGCCTGTCAGTGACAAAACACCCCTCCACCTCCTCCCTCAGCCTCCCGGAAACAAAACTCCGACCTACCTGTTAAAGCTTTGAGTGACTGGATCGGATGAACGTGGAGAAAACAAAAGTCCTCCTTTTATATTCGGTTCGCTTCTTCTTCTCCTTCTCGGTTCTGTTCTGGTCGGTGCGTTAAGTTGCGCTTGTAACCGGCGCGTTGCATCACCCTCTTTTATAGCGCGCGAGGGGGCGAGGATAGTGGGCGGGGCCGGTGACGCAACGAGGAATGCTACGCGGGAGGGAGGGGGTGAGAGTCGCTGAAGAGCGGAGGGGGGGGTGACGTCATCCTATTTATAGAAGGCTGATCCCTGCGATGATGCAATCCAGCGAGGCCGAGCTGTTCTGCCATAACAGGACAGCCCTCCCCTCCCTCCTCCCTCCTCCTCCCTCCTCCCCTCCTGTCTCTCGCTCTTTTTTTCTCCCCCCTCCAGTCTTTCCCTCCCTCCTCCCCTCCTGTCTCTCGCTCTTTTTTTTCTCCCCCCTCCAGTCTTTCCCTCCTCTCCCTCTTCTTCTTCACTCTTTTTATCTTCTTTTCCTCCTCTTTCTTCTTCTTCCTCACTTTTCCCTTATCACCTCCTCCTCTTTCTCTCTTTCCCCCCCTCCCTCATTCTCTCCCGTGTCTTTTCCTCTTCAGCCCCCCCCCTTCTCTTCCTCCCTCATCTTCTCCTCTTCCTCTATTCTTTTTCCCTCCTCCGTCTACTCCCACTCTTTCCATCTTTTTCTCCTCTCCTTGTCTTCCCCACTTGTCTCCTCTTTTTCTTTCCGTCCATCCGTCTTTCTTTTCTCCATCGTTTTCCATTCCTTGCCACTTCCCTTTTTCTCTTTCCACTCTCCCACTCCTCTCTCAGTTCCATCTCTCTTTTCCTCTTCTTCTTTTCCTTTTCGACTTTACACCTACTTTACCTTTCCTTTTCTCCCCCTTTTTTTCTCCTCCTTGTCTCGTTCCCTCCTCTCCTTCCTCCCTCCTTCCCTCCATGAATAACATTCAAAACTGAAGCTGATATAATTAGTCCAAACGTCTCTCTCTCTCTTTCTTTCGCTCCCTCTCTTTTAACACTGACATGGATTTCCATTCCACAGATTCCACACTAACGAGTGAATAATACTCTTCAGGCCGAGTGACAGCAGACGGTTATTTATTCTGTGGTTACCTCTCACTGGCCGGGGTATAAAAGTGTGAGGTTGGACAGAGACACAGGGACAGATTAATGGATGATGATGGGGTGTATTCCCCTTCTTCATCTCACGTTATGATCATTTTAATTTGTCAAAAAAAACTTTCCCCCTGAGAAGTGAAATGATCCTGATGATCAGCTGGTAGGTAGGTGAAGAAAAGTTGATTTTTTAAATGTTTTTATTCCCAAATGAAATCCACTGTTTGCTGCGTCTGAGCTGCTCATACCCTGGTGTGGTTTGGCTTTAATCTACTACATGTCTGTGTCGTGATTAGTCTTAATCAGCTGATCTTGTTTACTCGCCTGCTGAAACAGATGGAGGATTTCCTGAGCAGTGCAGTGTTTTCACCCTTTAGAATATAAGATCAACATCATTATTACAAGAAAACTTATTAGTAGATATTATGAAAAGTAAAAAACACACTCCTGGTAGTTTATGTTGTGACAGTAATGTTGCTGTGATAGTTTCCCAGAGCAGCAAAATCCTCAACCCAGTCGACTTGTGTTCATGTACATGAAATGTAATCTATTGATAACCATAAATAACCATAACATTATCGTTCTACTGTCACAAAAACAGAGAATTAATATTAATTTATTAATATGCTGATTTGTTCATATTGTGACTATGTAATGAGCTGAGTCGTGCTGCCTGTCACCAAATAAAAAGGTACATTTGTGTCGATGTACACGAATTCAGTAGATTACATTTACATGGACACAAACTGCTGTGAGTCTTCAAGTGTTAGAAACAGGTTCACTGTTTAAACCAAACCCAGCTGTATTATTAGCAGAAACACATTTTTTAGCAGATGTAGTAGTAATTTCATCAGAGTAGCCGCTCCTTTCCTCTCTTCACTCTTTTCTTTGTTTTCCTTCCGTAACACTCATTTCATGTCATTTCCAGCTCAAAACCTGTGACTGCTGCAATATAGAAACTTCCAGTTTCCTCTGCATGCGACCAAAAGACTTTCATTTTCTCTGATCTCAGTCTTTCTCTGAAACAATATTACCTAAATAGTTTAGAAAATTGTGAAAGGTGGAAATATGTTGGCTCATATGTTGGCATCATGACTGCTCATGGCTTTACCAGAAGAGAACTGCACAACAGGAAATATGACTTTTGTGCTACGAACGTTGTGACTGATCTAGAAACTTCCATATCTGTTGTCGGTGCGCGACAAGTGTCCTGTGTTTACATTCATCCTGGGTCATGCAGTGTTTCCAGGGAAGCCTGAAAACACCCCTGTTTTTTTCCATCCCAAGTAGCCGTCATATTCGGTATGTGAGTGTGATTGCATGCTGGTCATATAACTTAGGGTGTCATAGTGCATACCAGCACTGTAAAAGCTATAAAACGGTTAATAATCAACCAAACGGTGTCCCCCAGCTGAGAAACACATCAGGCCTTCAGGTGGAAAAAAAACAAGGCAAGTTCACCTGCAGTGTTGCTGATAGGACGATTTCTGCTTCACTTTAAAGGGTTGAGAGGTTAGAGATAAGATGAAATCTGGGACAGGGAGGACGAGGCTGAGTTATACAAACATCTTTTCTCAGGAAACAGATGCGAAAAAACATGAGGAGTTTGTGCGACTGTAAACTGTAAACTTAAGTTAGAGTTATTGATATGTATTTAAATGTTGTGAGTAATGTGAACTAAAATAAATTCAAAGCCTTGCATTCCTTAAAACCTTCCCCCCAGCACAGTGTCACCATGTATGAGCTGTATAGAACATGTAGGCCGTGATATGTCACAGAGCCTTACTTCATGTTTTTGATTCCAGTTTTCTTTTGGTTTTGATTCATGTGAAAAAACACGTACAGATGTGGCCTGAGCCGCCAGACGTTAGTGTGTTGTAATATCTTTGGTAAAATAGTAAAACTATGTGGTGACACCGGTTCTTCAGAGTAACTGAGAGTCAGCAGTGATGGTCAGTCCAGCCAGGAAATTACATCATTTGGTGTAAATGAGGATTTCGACTCGTTTTAGTCAAAGCTACACTGTATGCAGATTAAACCAGAGCATGGAGAAGTTATACCGACTATGGTAAAAGAGTTGAGCTGACTTGAGGGACTCCTCAACACCAGCCTGTGTTTCAGTTACAGAGAAACAAAACTTTCAAAGTGTTAACTTGGACCAGTGTAGGCAGGGAATCAGTTTCAGTTAGAGGCTGGTTGTGTTTTTAATTGGAGCGGTGCATTCAGGGCCCAGTCTGACCAGAGTGTGACCCGGCAAAGAAAAGAAGCTCGGTGAAACAGGTCATGCACTGTCAAGCAGAAGCTAGTGATTCTCACAATGTTAAAAAGCTTTGCCTTTAAATCAACAGAACAGAGATACAGAAAATTATTTATTTTTGATTTCCTTGGAAGCTGAGGTGAAACACAGCTAAAACTCAGCTAATGTCTACGAGCAACACTATTTTCAGACTCCTCTAAGTGGCTGTGACAGAACAATGTTATCACCAAGTGGTGAATAAATAACACGCCAGTTTCTTAAAGTCATGTCACGTTATCACTTCATGTTTTTTGCTTTTCGTGTGTCATTTCATGGCACATCATTTCTCTACTCACTCACCACGTACTCTAACTAAAACAGCGATAAGTGACACACACCAAAAGTTTAAAACACGTAGAAATGACACGTTAAATGTTCCTGTGTTGTTGTGGTATTTATACATCATCCTGTGATATTACATCGAACTCAAAGTTCACCAGTGTCACAAGACAGTTTGGAAATGGTCAGCAGTGTGATTATACATGGCAAAGTTCACCAAACTTTGACTCTACATTAAGTGAAACCACTGATGGCAGAAATGCACTTGGAATAAAGTGATTTTGCTTCAGAGAGTCGAGTGTTCGAGTCGTGGCGACCTGTGACGATTCTCATTTCACAAACGTGACGTCGGACACGATCCACATCCCAGTTTTAGCTAATGCACCATTTAAAAGATGAGATGATGCCTGCGTCTAATTACAGATGACACAGTTGTATTTTTTATTTTTAGGATGATGGACAATCAAAAAAATACTGTAGTTGAGCAGCATAAACACACACACACACACACACACACACACAGCCTCTCTCAGCAGGCAGACGGGTGTTGAAAAGTTTATGAGGTCAGTGTGGTAATCCAGATTGATGCTGCGACGTGAAGTCATTGCTGACCCTGTTGACTATTAATACCATATGATCGGAGCGCTAACCCGCCAGCTAAATATTACATTCTCTATTTTTACATTTGAAGGGTTTCGTGCCAGCGCACTGTGTGTAGTCACACCCACACAACTGCAGGGAGACACTGAGCTCTGTTTGTCTGCGTTTGATTTAAAAAGCAAAAAGACTGAGACAGTTTTTAAGACTTTCTGAATGTCTATCTGTGAGAGCTACATCTCATACATGAAGTGTTACACTTTTTCATCAGTGGACGTCTCATTTTGTAAATAACAAACGTTTAATAAAAGTTGAGTTTAAATGCTTTAAGGGGGATATAAAACTGAAAAAAAACTTTTTTTTATTGCTTAAGAAAGGCTTTGATCCTGTGATGTGTTTTTAAAAAATATTTTCAGGTCATGTCCAGGCTGTGTTGCATAACTTTAAGCAGTCAATAAATTAATAAAGGAAAAAAACAACTATTACATCAGCTAAATGTAAGAAACACACTGTTCGGCTAATTAGAATAATATATCATGTTATTGAGTTTCATCCACAGTTGTGAACTTTAGTTTCACGTTTAATACAAACTGATGTGAGAGTGGGTGACCACAGGAGAGATTTCAGTTAACCCACCCTGCCGTACTCTCACTTTCACCTGCTATCAGTTTTCACTTCACTTCCTGCTCCGCAGAGTGAGTTTGATGTGTGAGACACTGGGTCGCTGAAGGAAACAGATGTCGCGACTCCTGTGAGCTGTTTGAGTTTCACTTTGACAGAACAGATTCAGGACATCAGGGACTTTCTCATTCTGAGAATCTGGGCTCAGTAGAAGAGAAAGTGAAAAAAAAAAAGATGTGGAGTGTGGTCACTGGTATAAACAGACATACCTCCACCCCTGTTTCCCTTCAGTTAACTCAGAATTACTTTATTTATGTTGGTAAACTGCAGCACGGTTACACAATCACAACCTCAGTTACAACTAATGATGTGTTTATTGTACACAGCTGAAAAGGAAACTAACAAACAAACTGCCCAAACACAACAAAACCAAACAGGATGGAAGTGAGCAGAGAGGGAAAGACTGACCTACAGATTATATCTGCAGTCAGACCAGGTGAGCTGAATCACCTTAACGACCAATGTCCGCCCCCCGAGGCACCTGCCCACAGAGGGTCCTCACAGAGACAGTTCACACCTCATGTAGGATTTCTGTCAACATTTCTCACCAAGATCTGGAAACTCGAGTTGACTCTGATGTAGCTCAGATGACCATGATGGTGTAAAAACAACAGTTTAATGATCAGAGAGGTTGTCGGTTTAAATCCCATCTTGACCTTACATATGTCACCTTCTCTTGGGTAAATTGTAGATTTTTCTTCTTTAGAGAAATAGCCTGTATTCCCCCATGTTTCTGGGTGTAAATGATTGATTGGGATTTATATGTCACTACCAGACTCCACTGACAAAAACACTAATTTTACATAGGGGAACACAGGAGCTGCTGTCTCGATCTGTTAGTGTGTTTGTGATTATGTGGTACTTTTACTTATGTAAACAAACTGAACACTTCTTCCACCACTGAAAGTCACTCAATAACACACACTAAGCAGCCAGTCGGGGCAGTTGGTATCCCAGCAACTCTCGTCTTCTGCTTGGTAAAATTACTGTTTTTGTTAATGGAGTCTGGTACTGATATATGGTGATGTTTCTGGACAAAGAAAAAGGATCTGACTCTTTAAGAAAAAGCTCTGTCTCTGTAAGAATCCTATCCATACGGTTGTCAGACACTTATAATAACTATGTGAGTCTGTTATCCTGTTGCCATATACAGCATTATATTCATGAGTGGTATCCTGTTGAGAACTTTTTGAGCTACTTCTAGTACATGGTTCAAAAGAGAGCAGATATTCATTAATGGTAGGCTTATGGGTGCAGTTGGATACAGGAAAGCTCAAAACCAAAATGATTTCATGATGTGTGTTTCCTGGGAGCCTCAGTGGTCTGTCGGTCTAATCTAAACCTCCACCCCAGAGTCCAGAGATTAAGAAACGATTTGTTGTTTCATTGTTGCTGAGAAAGTGACCTTCCTGTTTCCTGTCTTTGCAATGAGACCCAGTTTATCAGTGTTCTGACAATATAAACAGTGTTTATGGCGGATGATGATAAGTGTTGTTGGTGAAGAGGAGGAGGAGAGGAGTCTTGACCTCCCAGTGTCTTTTTCCCGGCTCCCCGCCAGTTCTGGTAAAGTCACCGAGGATGAGAGGCATTATTTCCGGAAAGGAAGAGGGTGATTTAATTGCCCTGCTGAGCATACAAAGATGCAGGGAGGAGGAGGAGGAGGACAGAGGAGCTGCTGTTTAGAAAAATAGGAGATAAAAACACAAAAGAAAATAAAACAGATTTCTAGTTCTCCTGCTGCAGCATGGCAAAAAATAAATAAAATAAATCTAATTAATTCAGAATTTAATCAGAGAATTTTAGAAATAACATTATAGATTTATTTGATTATTTGTATATTTATGACCATTCACATTCATGTATACAAAACATTATTCATAAGGATTTCTACTGCAGTTATGAATACCTATAATTAAATACTAATATTAATACATGACTATAGTTTGTTTTTATTTTATATCATTAGAAATATAAACAAAACAACTTACAGTAATGATCATTTGAAACCATGTCACAATGCTACCAAACTCTATACATTATATAGATGAACATTATTAGCCCCAGTATTTTTATTTATTTATTTTACTTTACTCGTCCTGGATTTGCGCCATCCTTTTCCGGAAACGGTGGCTCTTCCTCCTCCTTCTTCTTCTTCTTCTTCTTCATCACGGGGATCCGGAACACCTCCCTCCTCCTCCTGTCTTCCTCCCTCCCCCTTCTTCCAGCATCGCGCCACTGATGAGAAGCGGGTGCGTGAAGGTGCGGCGGGGCTGATGGATGTACGCGCTCACCGCACGTGCGTTAACGGTAATGGGTGTTTTCAGGTTACGGCAGCCGGCCGACCACTAACTTCGATCCGAGGATTCCTGTAAATCTGTGCTTCTGAAACGGAGCTGCAGATCGAGCTGATGCGAGCAGCAGCAGGAACACCGCAGGTTATCGCTTCCCGGACAACACCCCTGCTTCTGTTTTACTTGTCAGAGAACACGTGTTTGTTGTTTGGTTTCATCAGCTCAGACACATACACCGCAACATATTCTAAACCACAACACGTTCACTGGTAGCTATGTTCAGTGGAGCTGAAATGATAATAATACTATATTTGTTGGATTTGAAGCACACCGTCTGGACAGAATCACACACAGTATATTTCCTGTATTAAAAGCTATACTAAGTTTATTTATACACAAAGCTTCAAACCCAAAAGTGCTTTTGCTAACAAGAAAGAAACCAAACAGGATGGAAGGGAAAAAAACAGAATAAATAAATGAAATCAATTCAAAAAGAAAAAATGTAATTGAAGTAAATAAAATAAATGGATAAAAAGTTAAATGATTGTGTGCTTATTGGTGCATAAGAAAAATCCTGTACCTTGCACTCTGCTTCACACTCATCTGTACTCTGCACCTCCTGTCAGCTTGTTTTTTCTTTTACTTTCATTTTTTTCCACTTTGTTGTTTACTTCTTTCAGTCTGGGAACACAGTGATTCAACAGAGCAATAAGTTCATATGTTTTTTCCCACCTCAGGCTTTAATGACTTTCAATGTGGCCACAGCAGCGACATTCACAGAACAGAGGACATTACCACACAGTCAATGAGAGCAGCACTGATGTGGTTATGGGACCATCATAATTAGACAGAATACAGAGCGATGATTCAGAGACTGAAGGTTATAAGGAAACATAAAGCACATACCAGGAGCAGGGTTTCAACTTGACCTGACTGTTCCCTGACTTGTTTCTGACCTGGAATATGTTTGTTTATTCATGTAATTCACACTTCCAAACATGTGAAACAACTTAAATATCCTGAGCATTGTTGTAGCTCGTGATATCAGAGCACGTCGAATGACATGTGAGTTAAAGGGCTCCATGTGCCCTGTTTCGTCTGGTGGCTCGTGGTGGTTTTCACCTCCTGTGCACCTCTTGTTGGCCTGTTGTTGTCATTTAACTCGTCAGGAGTGTGCTTCCTCCCTGGTTATTTTGTGTCTCTTCGTGTTCATTTGTCTCCTCTTATTTATCACTATCTCGTGTCGGCTTTACGCCTGTCGACGGATTCTTCAAAAAGTCATGTAGAGTGTCCCTGTCCAGGGGCAATATCGCTCATCATGGAGGCCCGGCCAACCATCCACTGCTACCCACCAGACAGGGGACAGGGGACCTCAGCCTGCATCCCACTCCCTCACCCCCGTCCCTGACCTGTATCACATGAACCTCATGCGCTTGGTTTTATGTTCTAATAGAGTGTGTTTGATCTCTGTGACTAGTTTCGTTGTTTCTTTTACTGATTGTGCCACCTCAAGGCGCTTTTTAATGGCAACAAACTGGAGCTGTTTGTTTGTGTGATGAAAGCCATGTTGAGTTTGTTTCTGCTCCTGGACCTGCAGCGTGCAGAGCTGTGGCTGGGCAAGAGGTGTCATTTGTTATTATTTCTGTGGACTTTAAACAACAGCGTGGCGTGAACAAAGGGATTCTGGGTCAAAGGCTCAGGCTGTGGATTCTTTAACTGTGCCACCACGGTTTTGAAGACAGGAGGACGCAATCTGTATGATTCAGTGCGCTACTTCAGTTCAAGCAGACTTGTCTTGACTGCTTGATGTCTCCCACTGCCGCCGGCCGGTCTCAGCGAGGTGGTGGGTTTTCTCCAGCTATACAGCAGCTCTGGTGACGACACCATCTGTTTTCTAAGTAGTATGACACTGCCATCACGCAGGTGATGGACTCCAGCAAGAGAAAAGGTCAACGTCAGTTATAGATGATAGTTCTCTGAACCGGTTGCTGCAAACAAAACATCCTGTAGCATCAGGGGTTTACTTGATTGATTTGACTGCCTGAACAGGGAGGAGTCGTCGACATAAACGACATGATTTGGTGAGCTAAAACATGGAATGGTCTCAATATTACGTAGTAGCAGCGACTTGGCTCGTGTTGGAATCTGATCAGGTGGATATGACCAAGTCTTTTCATCTTGTAAACCACATCAATAAGCATTTTCCTTTCCTTCCTTCCCCACATTCTCGCCTCCACTCCTCCATCATCAGATCACTCATGATCCTCCTTTCTCACTTCTCCTCTCTTGACTCTCGTCATCCTTCCCTTCCCTCCTCTCCCTCTTCTCCTCCTCCTCAGGTAACCTCAGCTCACTCAGTCATAGATCAGTTAAATGTGGTGTGGCTTAGCTAAGCAGCGTGCATCAGAGGTCAAGCAGGACGTGAGGCTGTGGCTGTGGTTGAGTTCTGCGTAGGTTTGTAATGTTTGGCAGCCGAACCTTGGTAAATCCAGTCAGATCCTTAAGAGTCCTGCGCTCAGTTTGCCAGTTTAGTCCAGTGGCTCCAAACTTCAGGTTCATGTCCGTATGAAGGGTCAGAGGATAAATCTGAGGGGTCGTCATGTGTTGGACTCCTTTACATGTGATAAAAGTGATTCAGATCTGCTGTGTGTCATCATTTTATTTAAGTAATAAAATGGAGATATGCTGTGGCAACTTCCCAGTGAGCAGTGATTTGGTGTTTTGCAGGTCAGACAGAAGCTCACCTACTGGATTTTAATGCAACACTCGGAGGGAGGACGGAGTAGAAAGTTGAGGTGGTTCAGGCGTCTGATCGGGATCCCTCCAGACGTGCTGGAGAGACCTGACCTGGACTGCCTTGTTTAACCTGCAGCCATGACTCCAGATAGAAACGGATCAAATAGAAAGACCGACGTCTAAACTGAACTACGTTTGGGTGAAAAGCAGCGAGTTAATACAAAGTGTAGTTCACGTTTAACCTCCACCTCCTGCTTTTCCATTTTGTCTCCAAATGTAAATACAGCATCCCTCCTCTGTCGGACCTGGGACCGTATATATGTATTTTATTTATTTCTCAGAGTGTGTTTCCTCCACATCGTGTATCACAGGATAAAAACCAAACCATGCTGAGTGTGAGTGCGATGAAGTCACTGCAGCTCAGTGTTTTCTCTTTGTTGTAGTTTGACTCATATTCTGCTGCAGTGACCCAGTTTCCCCTCAGGGCTCATTAAAGTTTTATTTAAGTTTCATCTCACACACACACACACACACACACACACACACACAGAGCTGTCATCTGCATCAGGACAAAACTCCAAACAGGAAGAAGTTCAGGAGGAAGTTTGTGATGATCACCTTCCTGCTGCGGAGCTGCAGCTTTCGTTGAATTTGTGCCGCAACCACCTCGGGGTCGAGAACTTCTCGTCCGACTGGTTCGTGTCTCTGTATGACAGAAGTTGATTTAATGGGTGAAATTAACAAGCTGTCACAACTTTCTGCTGTTACGTTACACACCTTCATCCTGCTGCAGCTCGGTTCGTTTCCTCCTTCCAGAGTCTTTCAAACACTTGCTCAAATTTCTGTGTAATTTGACATCAATTTAACATCATGCAGATCCAGGAAGTTTTGAGAGTGTTTATGTCCTGAGATGGGATATTTTGAGCTCTTATTGTTTGAATGAGGAGTTCTGACTCTGTGTGTTCTGCATTTTAAAATTTATCCTGAGCTGTGGTCAGTTTTCTGTCAGTTAACTGTCTGTTTCTGACTCTACAGTCCTGTCGTGACTTGGACTTTGGAGTTGGAGTACTCAGACTTTTTTAGTTCGTTTTTTTGTAACAGGTCATAATAATTTATTATAAGAAGTTGACAGATATATAAACACTGTAACATAATTCAGTTCAGTGCAGGGGCAGACATGTGTTCACCAGCCTACATCCAGATTCACATGGATATCATCATCAACAGTCGCTGCTGAGACTCAACCTCGATGACTTGGACTCTGACTCAGGAAATAGGCACTTGACACAAACTCTTCTTTGGTGACTGAGACTTGAGACTTGACTCAGACCTGAGGTTTAGTGACAGACCCGATGTAAACACTGTTTTTCTTTGTCTTTCACAAAATTTTGACATTTTATATAAATGGAAGATAACTACAGTACAAATACAGCAACATACACAAAAAAAACACTACCAAGAATTCTGTATGCTAATGTGCTTATTGCCATAACATAAACTCTGCGTCATTTTGCCAGTACTGTGCCCGTTTCCCATAAAGCTGCAGTGTAATAAAGTATCATAAACACCCTCAGTTTCTGTGAACTTTTAATCTCCTCTTTTGTTCGTCTCTTTGCTGCAGCGTCCCATATTTCCCTGCAGGCCTGATTAAACTTTAATCACTGCTTTCTCAGAAAGAGCAGGTTCATACAAGTTTTCTGCATTTCAGATGAATATTATGAGGTTGGTATCAGCGGCTGAGGGATCAGATTTGATTGTGCCTTTTATGTTTCTGGTCACTGAGGGAAACTGACTTATTACCAGAACTAAAGCTGTGTGTCGTTGGATTTCTCAACAGAGAGAACACCACAGTTACATGTTTACACATATAATTGTGCAACACGGTAAAACCATGAAATTGCGAAACAGAAATGCTCCTGTTGACCGTGTGTGTGTGTGTGTGTGTGTATGTGTGTGTGTTGGCAGCAGAAGAGACCAGAACCAACTTTTTAACAAAACATACATATTATGTATACCAGTTGAAATATCATTTTCAGGAAAACAAATAGTTAAAACAAGAAGAAACAGTGTCAAACACACACCTGCCTGCATACTGATGCAGCCTGAGGACGTGGAAACACCCTCTGGTATTTTCAGGCATGGTGTCACTGATGAGAACAGTTGAGTCTGTTTACCAGTGATGGTAATTTTGATTCATTATCTCTCTCTGTTGGTTTGTGCCAGCACGGCAGTAAACTCTGGTATGAAGCAACAGAGGAAGAGCGAGGTCTTGCAGAGACGGTTCCTGCTCTGCACTGACAAGTTCATATGGCTCCGTTCTTACTCTTTTTAAGTGCTGTTGTCAAATTACCAGCTTAAATTTAGCTCGTTGGATTTATCGTTTTGGCATCAGAATCCAACGTGTTTCATGTGTGTTTGTGCTCATAATCGACTGGAGCCGACGTCAGAGCAGAAAATACAAGGAACAATAAATAACACTAAAAAATGAGGCAACAGAAAGTGACGTAACACGACTGTAAATATGAACAAATATATAAAACACTGACTCTGAATAAAGTTTGTGTTCATTTCACTTTAACATGATCACAAACGGACGTTAACTCTAAATGCAAAACAACGTCCTCACTAAAGTTCATCAGTGCTTCTTTTAAATTTACTAGCTGACACGTTTTTTCTGTGATTTTTACAGCCTTTTTATTTATGTTTCATCACCAACATAAGAAACTCCAGTTATAGTATGTTATCTATGGGCACATTTATAATGCAACACAGAAACCAAATTGAAACATTTCCACCTGGAAATGCAAATAAAACTAAAACCAGCCTAAAGCTGCAGTGGTGTTTGTTTCAGTTTTCACAAATGATGAACAAACTGTGAATCAAGATGAAGGTTAAAGTGTAAAGTTGAGTTCTGAAAGGCAGAGCAGTGACAGACTAAAGTCTTTAGAGGGTGCAGCATTTAACACACACACACACACACACACAGGAGGGCGGAAACAGAGGCAAACAAAAAGAGAGTAGAACAGGCTAACATGACATAAAAACAACACAACTAAAGAAACTAAAACTAAAAATTAGGGGAATAAAATCACATTTTCACCACAAACTTTCTTACTTCTGCAAATATTTGTGAAAATTAGACAAGTTTTGTTGTTTATTTCTGTGCTGATGCAAAAAGTGTCAAACATGATTATAAATCTCCATATTTTCTAATTAATCTGGATGATGTGTTTTGGTCCAGATCAGGTTTCTAACACCTCGACAGGACTGTGTCGCCTCAGTGGAGGTATGTACTCTGTCTTTGTGTGTCTGCAGCTGAAGTCAAACATTAGCACAGCGGTGTAAATATAGTCAGTCGGTGACGCAGCCGGTGACGTTGTGGTTTTGGGACTCTAAACCTGGCCGCTTGACCTCACAGCACGGGAACGCAGCACCGACTGATGACACCACGCCAGAGAAAATAGTTCAGAGCTGCCTCTGCTACATTCCTCCCTCAATTCCTCTCTTCCTTCCCTGCATTCCTCCTCTCAGTGCTTATTTCCTTTCTTGTTCAACATCTTCCCTCGTCCTTCCTTCCATCGTTACCTCATTCTTTGCTTTCAACTCAACTTTCTTCCCTCCTCTCCTCCATCTTTCCTCCTTCCTCAGCCCCTCCCCTCCTTGTACAGTACTCTAACATGCTCCAGCTGCTCCAGTCATAGTTATTTATAATGCCTTAGCTACTTCAGTTAAAGGTGCATTCCATCATTTTTCCTCCTTCAGCTGAGAGACTGAGACTGAGACTTCCTTTAATTTATTCCTTTTATGATTTTTCTAAATAAAATAGTTTATTTTCGACATTTTATTTTATCTGTTTCATTTTATAAACTCAGTCTGCTGATGAAGATCATGTGATACAGTCAAAAGCTCCAGAACACCTTGTCAACTGCTGCTTCCACGATCAAGAACAAACTCTGGATCCAAACTTTAAACATCCTTAAAGTGGTTGAGAAAAATGTAAATGTGAACGAATAAAATTCTGGACACTCTGTCTCTGCTGATGAAGATCATGTGATTTGATCAAAAGCTCCAACACACACACACACGATAAACACACACTTCATGGTGAAGATGCTTCGTTAACGACTTTATTTTCCGTCTCATTTTCTTTTAAACGTCACTTTGTGCTGTTTTGTGAAGTGTTCATGTGTAACCTGTGAGTGTAAATGCTCCTTTAGAAGACGGGTTGATTCACTGACCCGTACCTGCAGAGCTGCAGGTTCGATTCTCCAAACAAAACTCTCAGGTGTGTTAATCAGCTCTGGGTTCAGAGGGGAGACGGGGTATTTCCATGTCAAGTCTTCGCCGTGACAAAGTGGAAGTTTCTCTGTGACTCTGCATCTTTCCTCTGTTGTCGAGCCGAGAATGAAGCCCGACAGGTTTTCGTTCCTGAAATACTTTGCAGGCTTTCTTGTTTGTGTTGTGAGTTTGTCTTGTGCGATGACCGAGTCGTATTATGTCAGAAAAAGTGTGAGGATGAGTCACAAATTGAAACAATTAACATGCTTGAAATATTTTTAAACCTTTGTCAACCACAGAGACGTGGAGGCCTGATCCACGTTCCTGCTGCTCCACATTTTTCAAACACTCCGTGATGTAAACATTCACAAACGACGCACACACAACCTTTATCTCACATGTACACATTCACGTTTCTTTCAAGCTCCGATCAGGTCACTGCACAACACGGCTTTGTTGTTTTGCCTGATCTTTACAGGGAGTTTGGGGGTTTTAGTGACCGAAGGGGAATTCTGCTGCAAATACAACATAAACTAAACCAAAACAAAAACCTGATACAAAAACCTAACACAGTTAAAAGAAATAATCAAAGAATCTGGTATTTCCCCAAAGTTGTGGACACAGGTTCACCGGGATAATCCAGGTCTCTTCACCTGTGGTACAGTCTCACTCTCTTATTTCTTTTAAAATCTAAACAAAAGTACAAAAAAAATCAGTATCACACATTAAAGCTCCAAAAACATTCTTCATTTTCTCTATAATCACTCTGCAAATTCCTGATGATTACAGGATGTGGCGTCTCTGTTTTATTTCCCAACATGAAGCGACCTCTCTGCCACGAGTCTTTTATTCAAACATTAAATTATTATTCATCACTTCTAAGAAAACAAACCACACCCTGTTTATGCAAAACACAGAGTTTATATAAAACATGTAACTTCAGCAGGTTTCCCATGAATCCTCCCGCTCATTCATTATTACTTGTGTGTAAGTGGATCCCTGACGGAGGCTTTATCCTGCAGCTCCTCCTCCTCTCACTCTGCTCCACTAACCCCACTGTTTATGTTTACATGGCTGTTACCACGGCGACAACACCTTCACGCCCGCGGACTTCCACCCCTGGCACGCAGACACAGACACAGTGGGCAAGCGAGGCAGAGACACACACACAGAGAGAGAGAGAGAGAGAGAGGAGGGAAGGGAACCCTCTGCCAGGGCTGCGTCCCATTCTGAAGAGTCTACATCCTCTGCTCGTTCCCTTACTCAGTCTGTAATCCTCAGTTTTTCCTCTGTTGTTCTCTTTGATTTGTTTTTGTGTTGAGAGTAAAGGTTATCGTTGCGGTGTGACCCCAAGATTAGTCGTCGTTGCCACGGTAACAACTAAACAATTATCATTTAATACGTGCAGCTGCAAAAAGTATTTTTCCTTTAGAAGAAAAAGGGAAAATTGAAATTTTACTGAGATAAAAGTTTAATACATGAGTAAAAAAAAAGAACTTTTTTCAAACTCTGTCCTCTGAGGAAGACCAGAAAAAACAACTGAAAGCTCAGGAAAAAGCGAGTAAGTTGACCGTGAAAGAAGACGTTTTTGTCAAACTAAAATCAAAAACAGTAAAAACGGCAGAAGTGAAGAATAAAAATGTAGTAAGTAAGATAAAGTGTCACAGACACCTTTACTGTAAAGTCCAAATAAAGTTTTCTCCCTCTCTTTTGTTCCTTATTCTCACTCAGATGTTTTATATCTGAACTTAAACTGGACCTAAAGCAAAGTAAGGAAACACACAAGTGAACACTGTTTTGGACACAGGATGAATCCCAGGATTCCCAGGCCCCCGAGGCTCCACATGGCGTCACATCCTCAACGGCTCTGTGTTGTTATTTTTAGATCATGTGTAAACTGGGTTTTGTGGCCTTGGCAGCTGGAACGCACAAACACACACACACACACACACACGCACAAACACACACAACCTGTGTGGCGTCAGTGACGTTAAAACACTACAGAGCTTTATTTGTCTCACATAAAAAGACATTACGTAACTGTGTGGATAATAATACGAGTAATATGTTACTGTGTAAATAGACTCGTAGCCATGGAAGACATTTCTGGGCCACTGGCTAAAATTAGCATCAGTATATTTTATATTTATACAGTTCTATGTCATTTAAACAGATACAGAAAAACAAGTGATGAAGAGAGGGAGGATAAATATGCAATAATGACATTAGAAAGTTGGTTTTAAGACCTCAAAATGTAGAAATTCAGAGGTAAAATGTGTATTTTATTTACTTGTATTCTAATCTTTACACCACGCTGACATCCAGTGTGATATACTTCACCCCTCTTCCCTCTGACACTGTTGCTCCCTCATTAAAGTTAAACTTTAACTCGAGGTTTCCACTAATTTCTCCTGAAGTCAATCTGCTTCCTGATTCCCGCTGTGAAATCAGATTGTACACACAAACATCAGCCCCGTTTTATCCTGAAACCCTGTCGTTTCGCTCTGCTAACAGTGATTCGACAGGTTCATCAGCGTTCATTCCCTCTCGGCAGAGTCACCGTGTTTTTGTTGGTTGCAGTTCTTCCTTCTCCCTCGCTCTCACATGTTCTCAGGCTGCATGACACAGCAGATCTCGGGCTGCAGGGTGAGGTAACAAGTGACCCAGTTTACACCGTCTTACACCACATTTCATAAGACTTTTTTCCCCTCAGCTCGTCTCATGTAACCTTGAGTCATTTCATCATAACCCTTTTTTTTTTTTTGCATTGTCATGTTGCTTCATGTTAGCTAATCTCATTTCAGTCTCTCAGTCCAACTGTTATAAATTTGAGGCATAAATTCAAAGTGTATAAAAGATAACTGAAGCTTTTGAGTTGGAACAGTGGCGGTGGATGTGGTTTCCAGGGTCAGGATCTCTGATGTTATACAGAGATCAGTACTTTCTGGACGAGGTGAATGCTTTACTAAAAGGCTACTTCTGCACATGTTTCAGTTACCAACAGCATTTCTTTTCCCTCCACTCGTCAGACCAGGAGGAGGAAGGTTTAAGATGAATTTATTGTAAGGGGAGGAGGTGAGGGAGTGAGAGAGGAGCTGGAGATGTCGGGGCACTGTCCTCAGCCTGAGAGTAGAACCACCACTGACAGAGCTGGGATGATGAGCGGAGGGAGAGCTGGGGTACTTGTACTGGAGCTGATGAGGTGATTGACAGCAGGTGTCAGGTAAACGAGGCCACGCCCCCAACACACACACACAGGAGGAGAGGACACAGGGACAACACTCAGTTATTATCACGTGTCCTGGATGCGATCAGATCAGCAGTATTGATACTCATTGATCAATCAGTCTAAACCTGCAGCTCATAACACAATGTGTTCGTTAATATAAAGGTTGTGACGCTGAACCTAAAAGCCACAGTGAAAGACTGTAAATGTGAAAATACTGTCGATGTGAGAGGAGAGCTGTGGATCCTCGGTCCTGGTTTTAGTCGTTCTTAACTTCAGTACTGGGACACTCCTTTATCTGGGTCTGGATTGTGTCTTTAATGTCATTTTATCATTAATGTCTCTGATCTCTCTCTCACCTCTTGTGATCTGATCTGATCTCTCATTATTATGTCACAGCATCTACTCTCACTTTTTCCCATCTCAGTTTAAATGCCCTTGCGTCACCTCATCACCTCTCATCTCATCTTTCATCTAATCTTGTCCCGTTGTTTTAACATCTTCATCTTACATCATCTTATTGTTATAATATTATTCTTCATCTTATCTAGTTTCATTGTCCAACTCATGTTGCTCAAATTATTTAATACCTTATTTCTCTTTCTCTTTGTTTGTCTCATCTTTTACTGTCTTCTTTCATCTCATTTTATCACTTTTTTAACCTCATCTCATCTCATTTTTATTAATATATTAATTTGAACCACCTCATCTTATCATCATGTTTCATTTATTATCTTGTCTCCATCAGATTTCATCTTCTATATATCCATCTATCTATCTATCATCTATCTATCTATCTATCATCTATCTATCTATCCATCCATCCATCTATCTATCTATATATCCATCTATCTATCTATCTATCTATCTATCCGTCCGTCCGTCCATCCATCCATCCATCCATCCATCTATCTATCTATCCATCCATCCATCTGGGTCAGTTTGGGCCAATCGGATTGCTCAGGTGAGGTGACATCACCCCTCCGATCAGTAGCGTGACCTCACTCTGTCTCATCATGAATCCCTAACGAGGGCTCTTTACAGCGTCCAATCAGCAGAGGCCTGGGTTATCAGGTAATGAGGCCTGACAGCAACCGGCCAATCAGGTTTCAGGACACAGATTACTGCCTGGTCGGGGCTCAGATGGAATCAATAATGTAGAAACACACACACACACAGGGAGAGAGAGAGAGGGCCTGCTCTTACTACCATTACTGTAAATGACGGAGCTGAGAGGCAGATACTCGAGAAGGGGAAGGAGAGACCGACTTAAACACAAGTGAGGAAAGAAATAAAGAAAAGTGAGAGTAGAGTGAGGAATCAGAGAGATGATCTCAGTGTGTTGTTGTGTGATTCACTGCCAGTAGCTGTGAGTCACTGCTGTAACAGCGATGTAAACTCAGCCTGATGGAGTCAAATGAATCTATTGTTTACCTGCCACTCACCATCACTGCCCCTGTCAGCTCTGTTGATACTACAAACTGTAATCTGAACTGCTGACTCAGCTCTCTCCCTGACTGTTTAGTTTCTGCATGTGTTTTTCTTTCTTTCTTTTTCCCCATCCTTTTCTTTTTCCAGCTCTGAAAGTTTCACATACATCTGTGGGTTTGTGTTACAGACGTAGCTGTTTTAGCATAATATGCTAAAAGCTTCTTATAATGATGATTATTGTTATTTTTCTCACCTTATTGTTGATGCTCAGTGAAGTATTTCTCAGCTGCAGTAACATTACTACTTGTATCAGTCCTTATAGAGGCAGACACAGTAATAGGAGTACAAGTAATACTTGTAGTAATCACAGCATTAACATCAGTAATGGCTCTAAAAGTAACAGTAGTAGTGTTAGTAGCAGAAGTAGTAGCAGTAATAAGCCTAGTAATAATGCTAGTAGAGGTAGTAGTATTTAAAGTTTTTCCTTTAACAGCAGTACTAGATGTAATACTAGGTGTGCAGTAACAGCAGCAGTAGTAGTAGTAGTAGTAATGGTTGTAGATAATAATAAAATAATAAACGTAGTGGTAGTGATAGTTTGTACACACACACGTACAGTACATCGCAGTAGTGATCATAGCAGTCACAGTATTTGTAGTAGTCTTAGTAGTAGTACCAGGTACAACTAGTAGTACCTGTTACATCAACAGGAGCTAGTAGTAGTAGCTGTCAGTAGAAGTAACTGTGTGTATTAGTAGTAATATGTTTGGTAGTGATGCTAGTAGAAGTATTGGATGTCCTTGAAGTAATACTGGCAGTAGTCAAAGTATAGTAAGTGTAGTAACGGTAGCAGTAGAGGTGGTAGTACCACACATAGCTTTTCCTTCAATAGTAGTACTACATGTAAGGGTAGGTGCATAGTACTTGTAGCAGTTGTACCTGGAGTAGCAGCAGTGTGGTGATTGTTTCAGTCATACGTGTAGCAGTACTACTACTACAGTAACTGTATCTGTAGTAGTACAAACAGTAGTTTCAGTACAAGTGGTAGTAGCAGTAGCAATACTGAAGTATCAGTAGAGAAAGTATTAGTTATGTCAGACAGACAGACGTTACAGGTGGAGTTCTTATTAAAGCAGGTTTTGTCTTCGACTCTGAAATAAACTTGTCTCATGTTTCATCGTAGTAAAAGTGAATTTGTTTGGACGTGAACTCAGATGAACCTGAAAAATAAACTCAGATGAAGGTCGAACCTGCTGAGTCAGCGTTGTTGTGGTGGAAAGTTTTGGAAGAACCCACACACCTGCCCTGGTCGTCACAGATCCTCTCTCTCTCTGCAGGAACTGTCCCATCGAGGGGAAAATTTCAAACAGTGACTCCGTGACTCACGCTCTGTAGTACAACAGTGATTATGTAAAAATCTGATGCCAGCTCAGAGCTCACATGACCTGAGTCAACGTGTCACTCAGCAGGTTTCACAGGGAGGAATTAAACGCCTGGTTTGGCTGATTGTCCTGTGGTTACTGTGATACTGGTACTAAACCACACAGGGACTGCTGCACTGCTCCCACAACTGATAAGAGAAAGTAAACAGAGATTTAAAGATAGATTTCTGCCTTTTGTGCCTGTTTTATTGTTTCATGTTTTATTGGAGGAGGAGCACGAGTCAGAAGTTCTTAAAAAATAATAAAATTACTAAAGTGTATGGATGATAAATGCTATTTCCTATATTTCCTATATTTCCTACATCTATATGAAAACAGAAATGATCCTATCATGCCTCCCAAATGAATGTTTGTTCTTGACCACCATATTTTAATATTCAACCCTGTTACACAGACGTTTTCGAACTCACGCAAATTTACACTGACATAAATAAAAACACCAAATGTGTGAATATGTGAAAAAAGTCGTTTTGTTCTCCTGATTTATCAACACACAGTTTCTTCATGTTGTTTCCTCTTAAGTTGCATTAAAAATAAATTTCGGTAGAGAGAACACTGGACGTACATTCATCCAAATGTTCAGAAACAAGACTCCAAACAAACTATAATGTCACTCTGTTAATTAAACAGGTGATGATATGTCGGTATGATTCCAGTTATTAACTCTCATCTTACACAACACGCTTGCTTTGTATTATTTCATAAACACACCACATGTCTTGTGTAAAGATGTATTTACTGTACTGTGATTGGTCATGAAGTGTGTTGTAACTCTGTAAATCACAAGTTAACCCCATGTGTTTACATGTATGAACAAAGTCTGAAGTTGACATTTAATGTAATTTACCTGGAATGACATCGTCAGACAACGACTCGACCTGACAATGTTTTCTCCTACACCAGTTTCACACCTAAATCCACTCTCAGTAAAAAGCCAGATCCTTCGATTATTACAGTAAAACCTCTGTTTTTTCCTGTTTTGGGTCTGAGAATGAGTCTTTTGTCGCCCACTTGAAGCAACTTCCTGCATCACTAAACGACTGAAAATGTGAGGGGGTGGGGAGATTTCTTTAAATAAGATAGAAAGGGCAAAAATCTCTGTGCCCAGATAAAGCAATTGTTTAGTCACTGGTGTAAACAGTAGCTGTTAATGTCGGTGGGTTATGGGACAGTGAAAATAGCTCATGTACAGTTATGTTGAACTTTGATAGCATCTTTGGGTGCATCATGTTTTTTTGGAAGTCAGTTTAATCTGAGTGGATTTAAACATGCTTTACATTGTCAGAAAGATTAAACTATTTTTATATTCTGTGCAAACATTACTGGTTAGAGTTTTAGACCAAAAAACAATGCATTTGTCCTTAGAGCATCTTTATGGTAGAACCTGCTGCTCCTGTTATTTTGGAGCTAAAAAGTCAGCGCAGAGACAATCTGTTCCCCTGTTTCTTGAACATCACAGCAGCTACTAAAGACTGACAGTTAAAAGTGTTTGCCTTCTAGGATTGCCACAGAATAATCCTGCAACATAACGTGTTTTTGTCTGTCAGGATAGGAACTACCTGTTCCTGTACTTTATGTGTTTCCACTTTTGCAATATGGGTCAGTGGTTCAGACATGAGCAGCATCACGCAGCCAGACAGTGTTAAAAGCACCAGCAGCTCAGACTTTTCAGCTCAGCAGCAGCAGGGGGATTTCCAGCTCTGTGCCACAAACCGGGCAAAGACGATAACTCACCGCAGAGCAAGAACAAACAGCACCACGACAAAAGCTCAAACTGTGACATGCAGTCATGTGGCGCAGGCTAATTTGAGCTGAACCTGTTTTTGCTCTGTTGAACGTGACTGTGTCCCACAGCGCTTTCATGGAAAACTGCCTCACCGCACTCAGTTACTCAGCAAATAAAGGCCTTGTTTTCTCAGAACAAAGCCTCCATTCTGCCACTCTGCATGATTTGGCATGTTTACGTGGGGCTCGCGCTCTATTTCAGGACGCAAAAAATTATTTCGTCAGCACGGCTGGTCCGGTGGCACGTCTCGTTCCCCGGCTGTCAGACAATCAGCAGAGGAGAGTGCTGTCAGTCTGGAGCTTGTGTGGAGCAGAGCGGGTTCATGGGGTCACGAGGCTGCAGCTGACTGGCAGCTCTGTGTTGAAACTTACTGGACGTCAGACTCATCACACACGCTGTTTCGAACCACATGGCTTTTCTCATCATGTGGCTGTTTATTAACCATCTGACTGACAAAGTGTGAGTGTGTGTGTGTGTGTGTGTGTGTGTGTGTGTGTGTGCATGCTCTCATTGGGACTTTTTGTCTGGTCCTTCTTCGACAGGCTGTTTGAGGGTTAAGACACTGGGTTCAGATTAGGATCAAGATCAGGGTCACTGAGTCACATTGTGGGGTCTCACCGCCCCAGAAGGTAAACCATCAAATTTTAGGCTTTAGATTCGTGATTTTTGGTCATTATCTCCAGGTACACTGCTTCATTTCAGCCCCTGTGTGAGGAGCTTGAGATCCTCAGGTAGATGTTTGTTGTCTGCTTTAGTGTCCAGACTTAAAACTACAGGATCCAGAGACTCTGAAAAAAACCAGAGTCAGCTTTTATTTATCCAGCTTATCCTGCATTTACTCAACTTTTCTACTTGAATTGACCTGAGCTGTCTCTTTTATTTCTTGTTTACCTCATTTTAGCTTCAGTCTAGTTCAGTTTAATGTGATTTGTTTACCTATAAACTCTTCCTCCTTTTTTGTTATTGTCTTTTTGCTCGTACATGTGTTTCCTACGGTATGATGCACTTTGTGGACTGTGTTCCACAGGTACAGATTATTATTATTGTGTGAACAGTGTCGGCTGGTTCTCTTTTCTTCTTCTCGTCAGGAACGAAAAGCCTTTACAATAAAATTCATGCCATCACAAGACACTAAAGCTGTGAACTGAAACCAGAGGGAAGACTCATCTCAGTCTCTCTGTGACAGCACACCTTTTAAAAGAAAAAGAAACATCACTACCACTGAATAAAGATTTCATTTCATGTTAGATTAGCAGATTTGAGGAAGTGATTCAGCTTTAATGAGGTGGATCAAAAATGATACCCATCACAACACACGTCAGTTGAGTTCAGTTCAGTGTAATATTCAATTCTTTTAACCATTTCATCCACCCGCCCACAGGGAGGGAAAGAACAGCTCCTCTTCAGTCCTCCTTATAAGGTAAAATGTCAGAGAGGGTCAGGAGAGAAGATGAAGTCATCTTTTTGAGTCACACTTAACCAGGAAGAAAATGAATGTCATCGTGTATCCAAGCACACACACACACACACACACACATGCCTCCCTACATGCACTTGTCTAGAATTACAGTAAACCAGTTTTGATTCAAATCCCTGTCTCAACGATATTTACCTGACGCATAATAAATCAGTAAAGTAGATGACTGATCGTGTCCTTCCTCTCAGCAGCAGCAGCTCTGACCCTTGTACTCGTGTGTGTGTGACCTCTCTTTTGTTTTCAGTGCTGCTGATATTTTGTCTACTGGCTTTTTCCACTGTTTGCACTTTGTGCACTTTTGTCCTGATAAGAACTTTTGCGGACGGCTCCTCCAAAGCTCCGCTGGGAACAATAAGTCACCACAACTAAGGCGGAAGAAATCTGTGGGGAAAATTTGGCCCCTGAGGAAAACTATTTGAAGATATTTGACATTTATCATTTTAAATTCAATGTGTAGAATATAGTAAATGTGAAAAGGTCTCATACAATGAACAGTGATGTTTTAAGCAACTGAGCTTGACACGGTTTGAGGACAGGAAACGGTAACACTTAAACTCAGATTCCCGTGTTGGATAAATCTGTATGCTGCTGGGTGATTGATCTATTGATCGAACCATCTCAACCCAGGAAGGAAGGAGCGTCATCTGTTTGGACAGAAACTGTGTCTTTATTCAGAAGCTGAGCTCAGAACACGATCAAGTGAGGATGTTTTCCATAGGGTGACCCCAACTCAAACTGAAACTCTTAACTGACACAGTCTAGACCTCACAAGAGAGTAGGTAAGCTAAGTTTCTCAGCAAGGATGTTCCATTGAAACAGGCGACAGTCTCAGATTTAAAGCCTGAGCTGTAGCGTTGATCCTCAAAACATGATGCACAACTGAAGAAAAACAGCACCAGGTTGTTAAAGGTTCATATCGTCTTTGTGTTGTGATTACATGAACTCACGCTTCCTGCCTGAGTTTATCTGTCTGTAGCTAATCTAGCCTTCTCTTCCACTCTCTCTGTGTATTTAAAGGTTGTATGTCATTGTTTAATTTGGCTTGAATAATGACTTCTGTGAAAGAGTTAGAAAATTCATCTTGATATTATTCATTTATGTGTGTCGGGCTGCTGTGGGAAAAATCATCATTGGGTAGTAATTAACAGGTGACTGGTTTGGCCATCACAACTAACTTTAGCTCACAGGTGCGACAGTCTGGAGCTCAAAAGAGGACAAAATGCATTCAGGCGTCAACCTGGAAAATATTTCTGAGGTATCACCAGGAAGTTTCATTAAAGGTGAGTAGTACACAGCTGAGGTGACTTTCATTTGATCGTAGTTTAGACTCTAACATATACATAATGTTTATTTGTATGTGTTGTATTATCTCATGCAAAGTCTGTCAATCTCAGATTAAAGCAAAATCCTGATTCTTAACTTATTAATAAAGCTTTTTAATGCTGAAATTAACCTTAAAAACTGACTTTATTATTTGGTTTTGAGTGTTAGCTTCTGGTTCTCAACCTTTAAGCCATTAATTATTAATAATAAAGATTGTTTAACTAGTTTTAACCATTACAACTAACTTTATGGGTAGATGAGCAGCCAAGGAACAACCAGCCCCTGTCTATAACCAGACAATATGACTGAAAACACAACAACACATCATATTGCAGTCTGTGAAATGTGAAATAGTTCCATCATCAAGTTATTCAACAAAAGAAATCACAAAAACAATGGCTGTCTCTCTACACACACAGCCTGTACTTCTATCTTTCTAGGGACCCATCATTGACACAGTGCAGCATTTGGTCCCCCTGGCTATTCAACCACAGGTTTACTGGGCTCTGGGGATTTTGGACCCACAAATGTAGTAAACAGCCACACACACACACAGACAGAGGTGTTTCCTCCTCTTCAGAGACCCTTAACCAGCCAAGTCCTCACCTTAAAAGAGGCTGTCTAAAGGAAGTCAAGCCCCACAGTGTACACAGACATGTCCCCACATGAGTCCATGAAAATACACACACACAGATTTCCTAACAGGTTGTTTTGTTCTTTTATATTTTATGTCCTTGATTCTCAGTAAAACGCTGGCAAATCTGTTTCATCAGAACTGAAGCACAGGACTTCCTGGGACGTTGTTTACATGATCAATCAAAATAAAATGGTTATCTTTGTTTTGTAGTTAGGCACTCATGATGTCAAGCTGAGTTTTCCATAAATACAATGGGCTTTGTGATTTCCTATGAATAACTGCATGTAGTTGACTATTGAAATTTCATCTTGGAAAAATAATTTCGTCTAAATTCATTGATCACTAATTGAAATGGCGTCATCCTCAGTGTGTTGAGTCAGCACACTAATCATTTTCAAGATCAGTATTTTCCAACACGGTGATCTTATCGGATGAGCTCCTGCTGCAGTAGGGCGCCCCCTACTGACACAATAACGATCCTATCACCTGTTGAATGACTGAAGCATCAAGTAAAACTTCAGTACAGTACTGCCATCGATTCACACACATATTTAGATTTAATTTACTCCTGAAACTTTTACCACCGTGCAGAAGGATTCCCACAGTTGGAGAAGAGGTCACCATGGTCAACCACACTAGACTGAAGTAGGATTTAACATCGATTAAAAGTTTGAAATCCTCACCTATAGACTGGAAATTATTAAGTGCTCTCCAGAGAATTTTTAAGTCTGCATGTCATGTTATTTTAGATGATTTGTTTTGACCCCTGCAATCAGAATAGCAGTAGAGGTGTTTATTAAAAATAAGATTTTGACTGAAAGTCATTCACCTGATAAATTCCTTAGTATGTTAATCAGCTTTTTCATCCTCCTAGTGTGTTTGACAGGTGTGTTTTGTAGCTGTAATCTCCCAACAACCAACAGATTTTTTTCCATGACAAGAAAAAATGCCTAAATGGTCAAATTTAAAACCCAGTGTCACCGTACAGCCTCATCAGTCCAACCCCATAATAATAACGCCTTATCACCTGATTAAGTCATGAAAAACAAAAAAGAAAACCCAACACTTTGTAAACCCTTGAGCTGAAGTGCAGACTGAACAGTTGAGACGTGAACAGACATAAAACACTCACCACTGCTGATAGAAAAGGGAAAATCATTCTAAAATTGACAAATTAAACTAATGTTGCTTCAGTGTCATTCTGTGTGAAAACGTGGAGATCAGCAGCACCGGATCCTTCACACGCACCTTTCCACAGTCTCTGTGTTTTCCTGCTTATCTCCCACCTCTCAGGGTAACTAAAAACAACATTACCAGGTTAAACAAGTCTCCATTTCCCATGTTGCAGTGGTCCTGGGGTTTATCACAGGCTCTGCTGTGAAAACAAACCTGGTGCAGGTCCTCCTTCCTCCTCCTACCCGCTCAGTTCAATAATCCATCGTGACGCTGCTCTCAGAGGACACAGATGCTCCTGTGAATGTTTTGTTGTGGACGTTTTCACCACAAATCTTCACCGTCACAGAGTGAGAAGTCTCTCAGAGAGGAGTAAACTGTCCGTTTCTGTTTTTACCCCGTCTTCTCCTCCTCATGATTGGTTGATTATTTCTGCAGCTCCTGCGGCGCGCTGAAGGTCTCATAGACGTTAGCTGCAAACTCCTTCACCTGGTCGTTCAGCAGCAGGTCCTGCACAGAGACGAACACAAGGTTCATTTTTTACGGGTGATTAGAAAGAAATGAAACTAAACAAAAAGCCAACAGACTGTTGACTTTCTGTTTTCATATCACTGAGTCAATCAGTTGAGAAAACATTAAACAAGCGCAGCATGATCTGTTGGTGCAGTTTGGTCGGTGACTGACGGCAGAACACATAACGCTTGGGTTAAAACAAACCTCTGGTTTAATGTTTCACCATCTTTAAAACACACAAATTATCGATTAATCTGCTGATATTTTTTTTGGTTTAAATCACCAAATATCTTGTTTTGTCCGACCGTGGGACAGTCTAAAATACTAGAAAAGCTTAATCAATAATGAAAATAGTTACCCATTAATTTTCTGTCAGTCAACTAACTGACTGATCATTGCAGCACTGCAGACAATCAATTATTAAAAGAGGAAAGCATCTCATTCTGAAGTCTCTCCGCTGTGATGTTTGTGTGTCTGAACAAAGACAACAGGGACACACTCGTGGCTGAAGCCTGATTTTACCTGAACAAAGTGACTGGGAGTTTCACTGCAGATAGTGTTGATCTGACCGTTGATGATTGGGATGATCTTCGCCAGCGGCAGACTGACTGCAGAAAGACTGGACACAGACAGACAGACAGACAGACAGACAGGAGTCATGCTGAGGTTTCAATTTCAAATTCCTGCTCAGAATTAATTTTATTAAATCAAATTAATCTTTTTTTGTGCACTATACTCAAATACTAAACTGGGAAAACGAGAGATGTGGGAGGTGAGATGGTGGAAAGCAGAAAAAAATCGGCGCTACATGAAGTGTACTAACTGACGTATCCGATTTGAGATGCAGCACATGTAACAGACGGTTACTGATCCGCAGGTGTGTCATTGAAGCAGCTCACCTGTCAGGTGCAGAGCTGAGGGCGGAGTCACCAGGAGGTGGGCGGAAGAACTCGGCCAGGTTGTCGAGGAGACGAGAGAAACCCCGGTGCAGACAGGTGTTTAGGACGGTGCTGAAGTCTGGACTGCAGTCACACATACACACATCAGAGTCACAAAGTTCACAGATGTAAAAACATACAAGTTAAAGTGACCACGGCGTTTTACCTGTCCAACATGTCTCTGGTCTCGTTTAACAGTTTGATGGTCATGATGTCGTTTTCTGTCAGCCCACACGCCTGCAGAGAGGAGAACATGTGTTACACACTGGTGCAGTGTTTGTGAACGCTGCTCTCAGTCGAACTCTGCCAGTCGTCACCTGGTCGGCGAGCGCGTTCTCGTCGTCGGCCAGCATGTACCAGGACAGCGACCGCTCCGAGCCGGACTCCACCTCCGCTCTGATCCAACTCAGCTGCTGCTCCAACTCCAGCATGGACAGACTCTGCTTCAGAGACACTCTGGAGCGAGACAGTTTGGATGCAAACAACAAATACTGATAAGAGGGAAGAATGTCAGACATTGTTTGGTTCCAGCTTCTCAAATGTTTCTTCTGTTTCACACGACTGTAAATTTAACATCTTTGAGTTTTGGGCTGTTGGCTGAACAAAATATGCAACCTGAAGATGTCGGACATTTTGAACTATTTTCTGACCTTTTATAGACTAAATGATTAAAACACTGACCACAAAGAGTTCAGACACTCACCCTCCCAGTGAGTTCTGTACTGCTTTCTTCACCACTGTCATCAACTCTGTCAAACCTGAGCAGAGACAGAGGGAGACGTCAACATTGACAGACTGACAGACATGGTGAGACAGTGATGTGATCATAGTGTGTCTGTGCATCCTACCATCTCCTAGTAGATGCTGGATACTGGACAGGTACTGCTGCTGGACGTCTGGGGGAGCAAGAGGAGTCTGAAAGAAGACACACACATGTAAATAAGCATTAAATGTCGTCTTCTACACTTGCTGTGTCGTCGTGTTGTTCTCACAAGACTTTCCTTCCTGTTTTTCCTCAGTAAACCAAATAAAATTGTATACAAAATTCACTGCAGGAGGATAAAGTGTGAGCAGAAGAAAAAAACCTAAACTTATACAGTTTTTGGGGTTTCAATTTCTTCTTCTCTGGACAAGATCAGGAAGTCACATTACAAGATAAATGAGACACACAGATCTTGCCTGCTGTCTTTTAAAACAATAAAAAATGAACATGAATTCCAACAGTTCTATATGTGAAAGGAGTTTATGAATGACGTGTTCCTCACCATTCCATTCTTTCCTACAGAGTTGTCCAGGTACAGATATCCTCCGATGATGTTCAGCTGGACTCTCAGTAAAACCACCAGCATGCAGGTGCTGTACACGGCAACAACAGTCCGGGTGAAACCTGGACCAGAGAACAGGTGTTTGCCATGAAATATTGAGTCTAGGATCTTAAATCAAAAATGTATTTGTTACACACTGTATTGGACGTTGTAGTGATGATGAACAGAACTTACTGATGATTTTTAAATCCTCCCAGATCTCCAGTTTATTGGCTGGTCTGTGAGACAACATGAAAAAAGAAAAAGCAGCATTAACAGTTTTATTTCACTAATGTAATGGAGTACTTCAATGCAGACGAACTGTGCGTGTAAATGGATTAGAGAGAGTCTGCATCCACTGATTTTAACAGTAAAAGGAACTTCTTCTCACTTGGTCTTGAGTAGCGCAGTGAGACTTTCTGAGTTGAGTTGACTGACGATGGCTTCTCTCAGTGGAGGGAGCATGGACAGCACTGTGACACACAAACACACATAGAAGACAAAATTAAAACAATGTTTTGTGT
Organism: Lates japonicus; assembly: GCA_033238685.1. NCBI lineage: Eukaryota > Metazoa > Chordata > Actinopteri > Centropomidae > Lates > Lates japonicus. Next base: position 2,349,473 of record BRZM01000028.1, on the reverse strand, counting down.
GTACTGAGCAAAGTTAAACTCAACATTTTCTATTTTAGTTCCAATCCTGATTGTAAGAAGCAAATACCTGAGTGGAACCCAAAAGGATTTTTAGGAGATTAACAAGTGTAAAGTGGTTACCGGTCATGTTGCAGGTCCTCTGGTTGCTTTCGAAGTGGAACTGCCTTCTAGCCTGAGCGATGTACTCCGTCGCCTCCTTCTCCTGGAGCTCCCTGATCATCTTCTGGGCATATTTACCCAGGAAGTACACCCCTGTGGATCAACAGCAAATACGCATAAATAGAGATAGTATAAACACCCTCTGAGATGAGTCTGAAAAGACTGAAGTGTCCACTAAATGCTGCAGAGGTCCACTATATGATGAACTATGACAAATTATCACAAAATAATTAGTGTATTAGGATCCGTTTCAGCCAACCTGCAGTTTCCATGAAGCCACGCGAGACAAACCACAAACTCTCAGCAGGTTCAGTTCAAGCCTGTGTTTACTTCTAGTGTTTGATTCTCGCCCTGAATAAAGCAGCTTAGTGATAACTTAATATGCTAACAATTAGCATCCACAAGTGCTGTTCTCATGCATGAAGCGTTACGCCAAACTTCATTCAAATTTTCGGATATTTTAAAGATGCCTTGCTAACACGCAAAGCTTCAAACAAAATGTAAATAAACGCGCTCACTGAGTCACTGCGAGTCATTTTAAAACTCGGCACACAAACACGTTACTGCGGAACCTGAGCTTTGGTAAAATGTAACTTTTGTCATCTGGTCATGCTACAACTGTTATCCAGTAAAATAAACCCGGGGCTGGTTGAGACCAGCATATGTACTGGAAATTCTGTCGCTTGGAGAAGAAGCTACATGCCGAATTAAGAAAACAACCGTCTAGATTATTAAATACACTTTAAATACATAATACGAAGCATGCATTTTTACTGATAAGCGAATAAACATACTATTTCACGATAATTTAGCAGAGCCTGACGAGTTGCTACAATCCACTATTAGCACAGTAGCTAACAGGAACTACTTACCACCAACTACAGCTCCGGCGAAAATAAATTTCCTTTTGTGGCGTTTAACAAAATTCCAGACAGACGAAAACATCCTCGGACAGTGAGAGGTTCACGGACTTAAACTACAAAAACACTTCGTGCTTTTAACTTTGTGCGGACTACTTCACGGACATGGTGTGTGAGGACTTTCGGCTAGTTAGCATCTCCGCGCTAACGTGCTAGCTGTCAGAACGTGCCCGATCAAAGTAAGCGCAGTAAATAATATAGGTTCCGGTTTGCAATTTCAAAATAAAAGATGAATTGACACTAAATATCCACAACTACAATATAATCGGTTATTAACCCCGTATTGCAAGAAAAAGGGGAACTTAAGTTAAAGTGTTACTGAATTTGTATGTAGATATGTTTCCCCTGTAAGTTTACTTCAAATCTGTCAAACCGTCAAACAACTGTTACAATTTTTATTTTGTTTTATGGTAACATTCCCTCATTTCCGGTCCACATCTAGTCAACTGTAATCAACTTGATTCATCGATAACACCGGCGCGGTGTCTCCGCGGAGATCGACTGCTCACTCCTGGAAGTGGTCCGTCCGATATTATCTTCCTCCCTCTGCCGTGTGAGAGCGTGGTACGTGGGTTGCAAAAAAGTGATTAAAAAGTGAGGAGAGAGGCCACAAACCGCCATCATGATGTGAGTTTTATTTAAGTGACGTAGTAGTAGTGGTTGTCGCCATGGGAACGCAGGGAGGAAGTGAAGCTGCTGCAGCGGAGAGCTTTTACCCGAGTGATGAAGACATAGAGAAGTGGATGGCCAACGCGTTTGACATGGTGGGTGAACACAAACACTGTGAGCGACATATTAGTCAAAATGATCGTCTGGAGTCTAGAAAGGTTATGTCATGTCATAACACGAGGTAAAATGTGTGTTTAATCTTCAAAATGTATAATATTGGGAGGAATTTAATGATATACTGTGAATAAATGTAAACATATGCAGTGGTAATAAAGTGTGGATGTGTTGCTGCAGGCCAAAGATGCTCTGGAGAATGGAGAGGTGCCTGTTGGATGTCTGATGGTCTATAACGATGAAGTCGTGGGCAAGGGACGGAATGAAGTCAACGAGACCAAAAATGTAGGAAACATGAACAATGTGCTGTCTCTGTGTGAAATAAGTCATAAAATACTCACCCGTTTTCCTGTTTTTGTCACTGAGAACACTTGAGATCGAGACACACAGCAGCTACTGAACTAACTCACATTAACAGAGCCTTCGCTTCTTAAATCTTGAGTTTTTTAAAGGGAGTTTGGTGTAGGGTTTTCTCATGACATAAAAACATGTTTCCCTGCATGTGCTGAGCGTGAGTTCATGTGTGTGGTGGTTTTTCAGGCAACTCGTCACGCTGAGATGGTTGCTCTGGACCAGCTCCTGGACTGGTGTCGCCATAGGGACCTGGATGTGAGGAGCGTGTGCGAGCAAACCGCCCTGTACGTCACCGTGGAGCCGTGCATCATGTGTGCTGCAGCCCTACGCCTGCTCAGTATCCTCTTGGCCTGTGTATGTATGTGTGTTTGTATTTGTGGGTTGAGTGTTCGAGCACTGTTCCTTCACCGTCTGTCAGATATCCCAGTGGTCGTGTACGGCTGCAGGAACGAGCGCTTTGGAGGCTGTGGTTCGGTTCTGGAGGTTTCCTCTGCAAACTTACCTCAAACTGGGACCATGTTCAAGGTCTGTATTTGTCCCTGATGTCTTTTTATCTTTGTGTATTGGCTATTTTTTTTATTATTTGTGTGTGGTTCATCCCCTTGGAAAGGACCACACTGTACTTGTGTGTTGCAGCCTGCGGTGGAAAACCTCACTGGGGGAATGGAGGCTGTTATAGCAGCAGAACAGTGCTCACTGAGTCACATGTGGGTGTAACGTTTGTGTACTTTTGTCCATGTAGTGAAGATGAGTGTGTGTCCTGTGTATTCAGTGTGTTTCAGGTCACAGAGCAGAAGAAGCTGTAGAGATGCTGAAGACTTTCTACAAGCAGGAGAATCCAAATGGTGATTAGAAACTATCTCCTCCTCTTCTTCCTCTTCTTGCTTTTTGTTGTCATTCTCACTCTGCTCTCTGAACACCTGTTGTTCCTCTGTGTAACTGTAGTTTTTCAGGTTCGATCTCCCTCTAACTGAGTGATAGTCAGCATCTTAAACTGCTGGAATCAGACCCAGAGAGTTCAGAGTAAAGCTGAACTGTAGATCAGTTAAAAGAAGTCATTAAAAACCAGAGTTCATCTCTCATATCCAGGAAACTGACAGAAATATCAAGAATTAGAAACAGAGTTTGGTTGTGTTTGCACTTCCTGTTCCAGAAGCTGGGGATCATGGGTAATTTACCTTTTCTGTCTGTCTGTTTCAGCCCCAAACCCCAAAACAAGGAAGGACTGAGAAGTTCCACACACACACACACGAGTTGTAGATGTACTTTTTATATTGCTTGTACTGAGCTTTTTGTACTTTTGTAATTTAATAAATGACATTCTAAGTGATTTTGTGTGTGTGGTGTGTACAGACGTCCTGTAACGTCAGTCTGCCTGCAGGGGGAGCAGCAGGTCAAATAACCACCCTCAACATTCACACAGGAGAAATGAAACTCGCCACTTTCAAGGGATAAACATTGTACGTCCAAAACATCAGCTTTTCAGGAACTAGAGCACGGTGTCCTCTGGAGTCAGTCTAAAGTGTCTTCTACTCACAGACGAGCATGTGATCCTGCAGCTGAAACAAAAATACGACGATTCTCAACGTTAGAAAGTTGAAATATTTACCGAGAAGAAGACGAAGGTTGTGTGACTGTTGTGTTGGTGAGTGTTCAGAACCACAGGGCGGAGTTTGCTCTTATTCTGTAAATATAAAACGCGCCACTTCCTGTCGTGTTTTTCTGAGAACGAGACAGACAGCGTGAGAAACAGCAAGGAAGTGTGTGTGTGTGTGTGTGTGTGCGTCTGCGGTGCGTCTCAACAGGAGTGACCTTCTCATAATCACACACCAACACACCGCTGACACAATTCAGATCTGTTGTTTCACTTCCTCTCTGACACACACACGTTCTGTGGTGTGTCGGTGTGTGTGTGTGTGTGTTCGCAGCATCTGCAGCTGGGAGGAGCAGAAAGAAACGAACATATATATATCTGTGTGTGTGTGTGTGTGCGCGCGCGCTGCTGAGTGTCGGAGAGAGTGCGCTGTGTGTGTGTGTGTGTGTGTTTCAGGTGTCTCGCTGTTTTTCCAACAAAGCGATGGAGAGATTTTTAAACTCTTTCACACGCTGTCTCTCTCTCTCTCTCCACCTTCTGTGTCTCTCTCTTTTTCCGTCCTTTTTTCCGTGAGCTTCCTTCCTTCCTCCACCACTTCCTTCCTGCATCCTTCCTGCTTCCTTCCGTCCGTCCTTCCTTCCTTCCCTCATTTCTCACTCTCTCCTTTCCTTTCACGTTGTTTTTCTTTTAGAACTTCCTTCCTGCATCTTCCCTTCTTTTCTTTGTTGGTTTTTCAACTTCTTTCCTTTCCTCCCTCGTGTTTTTTTTTACAACTTCCTTCCTTCCTGTTTCCTTCCTTCCTGTTTCCTTCCTTCCTTCCTTCATGCTTTTTCTGCCACCTTTTTAATTTTTTCCTTTTCTTCGTCATCTTTCTTCCAGTGGCCTTTCACATCCAGTTGTTTTTATTTTCCATTTTTTCTTTCTTATTTTCTTTCTTCCTTTCTTGCTTCCTCTGTTATTTCCTCTTTCCTCTTTCCTTTCTTTGTTTCTGCTTATTTCCTTCCTCACACGCCTTCCTTTCTTGTTTTGTTCTTTGTTCCCTTGCTTCCTGCATACATCCTTCCTTCCTTCCTTCCTGCTTTCTCACCTTCCTCTTTTTCTTCCTTCCTTCCTTCCTTCCTCATATCAGTTTCTTGCTTTAGCCCTTTCTCTGCTTCGTCTTTTTCCTTCCTTTTCAAACACGTTAAATACATCCACTGGCCTGAATTCAAACAGCTTTTCACATGAAAGTTTCCCACAGTCACATGTTCCTCACCACATACATCTCACACAGACATTTGTTTCTCTTTTTTTCCTATAGAGGTTTACATCACAGATAAATCCCAAATAAAAACGTGTTGTTTTTTGTCTGGAGCACGTGCAGGTCCAGCTCCTCTCTGCTCGTTAGCATGTAAATCTATGCTAATGAATGCAGAGCAGAATATTCCTGAATGTTTTAATGTGTCACCTCATAGTGGAGGAGTTGACGTGTTAATGAAGAGACGGCGCACACACATACACGTGTACACACTCGCACACACACCACACACAAAGCAGTGCAGAGTTAGCTGTTAAGCGCTAATGAACAGAGTGTGTTGTGTCAAACTCTCCTTTCCAAACTGACAGTGAGAGGAGTGGAGGAATCACACACACACACACTGTCGAACATGTTTTAAAAAGCAGTGTAATAAGAGATGTCATGTTGTGTAAAGGTGAGAGAACAACAGTGCCAGGAAAAACAAAGAAGTTTCTCTTTATTCTTTAATTATTTTCAGTCTGAAGTGACCTGAGAGGACGACGTGAGAGGAGGAAGCAGACGGGGGGAGTTTGGTTTGTGTTGACAGGAAGTGTTGTGTTGATGTGGGGGTTTTTTCTCACTCTGTTAACCTTTGCAGTCCAAAAAAGAAACACGGCCTTGCACCATCTCTCTGTTCATTACTGGGGGAGGGATACAGCGCCCACTGAAGCCTCAGTGTTTCTGTCACACTGTTGGCGTTCCTCCAACTCAGTTTTATCTTCATCTGTTAAAGAATAACTCTTACTCTTATCTTCCACGTGGTTTTGGGTGTAAATGACCGGTAAGAACAAACATCTTTTGGAATCAGTGCAGGATTGATCGAGAACAGTGAACCAGCGAGCAGCTGCTGCAGAATTCGTCCACTGAAGTTCCTGTTTTCACCTCTGACAGGGTCAGATTGTTCTAAGTGTCTGACACATTATGATAGGATTCCTACAGAGACAGAGCTTTTTATTAAAGAGGAAGATTCGTTTAGTTTAACCAGGAACATCACTGCACACCGATCAGCCACAACATTAAAACCACTGACAGGTGAAGCTGACATTACTGGGAAACCCTGGGTCCTGACATTCATCTGGATGTTACTTTGACACATACCACCCACCTAAACATTGCTGTACACTGAGCACACACCCCCATGGCAACAACACTCAACAACACAACAGCAGGGACTGCCCCAGCAGGAACAACACCACCACACCACAAAAACACAGCAAAGACCCATAACAGGTGTTAGCTGACCTCAAACTCCCCAGATCCAAATCTGATCCAGCATCTGTGGGACCTGCCTGATACTCTTTGTCGTGTTCCTTGAGACATTTCTGAGCAGTTTTTGTGGTGTGGTGGGAGCACTGTCCTGCTGGGGGAGGCCCCTGTTGCCATGGAGGGGGTGGTTGGCCTGTAACAGTGTTTGGGTGGGTGGTATATCGAAGTAACATCCAGATCAATGTCAAGTTGAAATTCAACAGAAACCATGTTGTAAGCAGATGATCGTGTTATTCACTTTATAATGTATATCACCACAGACTCCGTGGCAAAGCAAGGGATTTTGGAAACGAAGTTAGTTTGGATTAACACCTTTAACTAGAATTACTTGTGGACTGACTGACAGGAATGATTTTCCTCAAACTTTATTGATTTTTGACATCTAGTTTCTTCCATACATGTCATGGCCACGTAGTGACTCATAAGATGAATAATAATGAGGTTCAACACATTGTTGATGTTCAGTAGTTCTGTAGTAGCTTATGAGAGAATTCAATTTACTTTGTTTAGTTGTTCGTGCCAGAAAAGCAGATTATAAATACTGTTTCTGTGTACATAGCATGGCAGGTGTAGTGAGCTTGTGCGTGTGTGTGTGTGTGTGGTGTAGATTTATATTTGTGCCTTTAATTCATTGTCCTCCACATAACAAAGCCAGATGCAACATGGTCGCTTTGCTTTTGTCACTGAAAAACAACAAAAAGAGAAAACACAGAAACAAAAAGATGAGTTTTGACTCTGCTTCATCTGTCGTCTCTATTTACATTAACTGGTGATGTTTCTGTCTTTTTATGGTTATTGTTATGGATACAGTTCAAAGGTAACGGTCACTTCCAGTTCCAGAGAGGTCCCTTGTTTCCTTCCTTGTGCTGTCCTGGGTGGGCGGGGCACGACTCCTCGTCATTCGTCCGAGTGAGGACTTTGGCGCCCGCGCAGCCGAGAGACGATCACTCACCTTTGACCTTTTCTGTGAGAGAAAAGAAAGTAGTGTGAAGAAGAAGAAGTCAGAAGACTGAGTGTGAAGGTGTGTGTGTGTGTGAGAGAGAGAGAGTACAACTACAGAGCTGCAGGCTTTTTCTCTAAAAAGTCACACACACAGATTTTCTCTCTGTGGTGTGGGTGGAGTGCTACCTGCCGACCCACTGAGCAGATGGATGGATGAGAGCGGGAGTGTGAGTGTGTGTTAATGTGTGTGTGTGTGACTGGGAAAGAGAGGGAGGTGGCTGGTCGACAGATGCTTCATCTGCTTCTGTTCATCTCTCTCTGCTTTTTATCACTGATGGACAAATTTTACTTTATTATCAACAGAGCGTTTAGATCCTTTATGTAAAGATTTATTTAGAATATAGAACTTTGACGCATTGAAATGTCCAAAAACAACTACAGCTGTGTGTGTGTGTGTGTGTGTGTGTGTGCTGTGTGTGTGTGTGTGTACCTGTGTGTGGCTGGTCCCAGATGTAGCTGTTGAGGATTTCTCCGAGAACGTAGAGGACACTGATCACCACCGTCATCGCACTGAAGAAGATGACTCGAGCCAGCGTAGTGATGCGCTCCAGCACTGGGTACACCCACACACCTGTCACCTGGTGCACCCAACACGTCCTGGAGAGGAGGGGGGCACAGAAAGTTAAAGTTTATACGCATGTAGAGAACATTTTGGACATGTTTCATTTGGGACAGTTAGTTGTAACTTTAGGTACCAGAGGATGTATCCTATGCCGAAGCACCTCACAGCTGCCAGACCCCACAGCCTGCTGGGATACCGATGGTGGGTGGTCCGCATCTCAATGATGATGAAGGGAAGAACAGTAGTGTGCTGAGAGAGACAAAAAACAGAGGAGAAAAGGAGGTTTAGTGGTTGAAGAGAATAAATATAACGTTACATTTTGTGCCTGAAAATGTGTGAAATAAACAAAAACAGAGTGTTGGAAACTGTCGAACTGTTTTATCTGTCCTGCTATCTGTCGTTATTATTATCATGTCACATTTAACTGCAGTGGCGACTGAGTCTGACTCTGTTCTCTTTGAATAATTCATTCATCCTCTGTGTTACAGGATGTGTATGTGTGTGTGTGTGTGTGTGTGTGTGTGTGTGTGTGTGTGTGTGATCCACCTGAACACACAAACACATTTAATAGAGGTCAGGGCATCTGCTGCTATTTTCTGTGAAGCCGTTTCTCACAAACACACACAGAATAGTTTTTAATCTGTTGCTGTGACTCACCATCAAACAGCAGTAAATAATACAATAACTGAGTGCTTTTACCCTTTGACGACAGTACAAATCTAAAGCTGCTCCTCAACTTAGCTTGCTCAAGTTACATAGATAATGGTTTCCTTATGAAACCTCAGAAGTAGCGGCGAGGCTCTGATCAGTAAAGACGCTCCGTCGCTCCTCTCAGCTCACACACACAACTGTTCATGAAATGGATCTAAAAGCAATCATGTCCCGCGTATCAGTGTCATGTGTAGCAACAATATGCAGGGGTTCATGTTGCACACATGGAAGCACACACACACACAGTGATTAAGAGCCAGATGTTGCAGCAGTGTGTGTGTGTGTGTGTTTCCTGGCTGCTGGTGTGTACAGGTCATTAAAAGCACAGTTAACCAGGAGGAGAGGTCTAATGTGGAAAATATGACACAGCTATTTCTCACGCTCACACACACACACACACACACACACACACACACACACACACACACACACACACACACACACAGGTATGCACTTCAGAGGGGATATTTTGCCTTTAAACTGACTTTAACTGAATCACTGCTGAGAAAACTATAAAGTCTGTTTGCCTTTCAGGCCTTTTATTAATCAATATTTTATTAGAAACATTCATGTTATTATCACAAACAGCATTAAGTATAAACATATAACAGTTGTAGTAAGTATAACTGATGTTGTTGTTGTTACTGTTGCTGTTTTCGTTCTTTATTTACACTAAACCAGATCCCTGTTCTTCTGTCACAGGGTGCAGTGAAGGCATCACGAACAGAGGGCTGTTATATAGGCGACAGAGTCCTGTGTTATGGATTCTGAAGTCAAATCAAATGAAGGACTTTTACACTATAATGACCGGCAAAAATTGGAAGAAGACACAAACACACACAGCTCCCATTCATAGAGAACAAGGCGCTCACACAGAGGCTGCTCTATTAGAGAGCAATTCTATTAGTCATTCACAAACACAGAATCATGTCAACTGCAGCAACAACCTCACACACACTGTCACAGACACTGAAGCAGCCCTATAGCTTTATGTTATGGCCTGTCACTGGTGAGTCTAAATACTACAATACCCATGAACCTCAGCTGCCACTGCAGAGGAGGCCAGTCAGAGTGGTTTCAGCATTGACCCACAACTGAACCACAAATAAAAGTGAACTGATTTCAGCTGCAGTCGCTCCTTTTCTCAACACTGCACACACACACGTTTCTTGGGACTGGTGGTGAACGTCCACCTGGAAGCTTGTACCTTCAGCGTTTAAATCAAAGAGGTATTTTCTAACTCAGCTCTTTTGTACTGATGATTTAACCATGACTGTTCAGTGCTGATTCAAGCTGTTGGAGGCCTCCATCTGTGAGTCACTTCACATCGTCTGTGGGGAAAATGAATGGGACTTTAACCTCTGGAGCCAAAACTCCTCCCACACCGTAACAGAAAGTAAAGTGACTGTGACTGCTGGATTATGTTGAATATCAACTCTCCTGACTGTCATTACCAGTCAGATTATAAACCTGATAATAAAGCCCTGATGCAGACACATATTTGGTGCTTTCTGTGTATTTTGAAATGGACCTTTACTGCAGCAAAACGGTGAAATAAAATATAAATCCGGGCGCTGAAAAATGAAAACCCCTCTCTTTTCTGACCCCACCCTCCCCCTGATTCATTTTCCCTCAGCTGCCGTGAAGCCCTTGCAATCAGTAGTGCACGCGCGGCGCGCTCCCGCGCAGAGGGGGAGCCTCTGTGACAGGGGTGCAGTCTGAGCCAAAACACCTGTTCCGGTTCAGGCGCTGCACACCGGGCTCACCAGCCAACCACGTTGGAGGCTTCAGAAGCGACTCCACGCTCAGTCTAATGTGAATTACTGAGTCTCATCGCCTCCTTTCTCATTAGCGATGAATTACACACCGGACCAATGAGGTGCAGGGAAGCGGAAACGATCATTTCAATCTAATGACAACACCGAGCACCGACTCTGCAGCGCGTGCAGCGTTAAGCTAACTTGCTCTGTGCGGTTACAATCAGACGAAATGTTCAGTCTCACCAGGTCGATGAAGGTCAGAAACTTCCAGCTGCCTCCGTAGGTCTGGTGTGCCGGCATGTCCAGAGCTTTGTAGTGGCAGAGGATGGAGAAATAAGACAGCAGGATGGCGACCCGGAGAACCTGCGAGGGGATCAGCGCCATGATGCTCGCGCTCTCTGTCTCTGTTCACCTGTCTACCTTTTACCTCTCTGTGCCTTATTCTACCTTTTTTCTCTGTTTCTCTTTTACCTCGTTGATGTTTTTTTTACCTGCCTGAGCCTCCCTCCCTGTGTCTGCGCCTCTCCTGCCCCCCTCCGTCTGTCTACTGCTTCCGTGTTGTGATGATGATGCAAGGGGGAGGAGAAGGGTGACGATGGGGGAAGAGCTGTGATCTCCTCTGTCTACAGCTCTGCACAGAGGAATACATACAAAGACCATGGAGATATAGTTTTTTAAGGAATGAAAAACATCGATTATCATGAATTCTTTATAACGATATTAAATGTTTTAATAATATTAATGTTAATAATTCTAACAGCCTAATAATAATAATAATAGACTATTAAAGGATCCTCTGGCCTTTAACCCTTCAAGAGGAAATGTAAAATTAGAGATTAGAAATGTAGCAGTAGATAAATACAAACAATACATAGGTGCAGACAAGATAAAAGAATCCATAAAAGCATCATGATGTAAACTCATGCAGTACGGCTGAATACAGCTGCATGATTTAACCCTGTATGAACATCTAAAAGGATCTGTACATAATATTTCACTGGTACTACATCAGCCAGGCAGGGTCAGCTGTGAACAGTGTGATAGGCTGCTCACCTCAGACGTCTGTTAGTCCTAACGTACAGAGCGTGGTGCTCTCATCTGAGCTGTCGTCACATCACCGAGAGACGTTAGTTTAAATGACATATCTGCAAATTACCATTAGTCTTAACAGTCTGACAGGAGGCTGTGATGCAGTAAAGGTAAATCCATCCAGGAGAAATGCATGCAATGAGGCATAGTTTCACTGAAAATTAAATTACAGAAATCATCATTTTTCACTAATGGAAAGAAGCTGCTGAAGATCCTTTGCTGAGGGACAGATCATTTATCTATCATCTGTATGAAAGGGTGATTAATGGGGGCTTGTCCAACGTGACAGCCGACTCCTGACTCGCTTCATCTGCAGCTTAGATCATTTACATATACATTAAACAGTGAAGGCATCAGGCTGCGACTTATTTATTTCTTTATATTTGAAATTCAGTTGGTATTTCATGCTGTAATAAGACTGACACAGGCTGGAGCTGGAAAATAAAATCCCTAATTATAGCTGATAATTATATTGATAAATGTTGTTTATACACGACAGAGTAGGTGACTGTAAACACAACAACAAAGGTGTTATTTAAAGATATAAACATATTAGAGGTTTAAAAACTATAGAAGAACATTTGGTATAAATACTCAGACTGTTAAATACTGATATTAATACAAGTCTGGGAGCTGGTTTAGCTGGAAACTGAATTTGATTTCCTCCTGTTTTTGATTTATTTCTTGAAAAAGAAAAGCTCTCATCACATGAAATATTATTTTCTAAATTATTCTCAGTAGCTTTAGTGTCAGTTTATTACATCTCCTGGTTTGGTGATACAGGGAGAACAAGTATCGTGTCAGTAAATCAGCCATTCAAACTAAAATCAAACTGAGAGAACAGAGAGGACGCAGACAGATATTATAAAAAGAGCTCCGGCAGCAGGCGAGGAGAGAAGTGATGCTGTTGCCACGGCAACCCTTAACAGCTACTCAGGCATGAGTGTAGTGCTGTTCCTGCACTTACAGCCTTATGGATGGATGGGCACATGCACAGATACATATTACACAGGTCTGCTCTGAATGTTAACATGACACACTGTGCACTCAACCTCCACGTGATTGTGTTTCAAGGTGTTTACATCCACAGCCGCTGTGGAGATCAAACATGTGATGGTTTGGACACTGGACGAACTGTAACTGAGCCGTCACACCTACCTGCAAGTCCAAAATACAGTGCATATAACACTCCCTTTATTGCTGCTGCTTGATCTACAGAAAATCAGCTATAATCTATATTTTTTATATCAATGTATCAAATATGAAAGGAGCCAGTTATTGTGATGAAACTACAGAGATGAATCACCTCAATCTGCAGCTCTCCTCATCTGTCAGAGCTTTATGTTGAGTTTCAGTTCATTGTTTAACTATCCAACCCACAGTTTTACTGTTTTGTTTCACTCTCACCGCTCTCACAGTGTTGTTTTCAGCTGCAGCAAGCAGCAAAAAAGCTCTAAAACTAAAACTGTACAGTACCTGCTCAACACCAAACAGCAGACAGACAGAGTTAGAGACTGACTGGTGAACACAGTGGAGCGTTTAGCTGCTAAAGAGTCAGACATTTCCTTCAGGAGGTGGAGGAGACCAAACACAGAGCTAACACCACTCCACATCAATAATCAGCCTAAAAGGTGATGATGTCTCATGTTCACAACTCCTCTTCTCCACGGGCCTCAAGTGCCCAAAGGAAATCAGTCATCACAGGTAAAACCAACAAGTTTCACATCATTTTTTGTCTGTGTGTAACTTCCTCATTTTATAACACCTGTCAGCCAGAAAGAGGGGATCACTAGTTTTGATGACACCAAATTACCACCGGATTTCCGCAAGTGTGAGGCAAAAGCTTCTGTGAATCCAGATGTGATGAGATGAGATGTGCACTGCTGCACCTCAGGTTTTTGGTATACAAATGTATTACTGTCTGCGTCATGTCTGTGAGACAGTCCTACATCTGCTGCTGGAAAAGCATTAAGCATTGATTTGGTGATTCACAGATTAATCAGCGTCTTACTACAGTTTCCAGGTAGAAACTAAGTCAAACATTTTTTTTACTCTTAACTGATTTCAACCATTTACTGTGTATTTGGGAACTGCTGCAGTTAAATCGATTTTAGTTCAAAAACTCTTTAAGCTGCAGAGTTGAGCTCTACGGTTTAGACAGAAGAGTCAATACCTCTAGTTATATAACTGCCTTATGAACATACATCATGTCCAGGAACACATCATGGCATTTAGAACCACTAAGACACTAACAGGGCCTTTTTTGTTTGGTCCCTGCACGAGGTGTAACCAGTAAAAATGAATTAAATCACATGAACACTGAGAGAAACATCGGACCACAGCCTCAAACGTCTTCTTCTCCCCCCTCTTAGAAATGAATGGCGGTTGGCCAACAATGAAATGGTGCAGTACCTCCACCATCTGGTGAGGACAGTGGTCAGACTGGTTTGACAAAGATGGCTGAACACCCCATTTGGTCTCAGCGGGGTAAGTCTCCATTATATGGTACCACCAGCTCTCCCACACTAATTGCTAATTTTCTCTCCCAGACTAATTAATGATGAAACAAGTTCTCGAACCTGTTTGTTTGTCAGAGCCTTACTCTCTCATCTGCTCTGGTTTGGTTGAGTTTAGGCAACTTGAACTGCAAAATTAGGGAAAAACAATAATGACCACTGTGATGAATGTCAAAATAACACTTCTAGCTTGTACATCTCACCATCCAATGCATGTAAAATGTTTAAAGGTACTATATGTAAGTATTTTAGTTTAAATGTTCATGAATTAACTAAAAGCATGACCAGAACATGAAGAAATAAGCGGTCTGTGTGTTGTGTTGCAGAGATATCTCCTGAAGTTAGTATGCTAACCAGCTAGCCTCAGCCTGTCCTGTCTTGTCTTGTCCAGTATCACCACCACCACTCCTGCTCCCAGAAGGAAAAAAAAACATGTCTGGGGGGGAGAGAAATAAGTTACAGAAATGGAGGCAAAACAAAGGTTAACATTAGTGTTCCACTGTTTGGGACAGCTCTAGGCAAGAAAAGTAATGAAGTTTGATGCTGAACTCCCAACATTTCTTCCAGACTGGTGAGTAAACAGGTGTTAATGCTAACACTGGCTATGTAGCAATAGCAAAATCTTCCATATAGCAACTTTAAGTGCCTGAACAAAAGACAAAATTATGTTTTTCTACTAAAGACAGTCTCCAGTTATGACTTTAAAGGTGTTGCTGGTGATTTTGTTTCCACATAGCAATTTCATTGAAGGTCACAAATGCTAACTGCTAACAATGAACTTTTGACTATTTTGTATTGAGACCCTATATCAAATCACAATTTCTTCAATGTTGCAGTGGAAACAAAATATATGTCAGTGAAAACACTCGTGTTGTGTAACTGGCCTTACTGGTAGCCCACAAAAAACGGCAGGTGATTTGAGGGGGGATGAGGGGGGGTTACTATCCCCCTCATCTTAGCAAAATTACCAAAATGCGCCCCAGCTGTTAACTGCCATTCCTCACGTGAATATATAATTGAAGTAATTGTCTAAATAACTCTACTGTTGGTGCTGCAAAGATATTGTCAAACGCCAAGAGCATCATTTTTTAAACATTTGACCACCTGCGTCATCGCTCGTGTGTGTTTAGGTGGGTGGAGTGAACTATCTTGTCGTCACTGCAAAATCTTTGCTCAACGCATTGGTTTTTTTGATTACGTCAACGAACCGGACCGGAAGATGAATCTGCTAAAGCGTGATACAGGTAAGTAGGCAACTTCACGAACTGACTGTAGTTTTGTGGTTTAACGTCGGTCATCTTAAGACTTTATCTGACCCAGAGCTTCTGTCACGATACGTTAAACAGTGACCGTCCATCATGATAAATGCCAGTTAGTCTCACTTGAGTGAATTAACTAGCTAACTAACTAGCTAACTAGCTAACATTAACTCCATCCATCCAGTGTCAGACTGATTCTTTCAGGTGAGTTTGTGTAAAGATTTTAAATGCATGTTAAAATGAGGTGATCCCATACATATGTTTATATTTATTGCAAGATAATCCGAGCATAGAGAGGTAATGTTTACATAGAAATATCAATTGACCCTGTGTTTACTGTCTTCACTGACACAGGGAAAAAAGACTGCATCAATGAATGAGGACACTGAGAGGACAAGGAAGAAGGAAGGTGATGAGGATGAGAAGAGCAGGTACTGAATCAGCATCATGTCCCTGTGCTGTTCAACACAAACACAAACTGACTGGATCCCACCATATGACAATACTAGAGTCATAATATCACATTATTATATAAATATACTACTGTGCAACACATTTAGCTCATGTTATTTACTGTTTGAGACACATTTCTGTAAGTTCAATCCAAAATGACCCAAACTAAAGATAATATTTTCACATTTGTTGCCCTCCAAATGTCTTATAATGTATAAATATAAATAATGGATTTCAGTGCCTCCGCCAACAACACACATGAGTGCATCACCTTGGTTAAAACATTTTATTTGAAAGGTTTGCTGTGGATTGAATGTCTAAACCAAGGACACAGTGTAGATGTCTGCACTGACAACTTTTTCCTAAAGAATTTCCTTAGCAGCTGTCAATCACTGTCAACAAGCTCAACAATGTTAACACAATGTCTTGAGGGATGTTTTGACAATTCAGAACCTCATTTACTGTCATTTACAAGTGGCAGATTAAAAAAAGCCATCAAGTGATCCTGGGCTAACTGAGCAGCTCCACTGGAGATGTTTAAGGGATTGAGTGCCTTGCTAAAGGGCACCACAGTTGTGGTTGCTGAGTGAGTGAAAACAGTTTCTTGAGGATTCAAACTTGTAACCTGGTTGTTGTGAGAGAAAGCTTGTTTGGAAAAGTTTTGTGGTAAATGCCACGGAGTGACAGGACAGAATATTTTGACCCTCGTAGATCCCAGAGAATGTGTGTGTGTGTGTGTGTGTGTGTGTGTGTGTGTGTGTGAGGACGTGTGAAAAGTTTCCCATTGTGGAAATAAGCCTCTCTATACCAGGATGTCAGTTTCCCACTTCATAGAGGGACACACACACACACTGCCAGCTCTGTGGGGTCTCTGAAGAGTTGGCAGCAACACATTTCCTCTTTCCCTCTTCCTCCTCCTCCTCCTCCTCCTCCTCCTCCTCCTCCTCCTCATCTCCCTCCTTCACCCTCCAAAATGTTCCACAGTGGAAACTGTGCTGACTGCCTCAGATACAGAAAGAGAAAGTAAGTAGAGAGTCAAGTAATTATACAGGTTACACAATATAATAATCACAGTTACACCACCATCTCAGCTTTCTGGATTAAAGCTCCACCTCCTAACCACTGTTTCTGTGCAGCTACGGTTTAAATCTGTGACAAACACAATAAATATTTATGGTATTGTCGAAATGAGCTGACGTCTGATAAGGTTGAGGAGATCTATCCTTTTAAATCTGCCTAATACACAAATTAAATTTTATTTCTGCTGCTTACAAATTACATTTGAAAAACTGTCTCAACAGAAACAGTGAACAGTGACTCGTTGTTAATCATAGACAGTAGGAAGTGTTTCTTCAGTAGAGAGTAGTTAATAAAGGTAGAAATCTCAGACAGTTACTAAAAAAAGTACAAGTACAGTTGAGAAAATGTGTCTTTTGTGATTTGGATCAACCATCGTTTTGACCGTTTGTGCGACGAAATGGGGAAAAAAATTTAAAATGAACAGTTATGATAATCTTTATTTCTTTATTATATAGCAATTATCTAAAATAAGATTTTTACTGTTAAATTAGCTGCAGTGTGTCAAAAAAGATCAATAAAATAGATTAAAGTGTTAAACTCATGATAATGTTCAGTGTTGGTACTGATGCAGACCAGTAGGGGGCACTGTTTAGCCCCAAACAGCCTGTATAATGACAAGGTTGTACTGTGTGTATACCTGTGTGTTATTCCCTCCCTCCTTCTATCGCTCTATCTCCTCTTAACTCACACACACCCTCTGAAGATGTACTCTTGAAACTGTTATCTCCCAGGTAGTTTGACCTTTACCCTGGAGCTGTTACGTAACAGTTGGGCCACACCTCAGCACACTGACAACAGTGTATGTGTGTGTGTGTGTGTGTGTGTCTGTGTGTGTGTGTGTGTGATAGAAGGGGAAAGACACAGTGACAGGGATTAATGTGGCTGCGGGAAGAGAATGAAAGACCAGCAGATGGAAAGATACACAACGTTAATGTGTGTGTGTACCAAAAAAGTGTGTGTCAGACGAACGCAACTTGCTCACTTGTCAATCTGTGGGAAACTAGGAGTGGTAGCAAAGGGGAGCGGCCTCTCTCTCTCTCTCTCTCCCCCCCCCCCCCTCTCTGTGTGTTATGTGTGTGTGTGTGAGTGTGTATGAATAAGCATTAGTAATCAGTCAGCTGTCACAGAAGTGCTTTGTCTTGCAGAGCGTTACAGTTCGACTCTGGGACAAGAGCCTGAGGCTGCTGCCTGGCTGTTTCTCTCTGTGTGTGTGTGTGTGTGTGTGTGTGTGTGTCCACCTCTCTGATGTAATGGATTATTCATAACTTCCCGTAACTACTCAGCAGGTTCCTTGTTCATGGTTGTTTTTCTTTTAACTGTACAGTGAATGCAAACTGTGAATAGAGAGGATTTAAGGTTCCAGTCTGGGACTGTAACCAGTACATTAGAGCATGGCACATGACTCACATCCTGGGATTGTGGCCACACTTGTTACTTTACCCGATACCCGGTTTGGTGAGAGGACTGGCACCATATCACATCTGTGTCATACAGAGCTCTGTGCATGCTAACACTGAGGAGCTGTAGCATTATCTCTGAGTCATTACATCGAATGATCCCAGTGTCCTTAAAGCTCCACAGACTAATGAACTAAATGACTGAGTGTAACGTGAAGGGGGTCACTCAAATACAGGTTCTGTTCCGGTTCATGCACCCAAGATCCTGAAAAGTTGGTTCCCTGCTGGAACCAAAGAATAGCAGGTTTTCCTGAACCAGTCCCAGGGTGATTACTGAACAGGCCTAGGTCCAGGGACCAGGGGTGTCAGGAAGACCCTGGTCCAGTCACTAAAAGTGACATTTCTCTTTAGAAAATCAATCAAAGAACCATAAAAGATGCAAAATGACCACAAATAGACTCAAAACAGCAGCAAAGAGACAGTATAATCACACTGCTCTCCCATGCCGGAGGGGTGAGGGGGCATTTACGTGTCTGTACCCGCAGGGTATACACATGCAATCCAGGAATCCATCCATCTTAGTAAGATAACAAGATTTTGCAAAATTCCCACCATCTCTGTTGTGCAATTGCAGTTCTATCATGATGTCTCTTTGCTTTAAATTTCTCCTTCATAGGAGACACCCTGTACTACTGAGAGGGGGAGGTCATGTGACTACATGAGCGAGTAGAAATTGAGCATTCCCAGTGAAATGATGATTAAAAACAATATGAATAGTGCTACAACTACAACTGCTCACAGATCTGTTTTTTAAATTAAAATGTATTTAATTTTATTGTCAGTGCTGTGGAATCTCAAACAGAGAAACAGTGTTAAAATGGATTCTGGTTCAGGTAAAGGTTATTTCTTTTTATATTATGGCTGATGCGTTTTCCTACTGTACTTATTTTTAACTTAACTATCCGGAAAGACTTAACGAGAATAACACACCGAAGCGACATTTAACAAGAAGAAATTCATGCAATTTTAATAAAAGTGAAACGGCATATGTGAAAAACTCTTCATCAGAATGACAGCTGGCTCAAACACAAAACAAATTATTAAAGTTATGAGTCATCTGAAGACATTTGCTGGTAGAATAGTTCTGTCTGTGAAGCTAAAATCGTCTTTCAGAGGTTGACGAATGACGTTCAGGAGCGTAGGCTGCAGATATTTACTTAGCTTACATACAGTATCTATACAGTGTACACACACACACACACACACACAGAGTTGATGTGCAGTCTCCAGAGCTGCACACACCTTCCTGCCGGGCTTCATATGAAAAGCAGATGCAAATTGCAGCAGCATCAGAAGCTGCGGCAGCTCTCTGTCGCCATGGTGCTGTGTTGCCACGGCGTCGCCATGGGGACTCCGGGGTCACTGGTGATGAGATCACGTCCCGATGAGCCTCTTATGGGAGATGGCAGACCTTAATCCACTTACCGCTCTGGCCAGCACAAACACACACACACACACACACACACACCAAACATAAGAAAGTATATGGATCAAGACAGAGGACTTTCATTGAGAGCTTTAAGTATCTATCTATCTATCTGTCTGTAATGAACTTTGGTGATTTCCAGCCTGGTTCCTGACCATTGAATGGCTGTTCTTTGATGGCTTTTTCCACCAATCAGACAAACAGTCGAGCCAATCAGACCTTTGTATGCAGGACAGTCATCTCATGGATGTATTAAGTAAGCTAGATGCGGCATCGTCATCGTCGTGTGGTACTGCAGCGGAAACAACCCCCATCTGCCCTTAAAGCATTTTACCCCATAGACCAAGCAGTTTTTAATGTGCATGTCATCGTGTTGCACAACTTGGAGGCAAACCAGGTAGAAAAGTTTTTGGTTCGAGGCCTGGATGAGCAATTTTCATTCCAATGAATCGACGCCATGTTGGAGTCCAGTATCTAGTTCTTATGATACATCCACACATGATCTCAGAGAAAATGTGCATACATCTGTTCGGGTTATTCTAAGTAGATGTGCTGTAAATGTTCTCATGTTATTTTTCTGGTTAAATCAGTCATGCTAACTTTACACTCGTCACCTTTGCTATAGAGATTCAGGAAACAGACTCCAGCACAAGCTAAGCTTTCCAAATAAACTTTGCTTCGACTGAAGGTAAACACAGAAATTAGACCCCTGTATTAGCTGTTGTTGCTGGGGTAACTTGCCCCAGCAACAGTAGCTAATGCACTGCCACCTCTGGATGCTGTACCTAGGCCTGTTCAGGAATCATCCTGGGGTTGAATCACACTAAAGGTCAGTTTTTTGGGTTCTGAATCGATTGATTATTTCTCAAAATGCTCTGAACAGGAGCGCAAATGGTTGTAAATATAGATTACTTTCTGATGTGTTGATGTTGACAACACAGACTGCTAAACACGTATAGAGAGCTGCAGTGTTTTTAAAAGGCTGGAATTGGAAGTAAACTGCCAGATTAACCGGCATCAAAGCTGTTAACAGAAGGTGGGATTCACACCCTGTGAATTCACACCGCTCTTGGCAGACAGCGTGTGCTGGAACATCGCGAAATACACCCTGAAAAAATGACATGTTTCTCCCGGTGGCTCAGGTGAAGTGGTGAAAATCGGACCCAGGATGTTTGGTGCACATCAGCCCTGATTTTTCTGCCTCTGTGTGCTGTGAGCCTCCAGAATAAAGGTCTAATATGACAAATAAAACCCTTGATGAGAGTGGATGATGTTAAAGAGCTGTGACATCTGTGAAAACTCGACAACAAAAGGTCCCTGTATTTCTAATTGCTCCATCGATGGCTCTGCCCCTGCCAATCAGCATCTTTTCCTGCTTCTTATTCGCTCTCACCTCAGATAACTTCTCGCAGCGCTGTCAATGGACAGATGCCATCAAGACAATTATCAGACCATTATGTGTCATTATCTGTTCCCAGGTACAATGGGAGCTGTTTGAGGAAGGCTGAAATCTTGAAGCCGTGCACAAGTCTGACTGGTTTACGTCTGAATTTGCACTATGCATCTCACCTCTCAGGCAGGTTGATGCTGTGCCTGTTAGAGGGGATCAAACCTGTGATGCCTCAGGTACAGGACACTCTGTGTTCAGTCACTTATTAAACCTGCCACCTGTCGCTAAAAAAAACTGTCCAAAGGGGAAAAAAGGACTTTATCAAGCCTGATTTAATTTATTAGCAGGAGGGCTGAACTAAATGAGGTCGTCTGTATTCCTAAATGTGTTTTACAGATGAAAGGACTCAGAGCTGGAGTGGGTGTGTTGTTTGAATGCAGAGGCTCCACCTCAAAATCTGGCAGGAGGCAGACAAGGTGGCTTCCTATTGTTGTGCATGTTGCTGCAAACGGATGCAATCCACCTGCAGACCTAGTTTTCCACCAGTGGGACCAGCTCATGTGTGTGTGCTATTAAGAATTGCATGAATATGAACATGTTACATACATAGTGGTGGATTAGACCTCCTTGCGATGTACCAATTTTTTGATAGCTGTGATGAGGAAGATGGGTTAATGGGGGGTCAAACACTGTAATAAATCCTTGATATCTCTAAATCCAGATTACAAGAGTCTAGTAATCATAATATTTTCAGGAGGGGTGGGGGTGGGGCTAATCAATCGGTAGATTTTAATTTTATAATGATAAGTTGCAGGGGTCCAGGTGCTCGTCCTATTATCATAAAGAACATAATAATAATAATGATGGCAATTATGATGATGCTGAAGACTGTTTATATAATAGGGATGAGACTGAGCATGTGTATTAGTCATGTTTATTCATATGAAAATATATCTGTAATTACAAATATATGTATGATACTGATGCGGTAGGATGTCCATGTTGTGCTGCAAACCGTGTATTAATGCGCTCAGTTCCAGTCTTAACGCGTAGCTGAATGTACAGACAGACAGGCAACAACAAGGCAGTAAGACATTGAGTCAGTCAGACAGTCAGACAGACAGGTCGCTCCAGAGGTGACCGGGGAATCCTGCTCTCTCTGCGCCTGCAGACAGAGCCTCCTCCTCGGCCACTGCTCCTCCTCCCCTCCCCTCCCTCTGCCCTGGTTGCGCGCTGGGGGATCCGACGACGTCACACGAGCACACACACACACACACACACACATACACACTTAGACACACACATACACACGCCCTCTCTCTCTCTCTCTCTCTCTCTCACTCACTCTCTCTCTCGCTCTCTGCCGCTCCGTCTCTCTCACTCTCTCTCCCTCTCCTCTATGCTGCTATTCTGGGAAGTGGCGCTTGGAATAACCCCCGTGTGCGTATGAGTGTGTGTGTGCGTGTGTATGTGTCTCCTGATTTCACCCTCACACACGCACACATACACACTCACAACACAGTCAGACGCACACATTTACTGTCTGTCTGACTGCAGTAGTGGAGCTCCGGCAGCAGAAATCCGGTCGGAAAGGATTCCTTCCATTTTTACGCGTAACTTTTCCTCCGTCGGCCGCGACGTTTCCACCGCCGCTCCTCGACTCTTGTGGATTTCTAACAACCGTCTCCTGGCTGTTTCTAGCGGACGACCAGCGAGGTGTCAAGCCCGCCCGGAATCGGATCTCCTGTCACCGGGTTTGCTTGTTGTCATTTTCGCGCAGAGACGGGAGACGCGCAGCCGGAGCGCAGACAGAAGGTAAGAGCAGGGAGGGAAAAAACGAAACCTTACCGGACATATTCTCACACATATCACAGTGACAGCGGGGTTTTCTGCGCCATGACGGGCGTTATGGGCTGTTTTCATGGCACTTGATCTTTTGTTTAGCTTATAAGGGCAAGGCTATGCAGGGGGAATACCCCGGGCACGCATTGCATTGCATGCAGATTACCCGGGTTGCGTAATATCCTGAGGAATTTGCAGTAGCCTGCACGGCCAGGGTGGCTGCAAGGCCGGTGGAGAGAGATAGAGGGAGGACGGGAGGGGAGGGGGGTGGTGGATATGAAGCTGTGAAAGTGGAAGCTCGGATAGGTGTGATGGTGTGATTGTTGGTGTCTGGACGCTCGATTATCTGCGTTTGTGCGTTACGTGCAGCAACAAACCAGCTCAGCTCAGTGTGAAGTTCACCTGCAGATCCGTGTAATATCCCCACAGTCACTGAATAGCGCGCGAGGAGCGTTCAAAAGTGAGTTTAAGCTGTGACCTTAGCGCACTCGCTTTGGTATTTCCTTGTTGCTGCTACAGTATGACCGGAGTGGCATTCCTCAGATGGTGAAATACAGGCTCGTTGCCACAGTGTGTGTTGTTGTACAGTATGTGTCCAGAGATGAAAACTGTTTTAAAGGCGACCTCTATTTCTAAAAGGGAGTGACTTTTATCTCATATGATCATCGTTTGTTTCCTCTTTTTGTGTGTGTGTGAGTGTGTGTCTGTGTATGAGTTAGAGAGAGAGAGAGAGAGAGAGAGAGAGAGAGAGGGTGGGTGGTGCGCTGGCTGGTTCCGGGAATGTTCCATGACGTGTTGCCGTCTAGAGAGGGGCCCCGGCCGGGGAGACTCCGACTCACGGCCCGGCCCTTCTCCGTCTCTCTCTCCCTCTGCCTCTCTCTCTTTAACAAGCCCGCTGATGCTCTTGTGCTGGAAAATATTTCAGTCTTTCTTCGCTGCGTTTTCCAGAGAGGAGATTTACAGCCTCATCATATGAGCAAGGCCGTGTGCTACTGCAAATCTTAATCCTGTGATGACCTGTGGGGAGGCTCTCTATTCTGCCCTCTGCACCTCCACCCTTCCACGCAGAGGTCAGAGGTCAAAGGTCAGGGTCAAACACCTACTATGTGCAACAGGAGGTGGAGATCCTGCTCAAGGACACTACAGCACGGTGGATGATTGGCAATATGTGATTTGAAGTGCAGGTCTGAAACAGCTGAAGGACACTGATCTGCCCAGCTGCTGCCAACATGACTGCTTTTCTTTGATGTTTAATATGTCACAGGAAGCTGAAATAGCGGGCACATTAACAATAAAGGCAGGAGATACATGAGTCAGATGAGAAAGAAAATATAACATTTAAATATTATGACAGTAGGAAGTAAATAGGGTTTATTGTTACAAACTTTACTGTCACATCTGTGTGTCTTTGTGGTCTTTGTCGGCAGGGAAAGCAGCTAATTTTAAACAAGGATTGACACTGTAAAGATAGTATTTTTAGAAACAATGAAAAGCTGTGTGCGCTGCAAAACAGCCACAGAAAATGGAGGAAACAAATGAGCCGTGAATCGGAGAGAAAACTACCACAGATGAATGCTTTGTTTGCTGTTTGTCAAATCTGCAAAAGCAAAAGCAGCGACAGAGACGTGTCTCGACTCTTGTTTGTGGCGGTGATAAGGTTACAGTCCTGTAGCTAAAGACATCATTACAGTTTGCATTCTGCCGTCAGGACACATGCTGGGGACTGTGCACGTGCACGCGTCTGTGGGTAGATGTGTGTGAGAGTGTGCGAGGGAAAAGGCCGACCTACGTACCATCTGTCTCACTGCCACCTCAGATGGCCATCGTGGTGTACTGCGTGGGAGCGAGCGTCCATGCACACACACTGTTACCAGGGTGGACAGGCATACAGAGAATGTGCATGAGGTGTGAGTTCATTTTCTGCATGAAACATTCAATTATTGTATTACTGAGGCCTTGTGTGTGCATGTGTGTGTGTGAAGTCCACTTACTATTATCTAACACACTACAGTTGTACAAGCATTAGTCAACAGGGCTGATGTGATTACTCAGGTTAACCTGGATTCAAAGTCTGTGCCTGGAAGATTTTAGTCACTGACACAGCAGAGTGTATCGACTTGTGTGAAATGAAAACAAACATTTGTGGTTGAAAACAGAGAAGTTGAATAGAAGGATAAAACATCACAAAGTTGTAGTTGGTCTTGGTCCTGATGTGAGCGGTTCTTGGATCCAGACCAGCAACGTTTTGACACCCCTCTTGATCCAGTTTTATTGCCCAAGGAGAACTGGTTCTTTGGTTGTAGAAATGCAAAGAACTGGTACAGGATTTGGCACCGGCTCCGAACCAGCACTTGAACTGCCACACTGGCCTTTTATGGCTAATATTTACCTACAGTACAGCTAGCCTGCTAGCTTAGCTACCGCTAATATATTAGACTAAGTCAGTGGTTTGCAGCCTGGAGACTGAGACCTCACAAGGTCACGAAATGATTTCTGGTTCAGGCAACAGGAAAAAAAACTTCTTTCTCAGATTTATCTCTGATCTTTCTTTCTTCCAGCACAGTGTATGAACAGTAGGACAGTATGGTATGCTAGTTTTAAATGACTTCCTCCTTCCTCTAAGTTGACTTATTAGAGATACCAGCTGTATCTCATGGTCTTTCCCAGTGAACAGACTTGGCTCAGTTTTGTGTTTTAACCCTCGTCTCTGCTCAGAGTTGGTGCAGAATGTGAAAGGCCTCTTTGATCTGATAGATTACATTACATTCATCTGGCTGTCCTGTAAAACGTACAGCAGACTGTTTGGATTTTATTTTTGTAATTTCACATGTTGAACTCATTCCATTTATTAATTTGGTTTCTGCCTCTCTGTCTGTCTCTCTGTCTGTCTCTCTGTTCGCTGCAGATGTTTGCATTTGCTGTCAATTAACGCACACACATCATAGCTTGAGAATGAAATGACTACAGATATATGGCATGGTGTGATGAAGTGAGACATAGAGACACACTCACTCTCTCTCTCACAGTAACATCGTGCATCTAGTGCTCGTTCTTGATGACTTAGATCACAGTCTATGAAAATCAGTCAACATTCGCTCATTACAGCTTCTCTGCTCTCTCTCGACATATTCATTTGAATTATTTGGCATTTTTTGATTGTTTGTCAAATAAGTCATTAAGTTAAGGTCCTGTAATGTAGAGATACATATCTTTTTTTAATCATAAAGCAGATCCAGGTGTTATGTAAGTAAATACTGTGAAAATATCAAAACACTGAATCCAATGAGCCGTCAGGACTTCCAGAACTTTCTGTAACACCAAGCAGTCATTTCCCTGGATGTCAGGAAGCTGGTGTATCACTGCACAGCCTTCTGAAGCATATTATTATTAGTCCAGTGGCTTATGTTTATTTTTCTGAAATACCAGAGCGTTTTACTTCGACTTTGACGTCTGTTTGGTTCATTTCCTCATCTGCATTCACCGCTGAGTTTTACCAAGCTACAGCAGTAGGCTACGATCTGTTACCTGTGGTTGGCCTGGCAGCGTGTCGCTCAGAAAACAGTCAACCAATCAGAGGAGACGCTCAGAGACGGGCACCAATCGGCCTGTTCCTGCTAGAGCTCCAGAGAGAAGCGAGAGAGGAGATTTAAGACACTGAGATGGTTTCTTCAAGTAAAACACCAGAAAAGTGTCAAATATGAAACCTTAAATTCTTTTAAAGACACACTCTTGGTCCACATGTTTAAATATATACTCTATACTGTAAGTTCAACCTTTAACCTTTCGCTGATTTGGCTCTTTAATACATAAATCAACAGAGGAAACACCGCTCCACTTTGTGTTGTATCATTCTTTGCTTCATTCAGTTTGTTATTCTAACATCACACTGGATTATTGCTAATAAATAGCACCTGCACTGCAACATGATGCACCTGCAGCACAGTGAATGGCTCCCTCCAGAAATTAATTCAGAGCATTTAAAGAGGATTTTAAGCTTCACACTGGATTGATTGTGTAGTGTTGTGTGTGTGTGTGTGTGTGTGTGAGATCACCTGAGAGCTGTGGAGGAACCTGAGAGCGCTCTGGTGACCGAGGTCCTGACAGCGACGGCTAAATTATTAAGACACACACACACACACACACACACACATAAAAAAGCGTAATGCGTTGGTTGACTGGCTTCTCCTGGTAAATTGCTCCTCTGTGGTTTGGTTTGGTTCTGTTTGAACTACACCTGGAAGAGAGGAGGAGTTTAAGAGCGGAGGAGGAAGAGGGAGTAAACTATGCTAGAAGAAGAGGGGATGAAAGTGGAGGAAGAGGAGATGAGGGAATAAGAGGAGGAGAGAGAGAAGGAAGGATGGAAATAGAAGGATGAGAGAGGATAGGAAAAGAATGCAAAAGAGGAAAGTGATGGGAGAGAAGGAGGAGAAAGAATGAGCCAGTGGAGAATGTAAGGGGAAAGAAGTTAAAAAAGAACAAGATGGTGGGAGAGGAGAGGAGAGGAGAGGGAGAGGAGAGGAAGAGAGGAGAGAGAGGAGAGGAGGGAGAGGAAGAGGGAGGGAGAGGAGAGGAGAGGAGAGGAGAGAGGAGAGGGAAGAGAGGGAAGAGGAGGGAGAGGAGGGAGAGGAGAGAGAGGAGGAGGGAGAGGGAGAGGGAGAGAGAGGGAGAGGAGGAGGAGAGGGAGGAAGAGAGAGGAGAGGAGGGGAGAGAGGAGAGAGGAGGGAGAGGAGAGGGAGGAGGAGGGAGGGAGAGAGGAGAGAGGAAGAGAGGAGAGAGGAGAGGAGGAAGAGAGAGAGGAGAGGAGAGGAGAGGGAGAGGAGAGGAGAGGAAGAGGAGAGGAGGAGGAGGAGGGGAGAGGGAGAGGAGAGGAAGAGGAGGGAGAGGAGGAAGAGGAGGGAGAGGGAGAGAGGAGGGAGGGGAGAGGAGGAGAGGAGGGAGGGAGGGAGGGGAGGGAGGGAGAGGAGGAGAGGAGAGGAGAGGAGAGGAGGAGAGGAGAGGAGAGGAAGAGAGGAGGAGGAGGAAGGGAGGAGGGAGAGAGGAGAGGAAGAGGAGGGAGAGGAGGGGAGGAAGAGGAGAGAGGAGAGGAGAGAGGAGGAGGAGGGAAGAGAGGGAGGAGGAGAAGTGGTGGGAAGGAAGGAAGAAGAGACGAGGGTAAACGAGGCAGGAAGAGGAGAGGATGGAGGTTTAAGCTGTACCAACAGAGGAGTGTGTCTGTTCTGTCAGCTGCTGACACACTTTTCATCTGAAGCAGTTCGCTCAGTAGGGTGTGTGTGTGTGTGTGTGTGTGTCGGCTTGTTGTCCTCAGCTGTACAAAAGGAAACTCTCCCTCTCTCAGTCCCTATACAACAGCCATCTGAGGACATTTTATTTTATCATCAGGAACCAATCAGCGCTCACCTTGCTGCTGATTGACGTCTGTTAGTCCCGTTGGTAACCGTGGCAGCTTTTAACGAGAGGAAATGTGATCGCTCTCCTTCGTTTCTGCTTGCTAGAAAAGAGT
This sequence comes from Lates japonicus, assembly GCA_033238685.1. Lineage (NCBI taxonomy): Eukaryota > Metazoa > Chordata > Actinopteri > Centropomidae > Lates > Lates japonicus. The sequence continues at coordinate 2,321,074 of BRZM01000028.1, read as the reverse complement.
GTGTGTTTATGTGTGTGTTTGTTTGGCCAATGCTGGCAGGAAAGAGGCTGATGTAACCCAACCTCTCTTTACTCAAAGGGAGGCAGTGGATGGGCTGTCAGGTGGACTTTCATGTGTGTGTGTGTGTGTGTGTGTGTGTGTGTGTGTGTGTAGCTATTTAACTGGACAAAGGAGATGATGGAGAGATAGAGGGAGAGAGAGAGAAGAGAGAGAGACCTTTACCCAAAACTGGCCTACTTTCTCAACGGCATATTAGTCTCACTGTGCATTTATATGCATCAGACAGTGAAACTAAATCAGTGTTTGTAATCAGAAAGTCCCAACTGCAACAGCCATTATCCAGTTTTCCCGCTTGCTGTGCGCTGCCAATATTCTGTGAATGGATCATCAAATCATGTGCAGTTTAACTCTTACAGTCAACAGCGCGACCACTGAAGCCATGCCATCTGAATAACACTGTAAAAGGTGCTGTTTCCCCTGATGATGTGCTCAGGTGCAGAGCAGTACAAGTCTATGGCGCTCTTCATCTAAATCTATTTCTTCACCCATGCTGTTCTTTCCTGCAATATTCAAAAACTGTTTGGCCTTAAGCCTCTCTTAACTTTTCCTTGCAGACATACACGTGTGCTATACTATTCTAGTCCGCTTGGAATCTGTGGACTGTTGTGCATGGTTGCTAACAAAGTTCCTTCAAAACAATATTATTTGTCATAATAGTTTAATTGTGAACAAAACATAATTGTAGAGTCGAAGTTGACTGTTGTTCTGGAGCATGTCTTTATTTTGTTCTGTAAATTACTTTCTGGTGAACAGCAGCATCGGTGTGTTCTCAGATACTTTACCATTCCTAGCAGCTGCTCAAATGAATATACAGAAACCTCCCTGTTGTTCAGTGGGAAGTTTATAATGTGACAGCAGCAGTAGGAACTTCTGGTTTCCATTGTAAATTAACACCAAATACAGTGGGCTAAACCCTGTCTCTAGAAAAAACATTAGTAGTTGGGGTTGGTTTCTGATAGCTGGCTCCTAATTTGGATCTGAGGGTTAATATTAATTTTAATTTCACAGGTCCTATTATCTAGCTTAGCACGATTGCTGCAAGGCAGAGGGCTTGACTACATAAACCATCAACTCTACAGCATTACACATTGCATCTTGTTAGCTTCTTGGGGTTAGCCACCAATACTCACTAAGACTCACTTGGGATTTCTGAGTAAATAAAATGAAGAGAAGAAACGCTGGGCCCTATAAGTAAGCTGGTTACTAAATATGAGCTAACTGTGGAAACCCCCAGTGTCTTTGATTTCTACTTAATTCTGGTACAGTGTGAAGTAGATGATAATGATATAACCTGTAATACAGGTTCTGGATGGTGAGAGGACACCTTGACAGAACTACATTCCCCCCATGCTTTCCATGTTTGTGCTTAGCTATGAACACTTTGCAGGCATAACAAGCACAGAGAGGATTTGACTCCGTGTAAGCAAATTTATTTAAGAAAACTAAGTGTCCTTTAAGCTCGGAGAGAGATTAGGCGAGATACAAAACATTCAGGTTGTCATTGTACCAAATAGCAACCTCTAAGTCTTGGTTCCTGGTCTTTGACTGTCAGTCTTTCTTGAACATTAAGTGGTGTAACTTGTTTCTAGAATGGTTGAGATTAGATTTATTACAATGTCACACCACCTGTTTGCACTCAAATCAAGTCATTGTTAAGTTTCATTGTTTTCTTATTCATAAACAGAGAGTTGCTCGATGTCGATGACATGACACTTGTACGTTGTGTTGCTTAGCTCAGTTTAGCATGATTGAAAAAAAAGTTTCAGTGCTCACAGTAGAAACACCGGTAACCATCGGTGTTTGATGTCGATCACTCTACAATCTACAGCCGCTATTTTGCACTGTGCTCAACAGTCATACGGCGAGAAATTTGCCCTGTTGCCCCCGCGAAGTGAAACCAGAACCAGGGCTCACGTTGAGGTGACAAGCATTAGTTTGTTGAGTTTTTGAGTAAAGCGTGAAAATCTCTTTTCATCAGAAACTCCCACCCATGCCCTTCTCTTTACGTAAAACCCTGCTGCATACTGGTGTCTCTTGGGGATCAAGGCATTTTGGGAAATGTAAATCTACATGACGTCACGTGAAACAGGTTTAGGTGAAATAGAGTGAACAAAAGTGGTAAATTACAAAACCTTGTTATTAAATAATTACTGGAATGAGCTTGACATCACAGACTGATGGCGTCTTTTGCTGTAGAGGATTTATTACTGACAGATCAAAATGTATCTATGGCATTTTCTTATTAAAAATGAGTAAAATGGGACTGTTTAGATCTATTAGAGAATATGTTTTCAAAAGTAAAGGATGATGTAAATCTGGTGGTAATTGGGTTATAAAAATGTTGTTATTTAAAAGCCGTCCTTGTTTCTCTTCTTTTTTAAAAGAGGTATTTTCATTAAAACTCAAAGTACAAATGTTAACACTAAACCTTAACCTTACATCGCATATGATGACAGGTTGGTGCTCTGTTCCCAGGCTTTTCTGCCCAGTCTGGTGTGGTGGTGGTACAGTAAGCAAACAGACAGCCACCACTGGGTTAGAAGTTATTTTGTATCATACAAAAAGTAAAAGCACTTCAAAAAATATCAGGGTTGAAAAGAAATCCAGTCTCAATGGTGAGACAGGCTAAAACGATGAAATGACACAAAAAAAAAAAAAAAAAAAAAACACCCAAAAAGAAAAAGTGACAAAAACTGAAAATCAAAGATGATGACAAGCGGATGACATGGGTGATCTGAAACTCTGAAACAGTGTGTGTCTGTTTTATTGTTTGTTGTTGGATTCATCGAAGGGTTTGAAATGTCAATGTCAAACACTCCAGAATCTGCTAAGAAAACAACAGAGACTTTGGGGAATGAAGAGTGTTTTAGAAATTTATGATTACAAACCACAGGATCAGCATGTCAGGGAAGTTTTTACAAAGAAGACACTGCTGTTTATTATTTTCCTGACATAGATTAAATACTACATTATTTATACATTCAGAGGTCTCATGACCTTTTGACCTTTAAAACTATTCAAAGAACTTTTGCAAACACCTTTTCCACCAGATTTTGGAAGGGTCTGCAGAGTATTTGCTCCCATGTTAAGTTTGAGTGTGGTCCAACACACGATGTTGAGTGATAGATCTGACTCACAGTAAGCGTTGAGGGCTCTACTTAGGCGGTCGAGTTCTTCAAACCAACTTGGGAAAACCATTTCTTTATGGAGCTATTTGTGCACAGAGGAAAGAGTCAAACACAAACTGTTACCACAGAGTTCAGGGCACTAAAATATCGTCAAGGAAATACACTTGCACAACTGGATATTATGCTATGACAGTTTGCCACAAATGTTTGGTCTGGGCGTTTGCCAGGCAACCAGTGAAGACTCAGAGAGTTACTTGGTTTTTGTACAAATTTAAAAAATGCCTATAATGTTATTTAGCTAACTTTGAAGTGAATTGTGGTGAAGCAGATTTGTAGCTTCAAACAGAGCCAGGCCAACTATTTCCCCTGTTTCCAGTCTTTGATTTAAGCTAAGCTAACGAGCTGCTACCTGTGTATATATTTAACAGACACGTGAGAGAAGTGAATATTTAAACTGTTGCTTTAAGAGCAACAAAGGACTTTAGCCATATAATTGTATATTATATATGTATATACATCTTGTTTTGGCACCACCAAACTGCACAGACACCAACAAAACTTTCTTTTGTCCTGAAAAGCTTAATAAAAACCTTGAGACCATGATACACTACCTAAAAAATATGCCGGTGGTGTGTTGCATGTTGCACTGTGCAAGACTCAGGCTTGAGCCATGTTAGTGCACATGGTCTTATGTTACACAGTGTGCACCAGGTGTATTTATAAACATACTATGCGTCTTTATCATGCTCTCTATCTTTGTCCCTCAGGGCTGTGACCAGTTATTAGACTTACTAAACTGGACCAGGGGACAAGCCAGTTACAGGTAGGATCTCTGCTGAACTGATAACAGTGTGTGTCTGTGTGTGTGTGTGTACGTGGTTATAGCTCGCAGTCACAGGTAGACAGAGTCACCATTTGACAGGAAGTGAAGATACACATAAACTGGGTCATACGGTCGTTAAGTGTTGGTTTAGAGCAAGTAAAAATCAGATAAGATAGTGACTTTACACAGCAAAGTTGTGCATGAGGAGGCTCTAACTTGAGGGGTGGATAGTTGGTTAGTAGTTTGTCAGTCAAGATAGAAAACCACACAAAATGTTAGTTAACATGTATGACATGAAGTTTCAGGCGGAATGAAAAAGATAAGTTATGGAAAATTAGTATTTCGGACTGATTAAATGTTTCCAGAACGAATTAGGAAATATAAGTAAAATTACCTCCAAGTAAATCCCATAAAATGATGAAACTTAATATAAAATATGGTTTTAATGTCAGGAAATTTCACAATAAGATAAATTTAAGCCAATGAAAAAAGTCTATGTGAGTTTAACTCAACATTTAAAGGTCGGATCTCCGGCAGAAGTGAGTGCCTAAAAACACTGAAAATGGTGGGAAAAGAACGTCTTTGTAATAATAGCCATCATTATGGTTTTAAAATAGCTGATGCTTTTTGTCATGAGAGAGAGAGGAGGGAGAGAGAGAGAGAGGCGGAGGGCTCACACAGAGAAACAGGCCCAGTAAGACAAGGAGGTTGAGCTGTATTCATTTAACCAAGAATTACTCTTGCTGTTTTCCCGGCTGGTTGCCAGAGCGGCAAATCCAACCGTTACCAGAGAGGTGTCATAGGCTGGGAGTGTAAATGACTCACTTTAATGGTCCTGCTGCCTGCCAGCATGTAAGATTTCTGTAGGCCTGCTCCTTCACATGCTCCACCGATCTAATCCTGCTCTGCGCACGCAGAACAAGTTATCAACAATAATCTGGTGGCCGTTTGTTTAGACACAACAGTTTTGTGTCAAAGATGAAATAAGTGACTTTATGCAGCAGTCAGTGTAAAACTGGAAGAAGCTGTGCGGCGTTAGCTAATAAAACAGATATGTAATCGAAAAATAAGATTTGAGTACTGTGGTGTGACAAAATGTGACTATACATGCAGCAGCATCAGTACTACGAGCATCAATAGGAAGGTCAAAGGTCAAGAGCATCTTGCAAACAAGGAATTGAACATTTGGTGAGGAAGGACACAAAACAAAACAAGATAATAATAGAGAAAGGAGAAGCGAAGAATAGCACTGGTGCAAAATAGGTTATATTTGTCAGATACAGGATGTCCATGAAGAGGGATGTGTGTAATTGCTGCTGTGGTGGAGGTTATAGGCTAAAAACATAAGGATGGAGGAGGAGTGATATCGGAGGCTGAAGACTAGGGCCAGCCTTTTGCTTTCTTTTTCTTTTCAAATGTGCAGCAGTTGCAAATACGCTGGATATTAGAAGAAGCAGTGTATTGTGTGCGTGAGTATCCATGATCCTCCTTCCTCTTCCTGTGTAGCAGGCAGCTCCGTATCAAAGATGAGATGAACTATATCAAACACCCTCTGTCTTTCTCTATCTCCCTCACTCATCATTCCCCTTGTATATGTGTCCTCACCCGACTCTGTGTGTGTGTGTGTGTGTGTGTGTGTGGTTAGGTCAGACAGTGCACAGAAATAGATCATAAAACAGAATTTACTGCTCTACCACACCTCAGAGGTATGCGCCTTTTAAACTTCGTACAGTGTCATCCCTGTAAAATACACAAATACATAGCAGACAACATGTTTTTGGGATATCGTCGGTGCTTACAGACCGTGCGTGCTGTAAAATACACATATTGTGTGTGTTAGGTGGGATTATCAGGGCGTGAGAGTGACAAATGTGGCTGCTCAAACTATGGCGAGCTGCGGCAGAGACAGAAGAAAAGATAACCCGTGCACGTCCATATTGTTACATACCATCTGGTTACACTTAAAAACTGTGTAGATGTGACAGTGGAAGATAGATGAAGAAAACATATATGATAAAGGCTGATGCAGTTCCCAGTTCCTCTATTGTGTCACTCATTATTCTCAAGAGTAATCATTAGTCATCTTTAGCAATATTAGGTTTCCTATCAACGATCTTACAGATGTGGTTGTGTCTATGGTTGTGGCCGTGTCCCAGGGCGAGAACATATTAACTGTCTTACGTACATTTTGCTTTTCAGTGTCATTTCACCGACATCATTTCTGTACCCCAGCTAAGCCCTAACCGTCCTCTCCTAAACTTAACCCCAAAACTGTGCTAAATGTACAAAAACTTTAAATGCACATACATGATATTGTATCTGGGTAATGATGTACTCGGAAAATACTTCTTGATCTGCAGAGGATTTTTGTTGCAGTACAATTGGCCACTGGGGCCAATTGACAACAAGAGCTGATGTGCTGTTGTCCCTGATTCTGGTTTCTTCTTGCTCTTAGTTTTAATTTCCAGCAGTACAAACACAGCACTGCACAGACTACAGAATAAACAGGACAGCTGACAAATATCTAAGTGTCTTTGGACAAAGGATAATGCCTGATTTAATCAGTGTCATTTTGGTGGGTTTACTGAAGACTTGCATTCGTTATGTGTCTAATTCTCTCTGGACAATGTTGACACAGCACATGTTACGGATTATGTGATTTCTTTAGGCCAAATTTAAAATCTGTCTCAAAAATTGAGTAAAACTGCATAAAGCCTGACGCATTCATCATCATCATCGATTCACCATAATAAAGCTACAGCTGTTGACAAATGAAAGTAAAACCAACAGTAAATTGTATAAAGCATTGTTACTAACTTCTCCAGGTCTATAGATCTCTGTGGAGGGAAGAACACCTCACCTCTCTGTTTCAAAAGACACAGAGAGAGAAATTACGATACAAGATCTACACAAGATCTAAAAGCTAAAAGAAACATGAAAAATAGCTGAAACTGCCAATGAATGAAGGTAACAAAAATAGAGAGGAAAAGAGAGAGGATGGGGACCAAATGGACACAGGCATGGTAACCACAGGTTGGTACATTGAGAAGTACACTGAAATGAAAAAAACAAGAAAAACAGTAGTGGACAGTGGCCAATGAGAGCCTCATCAGTCTCTGTTACTGATTGAAACAGCCGGGAAGTGACTGAACACACACACACACACTCAGACACACACACATTTCACCTCCGGCTCCACACAATAGTATGTTCAAATGAAAGTTAAAAAAAAAAGGCTGGAGGTGAGTGGGAGAAAAGTGTATGTTCTGTTGCCATGGCGACCATGGCTTGGTAGGATGGATGCAAGCTGTGCCCTTGACAGCATCGCATGGAGAGGAAGTTGTGTATACACACACGCACGCACATACACATACTCACGCACGCACACACACACACACAGGGCAAAATGACGATCATGTGTATTGACAAACAGCTGTGTCCAAATGAATGGCCTTTGGCTGAGCATCTTCTCCCTCCCTCCTTCTAAATGAGTGTGTGTGTTCATGTGTGTGTGTGTGTGTAAGAGATAACAGAGCAGCAGAGATTTGAATAGCATTATGGGATATGACTGTTGCCGAGACAACAGCAGTTAGTTTGGTTCCCATTTCCTCCAGGTACCCAGAAGTCCAGTGGCCTCTTTGTTTGTCGATTCAAATCACATGGAAAGCAGAGTGTGTGTATGTGTGTGTCTGTGTGTGTTGATGTGTGTGTGCACGTGTCTTTCTATGGTTGTGTGGACAAATTTTAATCCTAAACCATCATTGTGAGGACAGTATAGCCACTTCACACACCTTCAAAAGGCTGTTGTAGGGTTCAGCTTAGAATTAGGTCATGGCTGGGGTCAGGCATTTAGCTGTGATGGTTAAGGTGAGGGTAAGGGTCTAGTGAATGCATTATGAATGATCACGAACATATGTGTGTGTGTGTGTGTGTATGAGAGAGAGGGTGTAGTGGTGTGTCTGAGTATCGTGCAGCACAATAAGGAGCTTTGGTTTCGCTTCCGCATCGTTCCTCATGCAAATGACGGCTTTGTTGCTTCTGCAGCCTGCACACTTCCTGTACATGCTCTATATGTGTGTGTGTGTGTGTGTGTGTGTGTGTGTGTTAGGGAGTCTATACTCTACGTAGGTGGTTCAGTGTGTACACCTCTGCATGTGTATTTGCTTTAGTCCATGCATGTTCAGTCTACGTCAGTGATAAGTTGTGTGTGATTGTACATCCTGACTGTATGTGCTTTGTGTTCATCTGTGTTTAGACACCATTGTGTTTCTCTGTACAGGGTTGTTTGATTGATTAGTTTCCGGCACTTAGTGTTTTACCTGCTCCTCTAGTCAGCCACAAAAACATTAATAAACCACAGGAATAAACAGGAATAACAGGACTGAGAGTCTGAGGCCATGCCAACAGTTCTGTGAGGCTTTGAGCTACATGCTAATGTCAGCATGCAGACACACTCAGACAGTAGGTGTGAAAGCTGATGGTATGTCAGCGTGCTAAAGATAAAAATACAGCTGAGCTGATTGGGAAGGTGTTTGTTTTCAGTTATTTGGGTGGTGGTACTGGAAACTGAAAGTCTTGATTGGTGAACTCAACCAAAAACCTCCTGCAATCAAGTGAAACCTTTACCTGCAGGTGCTGCTCGATAAAAGGTCAAGGGGTTAACTAAGTCAGTAGGAGTTTATGTTCTTTTCACCTGAATGTCTACAGCATTTGTCGGGACGTTTTAGTGTGGAACAAAGTGGTGGATCCACTGACACTGCCATCCCCAGCAGCAGGCCGTTAGCATCACTAAAATGAAACAAGCTACTGAATCATAGCAGATATTAGTTAAAGGGTAGAGGAAAGTAACAAATAAAGTTTGTACACCATGAAGTATCAGCACTCAGTAGACGTTACACGCAGCAGTGACACATTGTGATACCGACACGTTCAGCGTAGAGTTTGAAATGTTTGTATGATGAACGGAATCTTTTGTCTTCATTCATCAATCTGACCAGCATGGTGTTTTCCAGTGAAAAGCCTTGGTGATTTTCTGAAGTCAGAGCTTGACTTGTGAGTGCAGGATGACGTGGAGACCCATCAGCTGAAGGATCATTCAGAGGGAGACAGGATGTTTGTGGGAGGAGAGACCGAGTGATGGATGGAGGGAGGACAAGGTCAAGAGGAGGGGGGAGGGATTGTAATGAGGCGCTGTCACCTCCTCTGCCTCCTCTCGCTCTGTCATCTTTCCTTTTCTTTTTCCTTTCTGTCTTCACCTTATCCCCCATTATCCTCCCCTCTCGTCCTCTCTCACCTGTTCCAGTCTTTTCTTTCCGGTCCTGCCCTCTCTCCTTTTTGTTCCTCATCCTTGCATCTCTTCCTCCCTCTCATCCTTCTTTCAGTTTCAACTCTTCTTTTATTGTCTGCTCTCTTCCTTCTTTCATCCCTTTTCCCTCACTCTCATATCCCTCCATCCTTCCCTTTCTATACCTCCTTTAATCTTCTGCGTTTGGTGTCTTTCCTCCTCTTCCCATCATTTGCTCCCTCCTCTTTCTCTCCTCCATTCCTCTTACCCTTCACTTCCTCCACAGTTAACCTCTTTTCTTCCTCCATTGTCCACTCTCTTCTTTCATCCCCTCCTTCAATTTCTCCCTCCATTCTTCTCTTACTATACCTCCTTCTATCCTCCATCTCCCCTTCTTCAGCATTTCTTGCTCCATCTTTCTTTCCTTTTCCCTTTTATCCCTCCTTTCCCTCCTCCCTTGTCCTATTAGTCTCTCCCTCCTTCTTCCCTTCCTTCTCCTCTCTTACTTTCTTTCATCCCCCCCTTTAGCCCTTTATTGCCTTCTGATTTATTTCCTCCTGCCTCATCCCTCCCTCATTTCATCTGCCTCCCTCAATCCTCCACTCCCTCACCCCATCATCGTACCTTCCTCCTCACCTCGCTCCCCTCCTGTCGGCTCCCCACAACTAATCTTGTCCACTCCTCCATGATCTCCTCTGCAGGGAGGGTGGCTCGCCTCTGCTGTGCCACTTGGTGGCCTCCTGCCCGAAACAGAGCGAAAGATAGATGGGGGGGAGGGAGGGAGAGCAGAGAAGATCATGGCCCATGTCAGTGCCCTGGCTCGAACTTGTAACATGCTGACGGACGGAAGGAGGGAGGGCGGGAGGAGGTGGAAAAGGAGGGAGGAGGGAAGGAAGGAGGAGGAGGAGGTCCGACTGAAACTATGATTTTTCTAGACTGAGAGAGAGAACGAGAGCAGCAGGTGCTTCAGTTTGAAACACTTGTACAGACACATGCACTTAAAGATAGAGCTACCAAAGATATTTCTGTACACGCAACTGACTTCATTTCCTGTCCTTGCTGAAGTCAACACACTAAAAAGAGCGTGTGTGTGTGTGTGTGTGTGTGTGTGTGTGTGTGTGTGTTCAGCCATTTTTAACCCAGCAAAATTAGGAAATGCTCTAAATGCTCTTACCTCCTGCTACTTCTACTCATTTGTATTTCCTCTCCTGTTGTTTCATCTTTCCCCACCCTCGTGCCTCATGTTGTTTACAAGAGACACATTAATTTGACAGACACTGGTTCAAAGAATCATGAAGTTTGTGCATTCTGCCTCAGCTGGAACAACAACTAAGCATCCTCCCAAATAACATTACAAGTGTTAGAGCTTCCTCTTCTTTCCAACATATTCTCCTCTTCCTCTCCTCACTCTATTTTTATTTCTCTTTCTCTAATCTTAATCTCATGCTGCAGTTTCTAATTGACATATTTGGGAAAACAGAGTTAGGCTTGTTCCTGTAGCCTTTAAGTTAGCCACTGCTGCTACAGTAGCTAGCCATCTCGAACTTCGCTCCATATGCATGGCATTAAGACTGATTAGCTCCCGCTAGCTCACTCACTCTCAGGGTATTAGGCTTAAAAGCTAGCACAGCTGGCTAGCACCTGCTCCTCCCGTCCGTCATACGACGGGGGATTAGCAATACTAACGACAGTTGGTGAGAGCGACCATGCAGGCTAAATTAGCGCTTCAAAGAGAGGAAATAAATCTAGCACGACCAAAACACACTCCACTGTCTGCTGCAGTCATAAGTGTTTAGGAGTGTGGAGAAAATGTATGCTATAACCTACATATTACCTGGATGAGGGAGGGGAAGCATGCGTCTAGCCTTCTTACCTTCACAGCTTTTTAACGAGTACTGCTTTTAGCAAGACTTCAACAGCATCAGCGAGGTGTGGCATCTTTGAGCTCCCAATTTGAATATATGGACCAGTAAAGGTGGAAAAGAAGAAGCAGCATTCATAGCGTTCAGTCAAAGATTTTCTTCATACTTTACTCCAGTCAAAGTTAAATGCTCCTCTGTGAGTTGACAAACCCAACCACCCTTTATCTTCTGATGAAAGCCTTTGAAGCTCTCACAGAGATGAACTTGGAAATCCATGAGGTCGAGCTGAAATCAGGCTGTTTCTCTTGGCATTTTTAGATAAACTACAAAGTTTTCACTGGAAGTAATCTGAGAATGCTCCAAAAATCACACTCACTGGCTGGTAGCTTGTTGAACCTCTCTAGAATGTGTTTCTTCGCTGTCTAAAGTTAAGAGTTAAACCTCTATCCAAAACACAAGATCCATGCAGCCAGATACTATACTATACCACTAAATTCCTGAGTTAACTCAGTTAAGTATAGAGATGACGAAAGTGGCTGGATGTGGAGGATTAACAATGTATGTCTGCACAGATACTGGTAGAAACATGGATATTATGATTGTGTATATGCAGTCGCTGAGTAAACAGGTTCCTCAGTGGACAGATATGCATTGTCACATCCTAGATGATCAAAACCAGAGTGAGACTGAAAACTAGAGCTAGTGTACTGCATGTAAAGGTACTCATCTGTGTAGTACCGACTCTGAAGATCTACTAGGCGCCTGTTCACCTGTTTCTGTTTACGTGTTGTCAGCAGGACAAAAATACAGACCTGTGTACCAAACATGGCGTGGGGATGAGGATAGACCAGGGAGAATCACTAAATTTTCAGGACATAATTGTGGTGTTGAGATCTGGGGAGGAGGTATTGCTCTACTGAGCATCCTTCTGATTTTTAGCAATTCATCTGCAGATTCACGACTCAAGTTCATGTCTTCGTCTTTGTGTCAGACTAAAACAATTATTAGATTATTATCAATATTTTTGACAGGCTCTAAAATGTAATTATTATATCTTATTTTACACAGCACACTGGCTTGGCTGAGTTTGGCTAAACTTATTGTCTCCTTGTGTTTGGGTTTTATATCAAATTTTTTTTTAAAGCTGTCACAGTCAGTACCACCAATGCATTGCAGAGCTCTCCGCTTTTCCGCAAACTCCTGGATCGGCAACGTTTGTCTGTCCGCCTTTAATTCATCCTCCTCACAAACAGTTCCACGTCAAATGGAGTTCTTTTCAAACTGTATATTCTATTTCCATCAACATTTGAAAAAACATCATTTCTCTTTTGTGACAGATGTGAGAAGTGAACGGAGCCGGTGCATCATAGAGCCATTTTGTTTTGTCGATAGAATAACTACGTTCATTCAATCATCCCTCCTTTTCCTCCCTCTTCCTCTTCTCTTCTTCTTCAGCTGTTGGACTTAAACTTTTCCTCTCTTACTCTCTGTCTGACTCTTGCTCCTTTCATCTGCTGGTGTTACTCTCCTCCTTTTTCTGACCTTTCCCATCCTCATCATGCCTCCCTCCTCTATCTGTCCCTTTGCCTCCTGTTCATCCTTACTCCTCTGATCCCCCTCTCTCCTCCTCCCTCCCTCCTCCTCCTCTTCAAAGCTCTGTCTATCCGTCTCTGGATTCAATCCTCCTCCTTTCATCCCCCTCTCTATTTTTGTTCTCATCCTGTCTATTTCGTCTCCTCTGTGTTAGTCTCTCCTGCATTGTATCTCTGTCACCTCTCCCATCTTCTCCTCCTCTCTTCTCTTTGGTTTTACCTCTCATTTCTTCTCTTTCTTCTCCTCTTTTCTTGCTGCTCGTCTACTTCTCTGCTATTTTCTCCTTCCCTAGCCCTCCTCATTTCCTTCTCTCATCCGTAATTTGTCCTCCTCTCCTTCTCTTAGGTTTTCCTCTTGTGTCCTTGTCTCCTCTCCCACCTTTTGTCTCTCCTCCTCCCTCTTCTCCTCCTTCTATTCACTCCTCCACCTGTCCTCCAACATCTTTCTTCTCTCCTTTCATCTCATCATTCTTCACCTGCTTTCTTGTCATCTCCTCTTTTTTTTGTCTCGTCTCCCTTCCCTCTCTTCTCCCTCTCCTTTCCTTTCTCTACTTCATTTTCTGTCTTTTCTCCTGCCTTTCCTTCTCCCCTCCTCCTTATTTTCATCTCCCCTCCTCTCTCTTCCTGGATTTTCTTTGGTTCCCCTCCTTTTCCTCACTTCCTCCTCTTCTTTTTCATATATTCTTCCTAAACTTTTTCTTGTAACTCTCTCTCTTTCTCCTTCTCCTTCCCTCATTCCCTCTTTCCAAACTTCCTCCTTTGTTCTCCTCTCTTTTCTTAATCCTGTTTATCTCCCACATCATTACTCTACTTTTTCCTCCCCTTGTTCATCTCTCTCTCTGCCATCGTCTTTCCCTCCTTTCGTCTCAACCTCTCTCCCTGTTTTCTTACTTTCCAATCTCCTTTTTTCCTCCTTATCCTCTCTTCTTTCTTCTCCTCTCCTGTTATCTTCTTTCCTCCTCTCTCCTCTTTGTCCCGATCCAGCAAGCCGTCAAAATTCAAAACAGATCCTCCTTTTCCTCTCAGCTCAGTCAGTCTGTCTCTCTCCTCAGCTTGGGTCTTTTTAACTGATGAGGCCTGGCAGGCGGGGAATTGAAGACACTTAGATATATTAAGCTGTTATTTGTTTGAAAGTACCTGAAGTGTGTTTTCACGTTGTGACACTGCAGAGATACAAACACTCACACACACACACACACACACACACACGTACTATAACGGTGTCAGTGACAGGATTTAGCTGACAACTCGGTGATATTAGACCTCTCCGTTAACTGAAACTACATAGGAGGATCAGAAGCAGCTGTCAGCCGTCTGTGTGATCTCTTGTTAGACTGTGTCTTAATGTCATCAGTAAATTTTTTTGCTCTATGCTCCATCTTTTCTAATTCCACTGGATATTAAGCATAGAGCGTTTCAGCTGAGGGCCAGAAATATCTATGCAAATATATTCAGAAAAGTCTTGTTTTCAAAAATGTAAATATAGATGTCCTTCAAAATCGTGATTGTTGGCATAGTAAAGCACGTTCTGAGTCATCTTAATGCATTCATTCCCAAATACTTACATTTTAAGAACAAATTGCTCACCCGTGTGTGAAATACCCACTGATGCAGGTAAGTATAAATGATCTGCACTAAACTCACCTTTCAGCTGATGTTTCCTTTCCATTACCCAGACATCTTCATGATACAGGAAGTTTATTGGGGACTTTATAGATATCCTCTTTCATGGCAGACGTTTTGACGTGTCGTAGCAGGAAATGCAAAGGTGAAACAAATTTCGTTAACGACGGCTCAGTTCCATCAGGTGTCCCGGTAAACCATGACACTGAGCCAGCGTGCACAGTCCCATGTGTTTTTAATGATATGACTTACACCTGTGTCAGGAGGGAGAGTTCAGAGTTTTGCAGCTCTGACCCGTGTTTCTGCTCGTTGCTCAGGTAAGATGACGACCTGAAGCAGACATACCTGCAGGTTTTATATGATAGGAGGGGTTTCATTGTATTTTAATGGGTGGAGTTGGTAGACACACCCCATAGAACAAGGTAGGGTGAAGATTTTATTGTCTCAGTGAAGGTCCACTGAATATTAGAAACACCTCCATGCAGCCTCCAAAGCAACAACAAACATTATAACCATCACGAATACGGGAGTTTTAGCTCGGTTTACCTCATAAACTGGCAACTGTGTGTTTATGTATGTGAGGTATATTAAGGCTGAAAGTATTATTTTAACTATCAGCAAATCTGTCACTTTACAATCAATCGATTGATTGTTCCTCCTCGCGTCAGGGGTCATGTGCCCCCTCACATTTCTGAGAGCAGATGTCTTTCACCACACTCTTTGTTTTAATCGTAAATATTAGATGTCTTCTCTTGTATAACAAATTGATGATGAAGTAAAACTTGAGTAGGAGTAGCTGTAAAACTGTTTACCTTTAAACATCTGGATGCTTCACACCCCAGTCCAGGTGTTTCACATCAGTGCTGACCCTCCAATCTCACATGTCCTAAACTACACTGACTCAACAACATACCAAGTATATCAGGGCATGTAATGTGTACTATTACATGTAATAGCTGGTTTGACTTGACATTTGACTTTACAACAATGACTGGAGTCATTAACACATTCAGTATTATGATCAGATCTTTTTCACACAGCTGGATTTCTATGTCTCTTGTTATCATTCTTTGGTGTCAACTTTTATGTGTTTACATGTTAGAGATCAGCTGCTTCTCAACAGCTTTGTGTGTTTATTTTGGCTCTTAAACTGATGTTTAAATACTGTATACATACACTTGTTTATGTGTATATGCAGCACATTTGTAGAGAAGAGAACTGCACATAAACATACGTACATGCTTTCACACATGCAGACACACACATATCCAGACATATGTACTCGTACAGAGCCAGACATGCTGTACGTGGTCCCTCACACTCCCAGTTGGTTTAACTCTCTTGACCAAACACTATAATTATCTCATCTCTCTCAGTCAACCTCAGGCCATTAAAGGTTTCCCGTTCGGTTTGCGGCGGGCAGAAATGTCAGAGCTGTGGATTCCAGCGCCGGGCAGAGAGGCTGCTGTGCGGTGGCAGATTGCCATGCTATACGTGTTGTGTTTCTGTCCGTGGGGTGCTGCTTTTTTAGGCAGCGTGTGTGTATGTTGAGGTGGAGGCTGCTCGGGTCTGTTGATCTGAGCTGAACTCAGCTGCATAAGGAGAGCAGGCTTTCCCACCTGCAGTGAAGATCCATCATGTATTTAACAACAACCATGCACTGAATAATATTACAGGTCTTGGTTATGAAATCTGATCACAGAAGCCTGGGACACAGTTATAAAAAATGCTTATACTTCTTTACCTCACCACAACTGCATTTAGAAGCTGTTCTGGAGCTTTTGATCGTGTCACATGGTCTTCCTCAGCCGATAGAGTTTGTAGATGTTCAGCTTTTACCTTTTGTTTTCCCCTGAAGACTGTAGGTTGACTTAAAAGTTCACTCTTGGAAACAGCTGTTCTGGAGTTTTCAATCATAGCACATGATCTTTAGTTTGGAGTTTAACATTTAAAGTCCTTCAACACAAATCAGGCCAAACGAATATTAGAAATATCATAACAATAAACTATGTAAGAAGAACAGGGGAGAAAAGAACATGATTCTTATTATCTCATTTACTTTACTCCTCTGTCTACTGAAGCTTTGAAACTAGCAGCTGTGTGAGTGCATCAGCTGCGTGGATCAATCAATGTAGAATCAAGAAACAGACAGAATCAGCCACATATGATGTATGCTGTGTATAGGTATGAAATTTGAGGAACAAGAGTGGCCTTTTCAGGAATAGCTGAAAGTCATTCTGGAAATGTAGGAGGCATTAGCATGAGAGACGGAGAGAGGTCACTACCTGGTGCATTTTCAGGGCCTAAAGTTCTCAGGGTGAACAGTGGAAACAGGCGCTTCAGGCTGGATGTGTGAACTTTCCCTGGATATATACAGTGGATGTTCATATACTAAAAATACACCAGAGGACAAACCAGTCTGCTTCTCTCTTCATCAACAAATATCCAGAACTCTTAACTGTAGCTGACATCAAGGGAAATTCTGGTCAGTCTCTCCATCTTTTAGTCGTCTACTTTTTTTCCACAGTCATCCCCCTCTTTTCTCTCCATATGTCTCCCCTCCTCCTCTCTTCCTCTCCCCTCCTCCCCTCCTCTCCTCCTCTCCTCTCCTCTCCTCCTCTCCCCTCCTCCCCTCCTCTCTCTCTCCCCTCCTCTCCTCTCCTCCTCTCCTCCTCTCTCCTCCTCTCCTCTCCTCCTCTCCTCCTCTCCTCTCCCCTCCTCTCCTCCCCTCCTCCCCTCTCTCCTCCTCTCTCCTCCCCTCCTCTCCTCCCTCCTCCCTCCTCCTCTCTCTCCTCTCTCCTCCTCTCTCTCCCTCCTCCTCTCCCCTCTCCCTCCTCTCCTCCTCCTCTCTCTCCCCTCTCCTCTCCCTCCTCTCCTCCTCCTCCTCCCCTCCTCTCCCCTCTCCTCCCTCCTCCTCCTCCCTCTCCTCTCCCCTCCTCCCCTCCTCCCCTCCTCCTCTCCCCTCTCTCCTCCTCTCCTCTCCTCCTCATCCTCTCCTCCTCCCTCCTCCTCCTCTCCTCCTCTCCTCCTCTCCTCTCCCCTCCCTCCTCCCTCTCCTCCCTCCCTCCCCTCCTCCTCTCTCTCCTCCTCCCGCCTCCTCCCCTCCTCTCTCCTCTCTCCTCCTCCTCTCTCCTCCTCCCTCCCTCCTCTCTCCTCCCTCCTCCTCTCCTTCCTCTCTCTCTCCCCTCCTCTCCTCCTCTCCTCCTCTCCTCCTCCTCTCCTCCTCTCTCAGATGCTGCTCACGGCCAGGAGTTATGTTTGTCCCTCTCCTCCTCCTCTCCCTCTGTTTCTGTGTTTTACCCTGCAAGGTAAACTAGTAGCCATAGACCTCAGCATGAAACACACACACACACACACATGCACAGACACACACATTGGGGTAGAGAAGGGGATAGAGTCTGTTACATAATAGTCTCTCTTATATAATTTGATGCATATTTGATGCTGAATAGTGCAGTAGCATCGCAGAAAGCTTTGTGTGTGTGTGTGTGTGTGTGTGTGCGTGTGTGCGTGTGTGTCGGGGTTCAAAGCCAGATTTTTACAGTTTGGCCTCTCCTTGCCCTCCCTGAGCTGTTGCGTCTGGGGAAAGCTAAAAGACTGAACGACGGTCAAACTAGAGGAGTGTGTGTGTGTGTGTATTTGTGTGTGTGCATGAATTTCGATCTAGAAAATACTAAAACGCCCTCCTGATGTTGGTGCCGTCTGTTTCCTCATCTCGATACAGATTCTCAGAGTTTAAAACTTCCTCTACTCACTCTTCAACGTCTCTTTTATCATTTCCTCCTCCTGTGATCATTATAAATTTAATAAGAGGAATCAATAAGAAGGTTAATGGCTTTTACCTGGTTCGCCTCATCAATACGCCTTCATCAATCCACACTCAGGTACAGTGCCAATAATGGAGCACATGCAGCAGCGGGAGGGCGCAGACATTTAATTTGGATGTAGCGATCAACTTTCTGCAGAGTTTGTTCTATGGTGTTATATCATGTTAATGTCACTCTGTTATACTCTCTCTGAAGGAACAGTCAGGAAGGTGTGGATGGGGTTAATGCTGCCAGCCTCATTGCTTTACAGTGAATGTTACTCTTCAGATAACCTTTAAAGACACTTTCATCTGTAAAAGAGACTGAGAGTAACCCTAGTAACGTTGTTGTTCCAAGCTACAAATGTCCTCAGAGCCATTATGCAGCTTTTCTTATCAACTGGTGCGACTTTCTGTGACAGGTAAGCTTAGAGTGGATGTGTGGGGTGGTGAAATACCCCTTTAACCTCTTCTCTATGTTTTGTTTCATCATGAAAAGAACCCTCTTGTCCTTTGTTTCTTTTTATTTCGGAAGGGGTGTGAATTTATTATTGTAATCTGGAAACAAAGCTGATTGCTCTGTGAGGAATTTACTGTGGTTTATGCTTTTAAAAGCTGTCCTGCTATCAAGTGAATTACATTAAACTCTACATAGATGATCAGGGTTTTATTATTGGCTCTGTTTTTCTGCTCTGCTTTGGCAATTTACAGCTGACAGGAAGCAACACTTTTCCTTGGGTCCTAGTTCAACTCCAAGTGCCAGTACAGCTGTTGCCTCCCAGAGGTGCAGGGGCTGTGTTATACTGAGCAGCTCCCGGAATGAGAATGTGTGAATTTCCCTCAGAGAGTAAAGACTGAATTTAAAAAAAAACAAAACATTCCATGATTGCCTTAATGAAGCCTTCCGACACTTGCTCCAGACTTGGTGCCTCGGATCCCGAATCCAGCGTTCTGATGGTAAAACAACCTGTTTTTGTTTTGTTTTTTTGTCGGGAAATAGAAGGGTGACCTACACTCCTTTGTTGAGTGTTTTCCCTTCTTTCCATTTGTCCGGAGGAAGTAAGTCTGGTGGTCGGGCTCTGCCAAACAGGAGCAACTGAGAAATGGAAAAATGAAAACCACAGAAACAACTTCCAAAATGTCAGGAAGAAAATGCAGGCACAAAATGACATTGATATTCCTTCAGAAAATTACACCAGTGTCTTGTTTCTGTGTGTGACAGTGTGTGTGTGTTTGTGTTTACGTGTGTAGCAGGTTGACACACAGTTGAAGATTATTAGTCTGCGTGCACCGCCCTGACCATCAGATATCATCCGACAGCCAGCTAACGTGCTTATCTGCGCTAATTTCCTAGCTAACAGGAAGGCTGCCCTTCTGTTGACATTGGTGTAACGCTGGAATCCTTCCCCTCCCCTGTGCAGTCACTGCCAGATAATGAGGTTAAGTAACAGTTAAACTCTTCCTGTGTTGTTAATATAAATTAGCCATCCATCTGGCGTGCAGCAGACACACACAGGCTCAGTTGCCAGTCCATCAGCTGGCAGATCAATCAGAGCCTAATGGATAAGCGAGCTCACTAATTAGTTAACGAACCGCTGGCTGACTGACTGACTATGGCACTGAGAGCCAACCTGGCAGCTTCTCCTCCTGTCGGCTCAGGGAAGAGGCAAGTTCTTAATAAATGTGGTCCAGTGCAATTTGATCATTTAAAAGCATCAAGGTTGAAAAACCTTTTATCAGTCTGTTCCTAGAGCTAAGTTATGACTTTGAAGTTTTTGAATAGAACGTTGTTAACTTGATTTTCATATGGTTTACAGATAATACTGTGTGTAGCTTTGATAAATACAAACAACAAGCGAGCTGATTTACAGTCAAGTACAGTCGATCATCTTACATACAAACAGTTTTAGGAGTAAACCTTGAAATGGGTTTTAAATCTGGATTCATTTATTTAATGTGGACCCTCAGTTGGCATATTTTTAAATGTACATTTCCTGGTTACCTCAAAGTAACTCAACATTTTAATAGTGCAGATATTGACTTTTATTTCTGAGCTAAATATGAGAAGATTTATTGTGTCTGGCCTTATCAGAGCCATAAGTTGAGTGGCTTAGCATAAAGACTACAGGAAGCAAATTGGACACAGACATTTTAAAAAACATCACCTGGCTGTAGCATGAGTCGGTGACACAGATTTTAATATCAGTCTCTGTGCAGGTGTGAAGGTGCCAAACACATCCGGTGAGTGAGTTTTAAAGGTGCTGGCAGGTGTGTTTATTTGTGTATTTTGGGCAGAGCAAACTGGGTGCTGGAATATGAGAGTGAATAAATGTATTTCTAAAATGTTGAACTATTAGGTTAGACTTTCCTTATTGGATCAGAAGACCGAGAGTTGAATGGTGAAATCTTCTTCCCATTTCCACCTAGCTTGTTTCCCTTTCACAGTGGACGAAAAAAGAAAAACTCTTCATGTACTCTTAACCACGTGAATGATGAAGGCGCAAATGACACCAACTCATCTTTAAAATGGATAAAGCAGCTTAAGCCTGTGAAATTTGCAGCCAGCGTCAGGGTGGTGCTGGTTAATGCCAGGGTATGTTGGAAAAGATTTCTCGGATGAGACTGAAATTGGCTGGTAGTCTCGGTAATGGTTCCAAAAAGCATTGTATCAGGCTGAAGAGACTTTTATTCACTCTGTTTCTGATCTAACACTCTGATTTTGGTGAAGTTACTTCACGATTACCAACAATCGTCTGGCGCGTTCTTTCAGTGCGACGGTAAAAGTTAGTTTAGTTCAGTCAGCTGTGATTGACAGCTCTGCCCCTATAACCCTGACACACTGCTGTTTATCTTAGACCTTGTTGAGTTGTGTGTGTGTGTGTGTGTGTGTGTGTGTGTTACTGGCGTAGTTTTTGCTTGTGTAACACTAAACTGGATACCCCTGATGTCTCTGGGACCAAAGTGGCTTCCATGAAACAGACGCATTGCTGGAGCGTCCGTGGGGACAGCCCCGAATAATTTTAGCTTTATGGGGCAAGCCTGAACTGGATGACACACACACAGAGACAAATGCTGAACAGACAGACAGAAATACAAACAGACAGACAGGAAGACAGATGGCTATCACCAGGGTCTCATATTGCTGATATTCATAGATTAGAGGTTCTAGTTTATTTTGTATAATCATAATATCTTTAAATCGCTAGAATAAAGAAATTATATTTTTGTGTTTAAAACAGAATGTTATCATTTTACAAACCATAAAAATTCATACGTACAGATTGTGTTTATCATTAAAGCATAAGTCTGATTTATTTTATGTTTTTCTTATTGTCAGTAAATCCCTGAAAAGACCAAAAACCACCAGTGAGTTTTGTCTCTCAACACCTTCTGACTTCCCTACACTCAGTCCCAGTGGAGATGTAAATCTTAAAAAATGGCTCATAATAGCTCGTTAACTTCCTTCAGCAGCAGGGGTTGTAGTTTTAAATAAACGTCACTTTAACAGAAGTAAATGAAGTGTTTGTCTGGGACTATTTTCAGTGGCGGATTCATACACATTTGGTGTGCTAGAAGTAAAATACACAACATGACCAGGCTGATCCTTTAAGGAAAGAACTATTACTGTAATGAGATTGTATTGTCAGAGATTACTGCATGGATGTTAACATTCCTTCTACAGTTCCATGGCTTTTGATAGCTCGAACCCATGGGAGATGTTGTTAAATTCAACAAAATATTACCATCTTAAAATATTTGTTACAGCTACAGACAGTAATTCTTTGAATGCGAACAGGAAGCGGAGCTGGTGTTTGTCAGAGTGTAAAAGGCTAGATAAGAGAGGGAACAGGGCTGATTTAGCAAAGACACAAGTGAACAACAACAGGTTGTTGGCAACACTGAGCATGAAAACAGACAAGTCATAAATCAGTGTCTTCATCTTATTGGCTCTTCTCCGTCTCCTCTCACAGGTCTTCTGCCATGGTTCATGTCACAGGTGTTCCTTCTCCGGTGCAGAAATAAGGTATGTGTGATGATTTGAGTTTGTGTTGATCTTCTGTAATTAAAGTCAGGGATAACCTTTGTGCTTTGAGGTTTGACTCGTTAATTTTAATGAACAGTTTAGAATGCTACTGTGTTTTTGTGTAATCAGCCTGGATCTGCTGTGTTCTCCACTGAGGGAAGTTTATGGTAACCTTTAAGAGCTGACGTCAGCCACTGTTGTCAGCTGTGCCCGCACAGCCGGCTACTGCTGTGTTTGTAGTGTGTGTGTGTGTGTGTGTGTGTGTGTGTGTGTGTGTGTGTGTGTTAGAGAGGCAGGCTGGATTCTCTTTAATGAGGGTGAACTCGAGGGTTTGTGCTCAGTCTTTGTTCGGCCTACTGGGAAGGTTGCTGGCATACGTTGTGTGTGTGTGTGTGTGTGTGTGTGTGTGTGTGTGTGTGTGTGTGTGTGTGTGTCTGGCCCTTGTTATAAGTGGGAAGCCCCCTATACATACTGCAAGACTTCTATTAATGAACACCGCCTTTTCAAAGAAAGTGGAGTCGAGTGTGTGCCTCTGTACAAATGTGTGTCTGCATATGTGTGTCTGTGTGCGTGTGTGTGTGGCCACCCCGGGGGGCGACAGGTGCCGCGGGCAACATGAAACCCTGTAGAGTGACACAGTGAGAGAGAGAGAGGGTGTGAAGTGATGGGTGAAGAAGAAAGTGAGGGTGTAGAGGAGGAGGAGAAAAACCGAGGAGAGAGAGAAAAGTTAAGAGAATGAGATTCTCAACATGGCCAAAAGTTTGTGGACACACACACCACTGCTGCTACAACAGCCTCCGCTCCTCTGGGTGATAATGTCCGGCTCACAGTCCAGTTCATCCCACAGGTGTTGGACGGAGGTGAGGTCAGAGGTCATCCTCACCAAAACTCCTGCAACCATTACTTTATGTTGCATTGAGATTCCCTTCACTGAGACTGATTCAAACAGCCCAGAGTGTCCACATACTTTTGGTCATCTTGTTTTAAAGGGCTGACAGAACGACAGATAGAGATGGAGGCAGATAGAGAGATAGTGGAAGAGAGAAAGAGAGAGAAAGACAGGGAAGCAGAGATAGACAAATAGACAGAGATAGTTTTCACTGCTGGAATCAGGGACAGCTGGCCTGTGTGTGTGTGTGTGTGTGTGTGTGTGTGTGTGTGTGTGTGTGTGTGTGTGTGTTGGCATGGCTTGGTTGCATAACACTCGACTGGGTCCCCCTGTGGCTCAGAGGCTAAAGTGGTCCCTCTCTCTTTCTTTCTCTCTCTCTCGATTCAATCGAATGAAACTTTGATAAAACAAAATGTGCATGTTGAACACAAAGAAATGTTGCAGCCAATCACTGCCTGAAGGTTATTTATAAAAACTAAAATAAAAAAACACTGAAATTCAAATCTGGTTGCAACAGCGGTCGGAAATTTGTCAAATAAACAGGAAAGTTCCTTCATTTTCTGACTCCTGGGTGTTGCGGAGAAACACCTTGTATTTAGGACCACACTGTGTTTCCATGATGCTTTATGGGAAACTCTGTGGAAAGATATGCTGCATTTTCACTCCGCCTAAGATGCGGCTGCTCTATTTGTCTATAGGGTGTGTGTGTGTGTGTGTGTGTGTGTATTATTTTATGAGCAAGCCAGGCGCAAAGTTGTGTGCCCATGCATTTAAGTGTTGCATGCATGTGTGTGTGTGTGAATATGATTGTATACTTTCGTGTGTGTGTAACACTCCACATAGGCGCTTGGCGTTACCCAGTTGTGCAATGCAGGTGTGTGTGTGCGTGCATGGCAAATAACGCCTGTGCAGTGAATTTTTGCGTGTAATACGTGTATGTGCAGACTATTTGGCATGGAAGGCCAAACTGTCTTGGATAAAAAGTCTGGTTGTAGTTTACACTGCACCCTTAGCACTTACAAAATGACCGATGACAGGAGGCTGTGCAATTGGCAGCTATGATATCAAGATGAAATTAGCCAAATACATGCAAGAAGAACTGGAGATGGATTAAAATTGAATTCGGTCAGTTACCTGGAAAGTGTGTGGGTAACCTGGAGAAACCAAAACAAATATAGTCACATTTCTCTGACCTGGCAATGAAGCATATATGTGAGTAAGCGTGAGCAGTAGCTTTTGTGTTGTGTGATGGATTCGACACAGATTCATCCTCACTGGCCTCTTGCTACCGCACTCCTCATTGGCCACAACTTGGCTGCTGGAGATGAAACATAACAAACAACGCTGCTATGGGTTAGGGCTCAGATGACGGCGTTTCCGTCTGGATCCGCGTCGAACAACACTCATGGGAGCGTAAGCCACAGGGGATCTGGTCCCAGTAACCACCAGATTTGGGCGGGGCTTAGACAGAGAGAGAGAAGAGAGAGAGGAGTGGGAGAAAATAAAAAACTGACAAGGAGCAGAGATGGAATAGACGTTAAGTCTCTTACTTTAGACACTTTGAGGGTAGACATGGGAACAATAACAGACCTACAGGAAGAAAGTATAAGACAAAAGAAACACAAGACAAAAGAAGGACGAAACTCTAAACCACTTTTGAGGAGACAGAAAATAAAAGCAGCAGAGAGACAAAGGCGAGACAGCGCCCGGCTGGAAACCAGAGATGGACTCTCCTGGTCATATTTAATCATCAAATATTAATGCAGTAAAAAGACGGAATACGAAATTAATATTCCATGCAGAAGAGAGCAAGTGGGGGGTGTGCGTCGCAAAGACAAAGCAGCTCCCATTCAAGCGGTTTCACGTTCTGTTCTAGTCCCTCCTGATCACAGGATCCAGATCAGGTCACGGTCTCACGTCCTCCACCGTGACCTCGACCACGCTCATCTGATCCATAAACACTGCATCCATACGCAGTCACCTCCATCTTCCCCTTTTTCACACTTGTTCAGATTTATAATCCATTAGTTCCTGTGTGTTTCAGATCAGAGCAGTCGATGTTTCTGTGAACACTTCCTGAATTCACTGTATTTTCTCTTGTCTCTGTAGGTGATGCTGTTTTCACTGGTAGTTAACAATCTCACTGAGCCAGTTTCTCTTCCTCTGTTTTACTCCAAACACACACCAGAGCATAGAACACATCACTTCCTGTAGGCAGGAAGTAGACAACCAGATATGACAGGGTCCGTCGTAGATCTTATAAACTCAGTTTTAGCAGCAAAGTCAACGCACACAGATAATTGCTGCGTTGAAATGTTTGTTGGTTTAATCACAGCATCTTTTTTTTTCAGTCATGTAGCAAACATACTAATTGTTTGTTAGCATTGATGCTATGAATTACTGAAGCAATGATTTTAGCAGATTTTACAGAGCGATGTAGTGAAGTAGAGTCGGATTTTGTTTCATCTGTCAGTTTTCCAATTTGGCAATAAATTCATCTTCTGCATTCATTTAACATGTTCACACTTAATCAACACACAAGCTCTGAGGTCTAAGGCCTGTAGGAATTTTACTTATCTTGCAAATACACTCTGCAAACATTGTGTTGTACAATTTATACACTATAATACCAGTTATCAGGAAAAACAATTACATCAGCTTCCTGTGTATTTTTCAGCTGGATATATATAATATAACTAATACAGAGTGTGTTTATGTAACCCGCATTTCTATTAATCTGCTCCGATGATCTCTGAATAATGACAATAAGTTGTTATTCCCATTTTTGCCGGAATGAGTATGACATGACAGTAGATAATAGCGGAGTGTTGGAGCCTTAGGGCTTTAGTTGCTGAGCGATGGCACTGTTTTATCTTGTTAAAAAGCGATGATGTGTTCGGTGATCGCTTTAGGCCGGATCCATTCAACGCCGACAGTTTCTTTCTTCGTAAGTCCCTCCCCCGTCGCTCCTCCCCTCCTCATGGTGAAGCGATCCTAACAAAGCCAGATTATATATTTTCAGACCGAGGCGGTCAAGATGATCAAGTATTTATATAGCCACCTCTCACACTGCTCGAATCGTGCACAGCCCTCGACTCAACGGCTGTTTCATAACCAGGCGGTGCTGGTATATGTGTGTGTTATGTATGTGTGTGTGTGTGTGTGTGTGTGTGGACTAATGGGTCTGTGTTGTGTGATGGCGATAGTCAACAGCCAAAGCACTGAATTATAAATGTGCAGTTAATACTTGGAGGCAGACATCTATCTGGCTAGTTAGAAAGAGTATGTGTCCATATGCTACGCCTTTTGTCTGATTTACGAAGCCCACTTCTGTTTAATGAGATTATAATTAATGATAAAAATAATTAAAATGAAAAACATGTGAAGTTAAACGGGAGAAAGGACTATTTATAGAGAGCAGGCTGCACATGTAGGCTCGTGAACATAATTCTCTGTGTGTGTGGCGCATAATACATGGTGTATACATCGCGGAAATTTAAACCAGGCACAAGCTGCATAGTGTCGGGGTTTGCAAATACCATCCACACACAGACGCACAGCAAGTACAGCCACCAGCACTGACCTCAAGCAGCTGCAATACATGAATAAATCATATCAAATGCACTGATGTTTAGTATTCTCAGTGCGTGGACAGAACACGGTATCATTGACACACACACACACACACACAGCAGAGAGCATTATAGATCTTTTCTAAGTCCGAGTAGGTTGCCACATCTGCTCCCTGTGTGATCACATGAATGCAAAGAGGTGGAAGAAATAATGAGTATTTTACTTGAAGGAAAGTAGAAGTACAAAGATGTAAAAATGCAGCGTTACAAATAGTCAATTAATTCAGTGAGGAAGTATCACCAATGAGTCTGTTCACCTGTCTGTGTCTGTATGTGTGTTTATACATATTTGTTCATCTATACTGTATGTGTGTTGTCACATACATGTACAGTCTCACAGTGTTATCTTCGATATAAACCAGTCAGATCAGCAACAGCGCATAATCAAATGAAGAAACAAATAGATGTATTTGAATGTGGTTTTGATCATGGTGTGGGTCGAACCTGTTGGTTTGAGGGTTGAGGGTTTAAAGTTGGCTGTGTTCTCCGGACATCTTTGGATTTAAAATGTCTTCTTGGCTTTAATTTTCAGGTTTACATCCCAACTCTCACTGTTTTTTATGCATGGTCCCTCAGTGTCAGGTGACAAAGATGTAGCTACAGACTAGCCAGACACCTTGCCTCTGTCCCCCGGGGATGCTCTGCTGGAGCTTCCTGCTTGTTCAGGGTCTGTTTAGTTTCA
Organism: Lates japonicus; assembly: GCA_033238685.1. Classification (NCBI taxonomy): domain Eukaryota; kingdom Metazoa; phylum Chordata; class Actinopteri; family Centropomidae; genus Lates; species Lates japonicus. Next base: position 2,293,670 of record BRZM01000028.1, on the reverse strand, counting down.
ATAGGTGATGTCTGGCATTTATGACTGAATGGTTGTTGCTTTCTTTATTTAAATATTTGTTTGTTTTACTGTTTCTGCGTTAAAAATACACAGTAATATACACACAAACACACACGGTACAAACACTATATATTTACAAATGCAAATTCATCTGACGGCCTGCACTGTATCAGCGTACTCAAGCCCTCACATTTTCTTCTTGTATGTGTAGTGTATGCACTGTATGTGTATGTACAGTACAAGTATGTGTGCGTCCTTGCAGAAGTGCCGTATGTGTTGGCCCGGCGCCTCCCCCCCAGCCAGGGCCCCTCCATCTATTTCTGGCTCTGCGTCACGCCTGGGCTTTACTCCTGTGGCAAGAGGAGTGTTTCTCTAGGGCTCCCACTCTGCTATACACACACACACACACACACACACACACACACACACCTTCCGACACAGACACACAAACACACATGCCTGCCTGGTGAACGAGTGAGCATCAGATGTAAACAGAGTGGCGGACGGTTGAGGCAGGTGGATGGATGAATGGATGGCTACTGATGACAGACTGGACATAATGGGAACTGACAGTGCGTGTTGTGTGTGTGTGCATGTAGTGTGTGTGTGTGGAAGAGAAAGAGAGAGAGAAAGTGTGTGTGAGAGAGAGGGTCGGTCAGTTGTCTATTACCGTGGCAATGGAAGGAGGTGAAAACGGAGAGATACTTTTTGGTGATAGAGAGGGAGAGCTGGCCAGGTCGGTCCACAGTTTATCTATCTATCCATCTATCTATCTATCTATCTATCTATCTATCTATCTATCTGTGCTTATCTGTGTCTTCTTCCTCTCTTTTTTGTTGCCTTCCTTTCTTTTTTTTAAGTCTGTTAAGGGGGTGCTTTCCTGTGTGTGTTTGTGTGTGACTGTGTGTGTGTGTGCATCTGGTATGTAGCAACCAAGCAGGGGGGATGTCCTCGTCCGCTGTCGTCGTGGCGATGCAGCAGCCGTGAGTGACAGCGTCGTGTGTGTGTGTGTGACAGAGTGACAGTGACATGAGGCACTTTATTAGAAATTCACCTTTCTATCTATCTATCTACTCAAACCCTCATCCATCATCACCCTCCACTCTCTCCCAGGGCACTGTTGTTAATGGACACACACACACACACACACACTGGACAGCTGACAGTCTCACACAGTGGTGTCAGTTCCCTCCATTAACCGAGGGGTGCCACCACAACACACACACACACACACACACACACACACACACAGGGTGTTGGTTGTCTCGAGCCTTGAGAACAGTGATTTACAAGAAAACAGGTTGAACTCAGTGTGTGTGTGTGTGTGTGTGTGTGTTTATGTTTCACGTCGCTGCTGGGACCTCCCTTGCATAACAAGTTACTCTAGTATACACACACACACACACACACATAGCCATTTGTCTGCCAGAGGACAGAGGTGATTCTGGTGACCTTGAGGAGGCGATTCCTTGTGTTGCTGCCTCTTTTTCATCTCATGTGTTTTAATCTTCTAACTCTTATTTTCACTTCTTTCTTCTCCTCTCATCTTTTTCCTTTCTGCTCATCTTTTCTTGTTTCCCTTCATGATATCTTTCCTCTTCTGTCATTTCATCCTTGTTTGCCCTTTTTGCTGTTTTAGCTTGTTTATCGCTTGCTTGTTACGGAAAGACTTTTATTTGAAATATAAATTGCTCTCTGCTTTTCCTCCTCTCATCCTTCTTTCCTGCATATCTCTTTTATCCTCCTCATCTAGTTTCTCTTTCTCACCCCTTATTCACACGTCTCTTTCATCATCACCTCTGACCTTTGGACAGACTTTTAATTTAGATGTGCTCATTTATTTTGACTTTTAACTTAATAAATGGGCTTTTAATCTGATATACATGTGGCTGTATCAGTTGTGATAGACAGAGCGGTGGGCGTCATCATTATGTCTCTTTCTCTGGAAAAGACAGACAGTTTGATAAATATAGATGGAAGGTAAATAAAGTGACAGATACACCAGGCAGATATCGCACAGACAGACAGATTTAGAAATAAAAAAAAAAGACAGACAGCAGGCGAGGAGACAGTCCACATAAAACAGAAATGCTGGAAATTGACGTTCAGATGGACAAGTAAACACATGAAGAACCGGGCAGACAGACAGGCGGGTAAGCAAATAGAAAAAAGAATGAATTGAGACGGTTAAAACAGACGGAAGACAGGCAGGCGAGATAGAAGAAGACAGACAGTCATGTACTAAAGCCAAACACAGCCAGACATCCAGACACAGGCAAACCAGTGGAACAGTAAAGCAGTCAAACACTGAGACAAGCTGATAAAATGATATACAAATAGGTCTGAAAGGCGAGTAGGCGTATAGGTGGATAGAAACACCAATAGACAGAGATAGAAACAGTTGGGTCCCTCGGAGGGTCCTCCTAAAGAGGCGTGGGAAGTCCTGCCCGGTCCGCCAAGTGTGTTAAACCATTTTCCATTCATTCTCAGACAGTGAGTGTGCTGCTTCTGCCTAGTATGTACTGCGTGTGTATTGCTGCACGTGTGAGTGTGTGTGTGTGTTTACATACACGCTGTGGAATCTCTAGGTCAGGTGAGTAAGCGATATGTGTCTAGAGACCACAGCGATCGCTCGCTTTACTGAGATAGCGTTGGTTTAAATGTGATGCGTTTGGGAGATGCTTGATACAGCGGTGGGAATTTTCTGAGATCTACATTGAAGATACTGTTACTAACTTGACATAAGTGTATACATCTTTGTCGCATGAAGAGCAAAAGTGTGCTAGCTCTGTTACCTGCAGCTATTAATGTACACAATGTCCTGCCTTAACTGAGATGTATACTAATCATATTTTTGTCCATATTTTAACCCCTTTACCACCAGTACAACACTTTATATTAATGCTAACCTGCTGGTATTTCGTGCTTTCCAGATTCTTTAATATAATTTTCCTTCCAGGCAGCTATTCATTCATTTAAATGCGGTATGAAAATGATGACATTCAAAATCTCCACGGTGAACATAAACAGTATCTGCTTTTATTTTGTCCATGCTGTGGGTTACCCGTTTGTTGGTAAGATCCAGCAGCTGTTTCTTAGGAAAAAATCATCTGCTACACTGGAAGTGGTGTATGTTGACTACTTTGAATAAACACGGACTGGTAACAGGATGGACAGCATGCAGTTTAGCTGATATGCACTTAGCATCGTGTAAAGGATGAAGGATAGTTTACCATAAGACTGTTAGGTACATCTAAGAGCTTTAGAAATAAATGGTGCACCTGAAATCCTGAGAACTCCCTCATTGTAGAAAAACTGTGTTGTGTGAGACTAATGGCGAGGTACAGTGGGTCAGAGTTGAAGCTGGGAGTTGACTCGTACTGACGGATGTTTACATCAACACTGAGCCATCATTCCCACAATTTGCCTTTGTTTCCTTTGTTCTTTGGCTGATATGCTTTAAACAACTCGAATTTAAGGATACAAAAAACTGATTAACCTGTGTTTTTAATGTCTAAAGATCCTTCTTTCTATTATTTGGCTTGAGACAGACCCCTGACTCATTCAAAACATGCAAAAGATTAATGAGTACAATAAGTAACTGTACACACATACTTTACTCATTAAAAATGGATTTAATATTGGTGACTCAAACACTTTGCATCATTTGTTTTCCTTTCATTCTTCCTCTCTGACATGTATCCATCTCCATCGGCCTATATTTCTACTTCTTGGTGTGTGTGTGTGTTACCAAATACAACCCAGCTTCCTCTGTAACACTCACACACACACACACACACTCGAGTAGGACAGGTGGCTGTATCACCTTGACGTCTAGGTTTTACGACACACTCTACATTGATCTCTCTCTCTCTCTCTCTCTCTCTCTCCCTCTCTCTCTCGCTGCAGGTATAAGCCCCTTACACCTTCTGTGCTACGAGCGCAGCCAGGACACACACACACACACACACACACACACACACACAGCAGGTAGTGGCAGCATGTCATAGCCTCTGGTCGCCTGGCAAACAGAGATCCATGATGGAGGGATGACAGGAGAGAGGGGATGCAGAGATGGGAGGAGAAAAGAGAGAGTTAGGACTGCAGGATGAAAAGACAATAGAGGCAGTGGGGATGGTGGGGTGATGGAAGGAGGAAAGGTGATCAGAAACTAATAGATCAAGACAGAGGGAGTGATGAAGTGATGGTAGAAGGAAGAAAAAAATAGATGGTGACAATTGGGGGTGATAGAGGCAGAGATGAAGGGATGATTGGGGATGGGAGTGACTGATAAGAAGAATTGTTAATCAGGGAAATGAAAATTGGTGGAGGAATAAGATGGAGTGATTGAGAGGAGAAATGGAGGGAGGATGAGGTGATGGGAGAGTTGACAGAGGAGAAATTAAATTATGATAAAGACATAGAAACGAAATAAGGCAGATGGAGGAAAAATGATCGATGGGAGAAGTCACTGAAGTGGGGTGATAGAGGCCAGAATAAAGGATGATAGGAATTGGGAGTGATTAAGTCACAATTTATGATAAAATATTGGGAGAAGAATGAATGATGGAAGACTGAGATGATGATGGAGGGATGAGAGGTTAGGAAGGGAATAAGTGACTGAGAGGTTGGGGTAGCGGGTAGAGATGAAAAAGAGAGTTGTAAGGCAACGCAGGCAGTGAGAGGCATTTAGGGGGAAAGATACAGCAGATGAAAGGATGGGATGACTGAGAGCGGTCAGTAAAGTTGAGTGATGGAACAAGGTTGGGAAGAGAGGAATGCTGGTGATGGAGACAAGCGAGCAGTGCTGCTCAGCGCTGGAAATACTTTCTGCTGCTCTTTCTGCCCATATTCCTTCATCATTCCTGCGCCCTCTTTTCTTTCCTCTCATCTTTCTCTTGTTATCGTTTCCTTCTGCTTCCTCCCTTGTCCTCATCTCCTCATTAACACTCCATTCTCTTTTTCACAACTCTCTTCCTTTCTCTTTTCTTTCTCTATTCCTTCTCCCCCTTTTAGTCTTATATCTTTGTATCTTTTCTGTACGTTCTCATTCTTATCTAACATGTCCACATACAGCTTTCTCATCTCCTCTTTTCACCTTTATCTAAATTCAACATAACTTCATTGTACGTTGCATTTTAACATGTTCAAAAAACACACTGCTACTGACTTCTCAGGAAAAGGCCTTCTGCCTCACTAGTCACCCATCAAAACAGAAAGAAAAGCAGTAAAGAGGCCCGACGCTGTGAAGACATACAAAACTTCGAGGAGTTAACAAACACCTTGACTCTTCTGTCTCTCTCCTCTTTTCTGCATTCTCTTGGTGTGAGAGATTAGTGTGTTTGTGTGTTTGAGTGTGTGATTGAGAAAGAAATGAGTGTGTGTGTGTGTGTGTGTGTGTGTGTGTGTGTGTGTGTGTGTGTGTGTGTGTGTGTGTGTGTGAGGTTGGTGCGGAGGCTCGTAAGTCCTCTGATTTTCCTCCCGCTGGGACACATCCCATTATCAATTTTATATGAAACTAGGAAATTCCTCTATGGTCTGTGTGTGTGTGTGTGTGTGTGTGTGGTCTCAAGCAGCAAAGCTGCATGTGTTGCATGTAAAGTGTATGTTTACATCAAGTGCAGGAAGTTATATGCGTATCATTGTGTGTGTATGTATGTGTGTGTGGTGTCTGGCTCCATGAGCAGCTTAACAGCGGAATAAAAACAGGCATTTTCCTTCTCGACATGGTATAAAAACTGCCCAAAAATCAGTCTCACATTTTCAGTCCTGCTGAAACACAGCTCGAAATATGCTGATATTTATGTTGGGATGTCAGATAGAATGGCTGGATGGTATTTCGTGGTTGACTGTTTGGTTGGTTTGGCATGCAGAATTATTGGAAACTTTGGTTTTAAATCAGAAGAGTTAAATATTAATGGAGTTTGTTTGACATTGTTAGTTGTACCCTGAGCAAATTGGTTTGTTAGGGAAGATTAGGTGGTGAATTGTTGTTGGTTATTAACAAGTCCTCCAACTATAACAACCATGCAGTCGCTTATTTCTACCCTCAGATATGACCCACAAGGCGTGCCAACCTCGACCAGATGAGCCCTAAAACACTGTTGGTTAGGCATAAAAGTTCTGGATTATGTTTTAGTTAAAATTGCTTGTGGAAAAATAACTAAACCTCAACTGAAATGGGAACTGGACCAGATACTCCCATGAGAAAGTCCTGTGGCAATTAACATCCATCCCACCCCAGCAGCGACTTTTTTCCTCTTTATATTAAGATGTCATACTTAGAGCAGCCACTAGATGTCATAACAAGAAGATGTAACATAATTTGTAGTAAACTGCTGCACCAATAACGTATGTAGTCGTTTTTAGGAGATAGTCTCTTAGTGGTTTCATGCTTAGTACACGTAGCTCAGCAACGCCGTAGCCGCTGAGCATTTCATTGGTTAGACAGTTGGACATCAATGAAATGAGGACATCTGATGGTGGTTGATGTTTGATATTGATATTGGTCTTGGGTGTGAACTGTTTGGTTGGTGGAAGCTTGGCAATGACTCCACGTGCTCTGAAACCACTCAGACTTTAACTTGTATAGGTTGTGGTTGCTTGAATGTTAGGTTTGGTTGGTTTGATGTGTCAAAATTAATTTAGTTGGTTTATTAAACTTCTGCTTTTGGCTTTACTGTACAGTTTACAGTTATTGCAGTTTGAGTTCACTGATTTGTTAAGTAAATGGTTTGATTGTCAAATCATCATTTGTATATTGGTCCTTTGTTGGTGTGATTTGGCTGATTCACTGTGTGGATGTTTATTTAAAATGCATTTTGTCGTGCATTTTATTGGAATGATTCAAACCAAGTAGAGTGACACAAGGTAAGTGAGTTTGTTGCCTGTAAACTCTCGGCTTGATGTTTGAAGCATCAGAAAAGTTAGTCAGTTCCTCAGCTTGTCAGGCGTTGAACTGGCTGCTTTGGACCTTGTTGTGCAGTAGATATACAGGCAGTGGCTGTTTGTGTGTAGTTTGCCTGGGTAAACTGGGTTTACAGCTGGAAGAAGCAGGACACCGGATACTAACAGAGTACCGATAGCGGGTAGTATGGAAGGACACTACAGGAGGAGCGGGGAAAAAGAGAATAGGAAGGGGTAAGATGAATCAAATTTTTCCTCACCGGAGGCCTTACTTACTTGATCTACAATGGTGGAAATCAACAGAGAGATATTCCACACCTCTTTGTTTCTGCTCTGCTCTGTTGTGTCTCCTCTACTGTCTTGTCTTAAGTATGGAAGAAGATAGAAAAAGAAGTAGAAACGAAGAAAAGTGTGATTATCAGAATTAATCTCAACTCTCCAGACAACCAGGAAACTTTTATCTGTAACCTGCCAAAATGAGGAATTAATGAGTTGATATATCATATTCACATAACTCACCAGTGTCCATGTTGAAACACATCAATCCACGATTCCCTACATATCTTCCTTCATTACCATGAACACATACTATAGTCAGTTTACATCGCCGTCCTGCTGCTATAAATGTGGATTAATCCGCTGCTGAAAATAGTCCTGACAAATGCTGATTCTTCCCATTTGGTGACATTGCTAGAAACTACGGTGACCAGAAAATTACTGTTTTAAGGTTTCTGTTCGGTAGGAACCAATTGGGTTTGGAGTTGAGTGATAGAGACGGGTAAAGGGAAGTCAGAAAGTAAAGTCAAAATTAAGCACTAGAGGCATTTGATTTGTGATGATAGACAATAAATGGAATTTGACTGACACATTGTTTGTTTTGTCTTTTTATGAGGGTTTGTTGTAATAGCTTTATCTTGTGTGAATTGAGGAGGATTTATGTAAATGTTTTGGTTGTAGAGCATTTTTTTCATTTATCGTCGGAACCATTTTGTGATAAGATGTCATCAAGGAATGTGGTGTAGTGATTCATTGTGTCTCTGTTAATTTCTCAAAATGCTTGCACCAGTTTTCTCTAACGTCTTCAGGTTGTTGGAGTGTGTGAAAGTTGCAGTAGTAGTGGGTGGTGATGTTAACGAGAAAGACGTACACATAGAAAATAGAACAACATTATGGGCTTTTCTTTTGAAAGCGCAGGGTGTCACGATAACCCCATCAGCTTCATTCAGCTTCTACTATAAAAAGTATGTTTACATTCACACTAATGATCTTAACCTGATTAAATCTACAACAAGCACTGACTACTGAAATGATATCATCCTCTCTGCTGCAGACGTGCCGCTGTCATAACTGTGGTTGTAGAGATGTGGTGTAACTGGACAGATAACACTTGCATTTTTTAATTGATGGTCTGTTTATAGCAGAGTGATAAGGATTGATGGCAACAGTTTTGATCATTAATGAATCTTTTTAGTCATTTTCAGGTGGTACTCAAAATGTTCACTTCCAGCTTCTCAACTGCTCACGATTTTCTTTGTCTTATGCGGTGGAGGAATGTCACTATTTACATTCTCAGTACTATCAATACTTATATTTTACCATAGTATCTTCATTTCTGCTACTTCATACTTACCATTTTGACAGCTTTGGTTACTAGTTACTTGCATTTAGTAACTTATAGTAATGTAGTAGTAACCAGGTATTTTAACAGAGTGGTATTAGTTACTTTTACTTTAGCAGATCTCTGATCTTATTTGACGTCAACTGAATATTTGAATATATTACACTGGACTTTTCACTTTTCTGACATTTTATAGGCTGAACCCATTGTCGACTGATGGGTCAGGTAATCAATAATGAAAACAAACATAAGTTACTGCTGTAACTTTGTGTCAAGGTCAGCAGACGTGAGAAGAAGAGATAGCTTCTCCAAGCGTTGGAGGAACTTTATGATTTTTAACATTAAATTCTTGACATTTACGTCAGTCTGGAAAGGGCGAGTTTTCAGCCTCAGGTGACAGTAGCTGTGGTAATGATAGTAACACAGTCAACGGTTTCATATCAGCTCCTCTGAGGCTCAGATCACTCAAGCTCTCAGTACGCTGGGGTTGTAGGTGGCAGGGAGCTACGTTATGTAGATTAAGTGTGATCTCATGTTGTTAGGAATGGTCAATAGACCCATCACAGCACGGCTGGGCGACTATTTTCCTCTCTAAGGCTCACCTGAGCGGGTGGAAACACACACACACACACACACACACACACACACACACACACACACACACACTGTTTTGACAGACGCGGAAACAGAAAAACAGTGTCATAGTTTTCCCTACCTTCCTCTGGCAGACCAGAGCAGGTGTTCGGAAAAATCAGTCTCGACAACCGTCCCATTGTGTGTGTGTGTGTGTGTGTGTGTGTGTGTGTGTGTGTGTTTCTGTGCTTTGTGTGACTGTCCACTTTTCATCGCTGCCTTTGATGTTTCCATCATTACGATGTATGTGTATGGATGTTTTGTATGTGTGTGTTTTCAGGTGGTGTGTGTGTGTGTGTGTGTGTGTGTGTGTGTGTGTGTGTGTGTGTGTGTTTCCGTTCTGTGGCAGAGACAACGAATCAGATGAATTGAAGGAACTTTCCTGCTCGCTCTCTCTCTCTCTCTCTCTGCCTCCCCCTTTATCTCTCACCCCTCTGTAACTTGACTTCTTTATCTCGCTCTCCTCCCCTCCCTCTCTTTCTCTCTCTTTTCTCCCCCTCCGCTCCCTGTTGTTCCTCTCACCCCTCCCTCTTTCTGTTTCCTCTCTCCTCCTCTCTTTATCTCTCTCTCCCCCTATTTTTGTCTCTCTTTCCTCCTCTGTCCCTCCCCCTTTTGCCTCTCATGCTCCCTCTCCACGCCTCTCTTCCTCTCTCCCCTCTGCCTCTTGTTTCCCCCTCTCCCACTTGCCTCTCACAGTCTTTCTCTCCCTCTCTCTTTCTCCCCCCATCTCACCTCTCTCTTTCTGTCTCTGCTTCTCCCCATTTGCCTCCTCTCTTTTCCCCCTTCTCCCCATATGTAATTTCTTTTCTTCCTCCGCTTCTCACTTTCATTCCTCCCATCTCTCGTTCTCCCCCCTTTGCCTCCCCTCTCTCTTCTCCTCTCCCCTCTCTCTTCTCTGTCTCGGCTTCTCCCTCTCCCCTTGTCTCTCTTTCTCCCCCTCTCCCTCCTCTGTTCCTTCACCTGTTGATTCATACTCTCATTCTCTTCGTCACTGTCTCTCTCTCCTTCTCTCTCTCTTCCTCTCTCTTTCTATCTCTTTAACCCCCCCCCCCCCAGCTCTCTCACTCCCCATTGTCTTTTCTATCTTCTGTCTCCTCTCCTTCCTCCTCCTCCCCCTGTTGCTCTTTCTGTCACTCTCTCCCCTCTCTCTTCCTCCCCATTTGTCTTGCTTTCCCATTCTTTCTCTCCCTTTCCTCCCCTCTCCTCTTCCTCCTCCCCACGTCTCTCTGTCTTATTTCTTTTTCCTTCACAAAATATTTAGTGTGTGTTTCGATGTGTGTGTGATTGTAAAAAGGGAGGAGGAGGAGGAGGGTGAGGAGGGAGAGGGAGGGTTCTGCTTCACACCTCCGGTGACCACTTCCTCCGCCACATCCTGTTTATTTCCTGTTGCGATAGTGACCGGACTCCCTCAGAAATGCAAACACACACACAGTCACAGAAACCTCAGACTAAATCTACAAACATGCACACACACACTACTGAGCTACTTGGATATGCAAATGCCAAGACACACACAAAAACAACACACTCTGCACACGCACACACACACCTTTTGCTTACACAGCCATATTCAAGACACTATTAAATAAACAAACACACATTTAACCCTTTGATACACAGTTTACCTCCAAAGTCCAGTATCTGAGGCGTCAGATATTTTCAGCTCTACTGAAATATGTGAACGTGTGTTTCACCAAGGGAAAAATATACGTCACTTTATACAAAAAATGAGTTTAAATATTTATATATATTCATGTAGTATTTGGCACAGAGGTGGGGGAGGTACTGAGATCCTGTACGTAAGAAAAAGTAATAATACCACAAAGTGAAAACACTTACAATGTATTTTAAAAAGTAAAAGTATTCAGTCTGCATAATGGCCCCTTTTTAGAGCTTTAAGTTATGCAGCCCTGAAGGTCCAGTTTAATGCTCACAAGTTAATAAAAAGACTTCAGAAGCTCCGCTGTTAGTTTTGCTTCAGGACAAGTTACAACTTTATAATCTGTAATAATGCATCATGTTTTATAAGCTGATCATGTGTTTCTATGTAAAATCAAAGTAACG